>MU388732.1:600000-1010019 GCA_022578815.1 Xylariaceae sp. FL0016
GGCATGATCCCAGCGTTCGCCGACATGGCATACGACGTCTATTGGCATGCCCGAAACATCTTCCGTGTCGCTTGCAGCCTGACCATCGAGTGGTACTTCACTCGAGCATAAGGCAAGTTTCACCTTCAGGGCGGCGGTCTGGGTCCGGTATTGGCCCTCGAGGGATGATGACGACAGTCGAAACCGATATATGGACACTGTCGGCTTTGACAAATCGATACGAGATCCTCGATAGAGCAAGCACTATGGATCAGCTGCTCAAGAGGTCGTGAGAAGAACTGGGCGTTGCGACATACCTTCGAGTAGGAGGTACGATTCCTCAAACCTGGATGCTCCGCGCCTTGAGCTGCTTGGTTATAACACTTTGTGAAAAGGGTGTAATGAATGAATGCTGGTACGCGACAACTGATACAGCAATTCGACACCTGAAAGATTTCAAACCCAGGTGTTAAGAAGGTTCGCGGGATCTTGAATAAAATGGCCACTATTGTTCTAGATTAATTTTCGTAGCATCGGGTTTTCATGGCCTGTGTATGATTCCATTACCAACGGTATGATAGGCCACAATGCTCATATTCTCATATAACATCTGTTCAGCTCCGTAATGCATTCTCGTCACTCACAATTCGTATGTGGAAGTTATTAAACTACTTGCTATGTAATTCCCGGAGCATGACTGGCATCGACGTATCAGGTGCCGAATCCATGGATTGCTTGCAATCCTCAGGCCGATCTTGCGTCCCCTCCGTAAAACTTCATGTCGTATCTCGTGACCAGACCAATGATAATCAGCTTGACAGTGACGTCGGCCATGAAGCACCTAGGGCAGATTTGCGGTCCGGTCCGGCGTCCGAGTCAAAGGCGTTCTCGGCCGTTGATGCGAACTGGAATTCGAGTGGTGACGAGCAAGAATATAAACACAGTGCCAATTGTGACTACAACGTTTGTATAAATCTATAGAGCCATGTTGAAGTTTGATCTTCTCAACATGTGAGGGAGAGATAGTGCGGAGCAACCTGTTCCCGGCCCGTTGCGTCTGTTGGTCGTGCTGGATCGTTACTGCATCTCGCATGTGGCTGTCGGTGAAAGACTTCTGCAGTACCAACCGGCTGGAATTACTAAGTCCAGGGAATAGAACATCAATCTTTCAATCAACCACGAGTTCTGGTACTTGACCTGCATTGGAATACGTCAAATACGGTAAACACGGTACAACCTTGATGGGGCAGGCAAGACGACCGACCTTGATGTAATTGTAATAACTGCAGGTGTCCATAATGAATATTCAAGGAATGCGGGTTTCTGCATAATGTACGGCCGCCAACTCTGAACCGCTGGACGTTCAAGCACCAAATGTTTGATGGCGTCACCTGAGTCGAGTAACGTGTATCCCCGGTGAAGAGCTGATGGAAATATTCAAATGGGCGGCGCGAAGGCCGCAATGGTCGTCCTGATTAGGTGGCGGCCATATTTAGGTCTGTCGAAAACGCACCCGCCGTCCGTTAAACATGCTCGCCCGATCTCGCTCGCGTGGCCTGAAGAGTCACTCAGCGTCTGTAGCTCTTCCATAGGTAACCAGCCGATAAGCCTATGGTCATCGTTCAATCGGGAGGTTAAGCTACAGAAAAACTATTGCTGGTAACCCAAGTAACTGAAACACCGTCTGGCTCGAACTACCGGCACGACTGAACGTGGAAACACGGTGGCCTGGGCTTGTTTACATTGCAGTCGAAAAAAAAAAAGCGACCTGCTTCAGCCTGATGCCTAGAGAGAGGCAAAGGCGATGCTACACAACCAGAGCTGGATCTTTTGTATGTGAGCTGTCAACCTCGTTCTTGGGGCGCACATGTCCTTCCCACCCATCCTGATAGCATCCTCTCGACTCGGAGCCACTACCTCCTATATCAACGTCACCGAATACAGATACCCAACTTGAAGGTGGTCGGGTACTAGAAATCGATGACCGACAGTGCCGCCACACCTGGCAGCGCCATGCGCCCCGACAACTCTCACCCTCCGAACCTCTTCTGCATCGGCGACCATGCTACTCGACGCTATGGCAGTGTCTTCACTGATGCTTCTGTTGAGACTTCAAGTCTGATCAGTGAGAACCAAAGCTCTTCCTCGCGAGACTCATCGCATATGCCCGTAAGCGAGGTCGCTCCTGAGCCTAACCACAGCCGCCCCCCTTTCGTATCTCAAATTGGCACTCACACTTGATCACCCCGTGATCATCTCGCTACGAAAATTGTGTGACTGACCTGTGTGATACCAAGGAAACCGCAAGCGACGAATCATCCTCGGACTTGGCCCTTAGCCAGTCCTCAGTACCCCCGCCACCTCGCCCAGACTCGCTCAGGACTTACCGCCGCAAAGACCTCTCGTACGCGCTCGTCATCGGCCTGCTATTCTGCGGCTCCGTGCTTGTCGTGGTGATGGTCATCGCTATTGCCATGCTCGTGACGCAATGGCTCAGCGGCATCTTAGTGAGATGAAGGCTCGAGACGGGAAAGGGAGGATAGGGACCGGTAGTTGGAGTATGGGATGGGGTTGTGTCGGCTGGTCTACATTCACCGATAACGTACTGGATCACCGTTGGTCAGTCGAGCCTCGATTCCCGCACTGGACTCGTCTCGCATATCACAGGGTACACAGTTCGCTGGCAGCTATCCTGGAGTCGTATCACAGCATACAGTAGCCTGGACTTCCCACGTGCGCGGGCGTTCACACTTTACCTTGGTAGGGTCGGGAGGCATATAGAAACAGAGCTTACTGGACTCACAACTGTAACTAAATCTTCCTTCCTACTCCTTGTCGTTCCTGTTCCTTCTCGAGGGTGATTGAATACCCTGTTTTTCGCTGTTTTTGTTGTAGGTGACCACATGACACATTCGGCCTTGACGCCTCCTAGGAACGAAACTCAAGTGCCAGGCTTCCCAGATCCAGTTTATCTACCACGCAGATAGTCGAAAAACCAAGTCGTATCACGGCTTCCAGCGATTTGCGTGAGACTACATGTCTCAAAGTACCGAGAACAATCCCGGCGAGGGGACCCTCGCCCCACAAAGCTTCGCCAGCAGCAGAAGCAGCATCGACGAAGACGAGACCCAAACACTGGAGTATAAATCGGTGCGTCGCGAGACCTCCATCGCGCACTCGATTGTCTGTTGTTCCCAAGCTGATTCTGTGAATAATCAACAGCACAGATCCAGCCCAGAGACGAGCTCATTGACCACAATCGCAACCACAAGCGAGGCAAGCCTTCTCGCATCTGCAGAAACAGCCGAGTGCGGAAAGGGGACCTACGGCACCATACAAATTCACCCCAAAGTCTACACCGACGACCTCGAAGCCCAGCATCAAGAAACCGCACAAACCTACCACTGCACCCTCTTGAGCCATCTCCCCCAGCTCCCTCCCCTCCCACCGCCGCCCAAGATACCCCGTATCCCACACATCCCCAGATGTCCCCAGCCCCCACCCCTATCCACCCTCTTCCACCCCATCCGCTCCTCCGCTCGAGCCTTTCGCCGTGGCCTCGCCAGCTGTAACATACACATCGTTCTCATCTTCCTCTTCCTCCTCGGCACCGTCCTGCAGTTAGTAGAAGCCATCTTGTTCATAACTTGTGCTGCCTCGCCTCGCTGCACAGTTCCTGACGAATTGTACCTGTGGTACATGTGGCGGCTCATTCATTCATAAGGTGAATGCTGTGTAATTGAGGCGCTCAGAATGCTAGTCGGACGAGGGTGAACGTGGCACACAGCACCTCGAGAATTAGAAAATGTTCATGCATCGGCTAGGGTGATGGCGGTGAGATAAATGAGACAGCGCAAGAAGGTAGTCCTATGATGGATGGTATTGAGTTCCATGACATGGGGACGTACTTCTCTACAAGGCATAAGCAGCATTATAACTTGGCGGGCTGCGGTCAGCAATATCTCCGGTAAGGACACACGGGAATACAGAGAAAATCTCGAAGTCTCGAAAAAGCGAAGTCGAGCTGTGATGAGCTCATATTTCTTCTCTGGTAGGATATTGTACATTTTACAAACGAGTATCTGAACCCCACCCAATCCCTATTCCCCTGTGAATAGTAATGCGAAAGACTGGGTGACACAGAAGTAGAAGATACCACTGCTGTACGCCGACGAGAACCAACTCCAGAACCCACTCCAAGTATCTCCTCGTCTATTTCCAGAATTTCTGGAGGGAAACCTCCTTATCGTCATGCTTGTTGAGAATCTTGGCTGTCGCCAGCTCGAAGTCCTCTTGGGTGACGTGGACTCTTCGTTCTCGCAGCGCGTACATACCAGACTCGGTGCAGACACCCTTCAGCTCGGCACCGGAGCATCCGTTCATCTTCTCGGCAATCTTTGTCAGGTTGATGCCTCTTGTCAGATTCATCTTCCTGCTGTGAATGCGCAGAATGTCGGCTCTGGCCTCGACAGATGGTGGCGGGAATTCGATCTTGCGGTCAATACGACCAGGCCGTAATAGAGCAGGGTCCAGAATGTCTAATCTGTTGGTCGCCATAATGACTTTGATGTTCTTAGTAGGCTCGAAACCGTCGAGCTGGTTCAGCAACTCCAACATTGTACGTTGCACCTCGGAGTCACCACCTGATGAGCCCTCGACACGCGACGAACCAATGGAATCGATTTCATCCATGAAGATGATGGAAGGCGCATGCTCTCTCGCCATAACGAATAGTTCGCGTACCATACGAGAACCCTCACCGATGTACTTCTGGACAAGCTCAGAACCTGAGACTCGGATGAACTTGCAGTCTGTGTGGTGAGCTACGGCTCTGGCTAGTAGTGTTTTTCCTGTACCGGGAGGGCCGTAGAGCAGTACACCCTTGGGTTGTGCGATACCGAGGGACTCGAAGAGTTCCGGGTGCTTGAGACCCAACTCGATAACTTCCTTGATCTCTTTTATTTGCTGATCTAACCCACCAATCATGTCATATGTACTGTCGGGGACCTTTTCGACCATCATGAGCGAGACCAGGGGATCGACGGAGGATGGAAGGATCTTTTCGAGCTTGTAGGAGTCGGAGAGAAGCGTTACTCGTTTACCGACAGTGAGCTTAGCTATGTCGACAGCATCGGATACATCGACGACTAAACAATGTAAGCATTAAGGTGTGTTAGGCTTGTGGTGGATGTCAATGGGTGCCTACCATATTTGCCTTCAGGATGTACCTTCACCAGAACCTTCTTCGTGCCCATAACCTTCACTACTTCACCAACATAGGAGCCAGGCTGTTGCAGAAGACCGAGCTCCTCGCGAAGTAATCGGACCCTAGAGTTGTAATCATTTCGCTGAGCCTCGAGACGTCGCAGGACAGCCTGTCCTTTGAGAATCTCAAGCTTCATAGCTTCGATCTTATTGTGATAGTAGTTGTCGAGCGCCATGGTCGCGGGAGCTCCAAGCTGGAGTCGAACTGTCTCTGTATAGTGAAATGTTCTTGGCTGTCGGATGAAAGCGGCGGATCGGAAATGTAGATTCAGGTGTTCGATGGGTGTGTGCAAATCTCAGATGTAGTGACCAGTAGAGGCACGATGCAGGGTGGATGGATAGGAGGCAGGGCAGCTGTGAAGTAGACAGGCGGCGAATGATGAGGCTAAACAGCCTTGCAAGGGTGCGGGTATCTCCTTGGCTACTTGGGTCAGGTAAGCTTCGATACCTCCAGTTTCCGGCGGATTAGGTGGTAGGCAGCACGGCGCAACGCGTTCGCGCCCGGCGTAGCGGCTTCATAAAAATCCGAGGCTGCGCTAAAGCGAACACCACCTACATACCTACTTTTTAGCATAAGGTTACTGTAGATACTTAGATACCTCTTCTCATAAAGGCCTGTTTCCACCTCCAAAACCAAATCGGATCGTTCCAGTATATCCCATTTCAACAATAACTTATAAATACTACAAAAATTTGCTTTCACTAATGTGCATTGGAGCTTCTCAGCTCCTTTGGATACTGCTATCATGACAAAACAGTCTCCTTCAAAAAAGAATAAATGGTGTATGTAGTGGCTCTTGCCCACTTTTGGTACAACTCTTCGTTGGGACTTATGTAGCCCGGCCTAATCAACTACAACTCAAGGATCTGTCGTTCATGTGTAGGCTGCTCGGTTAAGATGCCATGAATCATGCGCCCAGCTGATAAAGAATTTGGCAGCTTGATAGTATGCAGGTAATTATCGTCCTGGATATGTGGTGGGTGTAAGGGTGTCGAGCTAGAATTCTGCCGTGTCCCGTTGTCAATATTTAGCGGTTTCTTGCTATTTCGAGAGCCATTTCATAGTGGGCCCCAAATGACAATATTACAAGAAAGCATGCGCTAAGGAAATCGACCTATGGACGCACTTTCGGGCTGCTATTCATTAGGTAGGTGCATATATCATATTCGTTACCATACTCGTAATGTTCACTCTGTTCGGGTGCAGGCGTTTATATAGGTACTTGCCCAACCTAAGATACGATGACACAATGCATCAAGTGTAGCAATTCTCCATAGGTCGTGGGAAAGCCGAACTAGCCAAATGCGACGACCCAAATGGGCAAGCCGCCTCGACAGCTTTGGAATAAGGCCGATCTTTAGTTTTCGCAGCTCTATCTTGGACAAGAGCTAACCTTGTAAGCTGTTTCTTGCGAGCACTTTCATTTCCCAATCTTTCGACTCGTTTCGCATTGGGCAGAGCAATACCGGTTTTTCGCCATACCCGGCCGCCGGCCTTATCCGTAGTCTCACCGTCATCTGCCCAACGTACACAGCATCTCAGTCGAGGCAGAGGGCGAGAACCAGTGTTGCAGTGGATTGTAGGTCGCACTGCAGCGAGATTTGCAGCAAGAGTGGGTAGAGAGCAGTTGAGCCAAGATCAACGCCAGGCCATTTCCAGCCAAGATTGTCCCCCCAGGTCTGCCACCCCCAGCGCATACCCACTGTTCGGCGCTCCCTGCAGCTCTAACCAGCTCTGACTATGGACATACGGGTACGCCATCAAGCCCATCGCCTATTACCCACTCAAGCTGTCCCACAGCGTGCCAGGGTGCGCCAGGGTGCGCCAGGCGATCAGGGTGTGCTGGGCTGTCCATGTCCACTGTAAATAATCACGGGACGCCATCACGACTCGACAACCGAGTCTTCTGCACCTCGTCAAAGTCACTATCTACCCCATCTGATGGGTATCTCGGATTCACGCCGTGTAGATCGTAGATAGCATCAGAGACGCAAGACGCTTGTCACGCGCGGGGACTGACATCTGTCAGAAGGACGCGTGGGTTCAGCATCAGCATCAGCATCAGCATCAGCATCGTTCGTCTACCTGGCCGGGCGTTGCGGTTGTGTGGTTGTCCCAAATTCCCAGTTTGTGTTTGCATCCGACATTCTCGTGGCTTCTCTTCCACAAGTTGTCGTGCCCGCTTACCCCCATTCCTTCCTTCGCGACGAAGCCAACCAACCTGCTTGTGTTGATCGGCATCTCCGCACCGTCTTCGGATTTGACCCGCGACTTACCTGCATCACACCTGCTTCCTTTCTCCAGCAACGGACGATATCTCGACCCAACACACATACATACCTACCTACCTTACCTAGCTGCACCTCCAAATTCCTTCAACCTACTAGCCCGCCTCTGCTGTCTTATTGACCGCCGCCGGCCTGAATAGACCTGGACGTGGTCAGAGCTGGTCCGTCGTCGAATCTGCTGCCGAATAACCCTCTCGTCTTTCCGTACCTGCCCACGTACCACCCACCTGGCTTACTTCGCATGTCATCTTAGGACGCCATCATCGCGTAACAACGATCAACGTCCGCCATGGACCCTCCTTCGCAGCCGAGCTCAACGCCATCTCCTACAGACACGCGACAAGATGTTCCCAGAAGGGAACTTGGAGAGGCCAGGGATGAAGTTATCCCAGAGAGCTACCAGTCTACAGAAACGGTGCGGAGACGACCTGAGCCTTCTACATATGGTGTGTTGCCGCGCCTCGTTAACTCTCTCTCTTCGTCTGCTTATGTTTTCCCTTCCGAATCTCTAACTTGGCTTTGGCTGCCGTTGGCCCATGTCATGATTTCCTTCCTCTACTACGACGCGGACTAACATTGTTTCGCTACTAGGCACTCTGAATACACCACCTCCTGCCAGCATGCAATACCTGGGCGACCCGAGTTCTCACGATCGTGCCCATTCGAGGGTTGGCGGACAGCCGCTTCGCTCCCCCATGCAAGGTCCTGACCGCGGCAGGCAGCGCCCTAGGAAACCTGCCATGCCCCGCCGAGCGTCTTCCAATGCTCAAGCACCTCATCGAGGCGCAATATTTTCCGTTGATGACGATGTGCACGAGGTTGGAGAAGAAGACACCGAAAGACACCAGGGTTTCTTCGGTTCTGACTCCGTGAGACGACCGTCTACTATGCGGCGCCGCACAGCCGCTGCCCCGACTTTGTCTCGAGTTCAGTCCCATCGTAGTAATGGCGCGGAGGAGGGCGACATGGCCGAGCGTTCCGAACCTGACGCTGAGAGTTCGCAGACCCAATATGAACCACATGAAGAACGCGTGTTACAAGATGAGCAGTCTGGGTCGGGCGAGCTGTCTGACGAAGACGAGGATGTCAGCGACGCCGAAAGTTTCACTTTGAGGGATCGCCAGCAGGCCATCAACGAGACGCATCCATTTGGTATCAGGATTTGGAAACCTGCCTTGTACAAAAAAGACCGATCTGTCCAGAAAACGGCCGAAGGAGACATCCATTCTACACCCGGCGGCCGAGTTAGTCACTGGCTGCTTCTTTTCAACATCATATGGACTATTCTTTTCGGCTGGTGGATGGCGTCTTTCGCAGCTCTTGGTGCGCTGGCTTGCTTCATGTTTGCTGCTGCTCGTAGTGGGAGAGAGTATGGTCGCGTCCTATGGGGCCTGGCGGGCTATTTGTTTTACCCCTTTGGAAAATTTGTGCGGCTCGAGCAAGATGAAGCTTACCCAGACGAGGACCAAGAGGGAAGAAGCATCAGCGAATATGAGCAATGGCAGAGTGGAGACTTGGAGTACGGGCGCCTCTTCTTTGGCCCGGAGTCTCGCAATCGTTCCATCGTAGGCCGATCCCGAAGAAGTATTGATTCGGAACCTAGCGAGACAGACAGTCTGCTTGGCCGCTCGGCCCGCCACGATTTCTCTGACGACCAAGGTCAACGGCTCAAGAGGCGACTTTTTGGGAGGGGACAATGGAACATAGGGCGGATCATTTTCTTCATCTTCTTCTGGGGACTATTGACCCCGTCACTTTTTATTGTCTCCGCCATATGTTGGTTCTTGGTGTTTTGGATACCCATGGGCAAAGTTACACATCTCCTGTTCGACCACCTGCGTAGACACCCTCTCGCGCTATCCTTCGAGTCGGATATCACCAGTGCCAGGAACCACGATGGCGGCCATGCGTCCATCTTACTGTGCACATATAGAGCCGTGGGCTCAAAGTACTGGAAGTATACCGTCGACGGAACCAACATCTTCCTGATTAATCTCATGGCTGTCGTAATCTTCGTCATCTTCGATTGGCTGGTTCTCGAGAGTGTACTGCATCTAGACAACTTCCTGACCTCGCCAGGATTCTTGTTCGTGGCTGGCCTGTTCTCTATCATTCCGCTGGCCTACTTCATTGGCCAAGCGGTGGCTTCCATCTCGGCTCAGTCTTCTATGGGCTTAGGTGCGGCCATTAATGCCTTCTTCTCGACACTGGTCGAGGTCTTTCTCTACTGCGTCGCTTTGAAAGACGGCAAAGGCCAGCTGGTCGAAGGTAGTATTATTGGGAGTATCTTCGCTGGTATTCTCTTCCTCCCAGGATTATCTATGTGTTTCGGTGCCATCAAACGCAAGACGCAGCGCTTCAACGCCAAGTCTGCTGGTGTTACGTCGACCATGTTGTTATTCGCTACAGTAGCAGCTTTCGGCCCGACACTGTTCTATCAAATCTACGGCACGCACGAACTTCGTTGCCAGAGCTGCACAGACTTTGATAACAACACCGAACGAGACTGCCGTCGATGTTACTATTCTCAGGTCCCCGCTCTGAACGACCGCTTCTACCTTGAAGCCGTTCGGCCTTACACAATTATGGCAGCCCTCATGCTCTTTGTTTCGTACCTTATCGGTTTATGGTTCACCTTACGAACTCATGCCGCTGTGATCTGGAACACCGAGATGGAAGAGAAGAAGCATGAGGAGCATGTAGCCCCACGCGTCTCCGAAGTTCGTCATCAAGCCGATGCCACTGGCGCAGATATTCAAAATAGTGGCCTCTATAAGCGCATTTTAGGGCAGTCTCTGAAGCAAGTCGGTCTTCCTGGCGATGACGGTCATCATTCACGTCAACCATCAGGCGTACCACCCCAGAATGGTGCTCCCCAAACACCCCACATGGTCCCTCCAAAGAGCAGTGGCAGTGGTTCGGATAGCATTCGCTCTCATGTCAACATTCCTGGGTTCTCTGATATTGAGAATAACAATCTAATCCGTGGGGTCACTGAACTTGCAGCAACCGCTGCCGCTATTGCCGCGCGCGATGCTCGAGGCTCTCGTAAACTCTCCCATCAGCCCTCGAATGCAGGAGCTAGCACATCGGCATCGCGACCGACCCCCATCCGCACGAGTACTTTCCCGGAAATGGATGAGCAAGGAGAACATGCCGAAGCCGGCCATGGCGGTCATGATGCACCCAACTGGAGCAGACTGAAGAGTTCAGTCATCTTGATGGCAGCCACGATTTTGTACGCCATTGTTGCCGAGATCCTAGTGGACACGGTTGATGTGGTGTTGGACAACTACGCGATTGATCCCAAATTTCTAGGTATCACACTCTTCGCCTTGGTTCCCAACACCACCGAATTCTTGGTAAGTAGTGTCTGCAAGACCCCGCCTAAACAACCCCCTTCAACACGTAGCTAATCACGAATCGCCTTCTAGAATGCTATTTCCTTTGCAATGAATGGGAACATTGCCTTGTCCATGGAGATCGGTTCGGCGTACGCCCTACAAGTATTCCTTTTGCAAATTCCTGCGTTGGTCCTGTTTTCGGTCGTCAATCCGATCCATACCAAGGCCGACGAAGACTTGAATCACTACATGTTCAGCCTCCTTTTCCCCCAGTGGGATATGGTCACGGTCATCCTTTGTGTCTTCCTCCTCAGCTATATGTATGGCGAGGGGAAGAGCAACTACTTCAAAGGCAGTATCCTGCTTCTCGCGTACCTCGTCGTTGTTGTGGGCTTCTACTTTTCTGGGATGAGTGAAGGCGGACAGAACATGGGCACTTCGCGGTTCGACACATTGGGAACAGATGGTGTTTGGACGGCATATAAGACCATCGGCAAAAGCGCCAACGCGCCTTCTTTCGAAATCTGACAAGGTGTCTAAGCCCTTACCCGATTCTTAGTGCAAGACTCGAAAGCAACTTATGCGAGTCACCGCCATGTGTGCGGAGCTTGCCACCGGCACATTATCCTCGATACCTATTGATTGCATGATACCTCATTCCTAATACATTTCTTTTTGCATTAGTGGCATAGTCGCTTTCAAGCATATGGAGCATGGATAAGCATTAGTCTTTTGTTGGTCTCCTCTACTGTTTTCTGATGTGGCACCATGGTATTAGCATGGACAACCCTTGCAAGGGGTTGCAGCATTGTTCATTTGAGCATGTTAGACGGAGAGCGGGCGAATAAAAGTTGAGTTCTGTAGACGGTTCCTATGAATAATAAACTATCAGTCTGAGTGCCGTGGTTTGTTGTGTTTGCATATTACACTACTGTGAAGTATAGATGCCTCGTACACAGTGGTTTGAGTTACGGCCACTGATTTTCAGGGAACTGAGGCTGGTACTTTGGAAAGTTTGGGGGATGGAGGGGCACTGTGGCTGATACCCCACAGACGACTGGGCTGTTCACTGGAGCTTTCCAACGTCAATCGTCAATCGCCCTCGGAAATGCCAGCAACCCCACATCCAAAATTCAAGCTCCAGCACTTCCAGAGCGCTCACCTTCTCTCTCTCCCCCCTTCCGATTCACCCATACCATATCACACGCGCCAGCACCACAGCCCAACATGTCGCACGCACGAATAGAAGAAGTCTCTGATAGCGACGTCTCCGATCCCAGCGAGGGCGACATCGACGACTTCGCCGAATCCGACATCCTGCGCCAAATCACCCAGCAGCCCACGCCACCACCATCATCCTCGACCTCGAGACAGCCCTCCTCACAGCCCTCCTCACACCCCATGTTCCACCCCTCCGCCCTCCCCAACCCCCCGAACCAGCCCGCCATCCAGCCCTCCGACATAAAGGACTACCAGATGCTCTACCCCGTCTACTTCGACGCCACCCGCTCCCGCGCCGAGGGCCGCCGCGTCCCCGCCGCCCTCGCCGTCCGCAACCCCCTGGCCCGCGACATCGCCTCCGCCTGCGCCTCCCTGCACCTCCAGCCCGTCTTCGAGGCCCATCGCACCCACCCCAAGGACTGGGCGAACCCGGGCCGCGTGCGCGTCAAGCTGCCGAAGACGAAGAACGGCGGCGGTCCCGTGAAGAACAAGCACCACCTCTTCATCCTCGTCGCCAGGCACCTCCAGGCCCACCCCACCACCGAGAACTCCGACGCCCTGCGCCGCGTGCGCGTCCCCGGTCTGGGCGTCCCCGAAGACGGCGAGCCCTGGCCGCGGCCGGCCGTGCCCAAGGGCTGGAAGATGGGCGAGCTGCTGCCGGCGTACAGCGCGGCCATGACGGGCGGCGGCGTGAGCGAGAATGCGTTCAAGGACATGATGAAAGAGATGCAAGGCGGTGGAGGCATGCCGGGGATGGGAGGAGGTGGTGCGGATATGATGAGTATGATGCAGAACATGGGTATGGGCATGCCGGGAATGGGTGGTATGATGGGCGGAGGAGGACCGAGTGGAGGAGGCAACGAGGGTGGTGGTGGTAGGAAAGGAAAGAAGGGCAAGGGCAAGGCGTAGTCAGCAGCATCTTGGTCAACGAGCAAATGTTAAAAACTGCCTACGTGCATTGCGGTGCAAATGTGGCTTTGCAGATATACCCATACTCATGCTCCACGAAGGCGATGGATAGGAAGAAGACGGTACGTAGCAGAGTAACTCAGTTCTCTGATTATAGCTTGGGATTTAAACAAAGCGAGAAAGGGTATCTTAAGTCAGAGTTACAAGAGTCCCTAGGCCCTCCAACACGCCATCTTGATCGTGGCTAGGGAGGTATTACATCATGGTATCCAGTCTTGTTGGCTGCCGAGAGCAAACACACGGCCAGATTCGTCTCACTAGCAGCAGACAAAATTGACTGCTCCCCCAGCAAACATGAGACTTCCAACTCTTTCTCGAGTGTGCATGATAATCTACAAAACGGGGAAGTATTCCCTGACCAGACACCAGTCATTTGGCAGAAGCCAAAAACATCTTGGACTATACTGGCATGCGACGGATGGTAAGGTTTCACTCGACATTCGATGCCAGCTTCCCTTTGGTGAGGTGATCCCATTCCCGAGGGTCCGAGGTCGTCAGATTCGAGCCCGAACCTGGCACGGCCTTGCCGTTCTGGCCGGGCACACGGATCTGCAGTTTTGCCGTGTGCGCAGCGATATTCTTGGAGTTGAACAGCTCCTTAGCAGATCGCTTGGATCCTTGGGTAAACGGCCCTCGAATCAAGTTCTCCTTCTCTTCAATTTCGTTCTTCCAGTCCTCCCAGTTGCGGTAGTTCTGGCGAAGCTGTGCCGCATGGAATTTGGCAGTGGTGTTATAGGGTCTCCAAGTGGACAGATTCTTCGGAAGCTGGTTGAGGTCGTATACCTTGGCGTTGATGGCCATATCCAGTAACTTCCTGGAACAAGCCTTGCTCTCCGCACGAACCAAAGTTCTGCGTTGTTCCTGGACAGACTTGGGTTTGACGAGAGGCTCGCTCAGCCAGTCATAATTGACTTGTTCCCTAGTACGAGCTCTCTTGTTGTCCTCTCGCAGATACCTGACGGCTTCCTGTAGGGCTTTGATCTGGTCTTTGAGAGCATCCATCTCACGCGCCGTTGCCACGGCACGCTCTTGGCCAGCCTTGGCACCGGCGGCATCGGCGGCGTCACCAAAGGCACGGCTGTCGCCAGCGATCTTCTTCCATTTGTCTCGATCAGCTTCAAGAGTCTTAGCTTCACGATCTTGCTGCTCGATATCCTTCTTGAGGCTGGCAGCTTGCTCCTCAGCTGCTACAATTTGAGCCTCTAGGTCAGCAATGCGAGATGCTTTGTTGTTGGCATCACGCATCCGGGCTTCGAGGGTCTCAATACGGAGGGTAGAAGTGCTGAGGTTCTCATCACGGAGAGCGATCTCGCGACGAGCTTGGGTGAAATGCTCTTTGAGTTGACGTAGCTCCTCTTCAGCATCGACCGGAATGGTCTTGAGAGCCTTGATCTCTTGTGCTCGGAGTATCCAAGGCGCAGTATTACGGTCGAACTCTTGTGTTTGAGAAAGATCGCTGCAGAGAGCAGACAGATCCGTGATCTGGCCAGTGAGGGCTCGAAGCTTAGAGAGGTATGTCGAGAAGAGATCCGACTCGGCAGACGAAAAGACGGTCATGACGGTACGTGAAACAGTGGTCTGAACCTCGGTGTATGTGAAGGGCTCTTCTCGGCCTTCGACCGACAACAATCCGTGCAGGTCAGCGCCAATCTTGCGCGACATGTCCACTAGCTCCTGGCTGGCATTTTCGCACTGCTCAAACGCTTCAGCAGTGTCAGGAGTAAGAGCTAATGATCTCTGCCGCAAGTCCTCGAGTGATCGTACGGCCTTGGATGCAATGACCTTCGCACTTCGCGTTTGGGCAACGACAGCATCGGCGCGCTTGGCGAAATGCTGTGATAGCTCATCTTCGTCACCATTGGCAGGAATGGCTCGCTGCACCATCTCCTTCAGGACGTTGAAGGCGGTGGCGGCAGAATCCAGACGGCTCTGCATGAGCACTGCTTTCATCTGGATGTCATCGGCAAAACTCTCAAGGCCTTCCGAAATGTGGACCTCTCCCAGATGTGTCATGAGAGCGATCGTGCGCTGCAACTCACTCGCACACTGCTTCTCCTGAAGTTCGTTCTGTCGGATGCCCTTGATCCAATTGTCTAGGGCCCGCTCAACAGGCTCCAATTCATAGAGAGCGCCTTCGTACTTGGCAAACTCCTCTATGGTACAGTGACTGATAGCATTGACGAAACGATCGCACATGGAAGAAACCCATGTGAGCTTATCCAACGCATCGCAACCAGCAAGAACGTCGTCCTCATGTCCTGGGTGCGGTTGTCCACCAACTCTTTCCTTGATGAAACCGTGAAGCAGATTCGCTTTAAAGCCAAGACGACCAAAGCGCAACAATGCCAAAACTGAATCTCGATCCGCAGCATATGTGTCGGGCAAGAAAAGCTTGACAATTTCGAGGTGCTGTTGCGCCTCTTGGGCGCCCATGCGTTGTAATTCGAGATCGATAGTCTTGGCTTGGGTTTTCTCGGCAGATATGCGGAGCTTCTGGTTGAGATCGGCCATCATCTTGGATTTGCTGTTTAGTTGCTCAGATTCAGCTTCGTTGACCGCATGGGATGCACGTAGATCCTCAATATCGGTCTGGAGACTGGTAACCAGCTCTCTAAATCGTGAGAGGGTGTACTCAAGATCCCCAATGGTATCGTCCTTCTCTGAAGCTCGTCGCACTTGTTCAGCAATGACGTTGTCCTTGAAGTCAATTTCCTCCTGCATTTCCTTTTCGTTCTGGACGTGGTTGATTTCCAGCTCATCGTTGATCTCCTTGAGAGCTTCAAGATCATCGATCATGGCCTTCAGCTCGTTGATCTGTTCAGATTGTTGCAATTTTTCATAACTGAGTTGTTCGATCATCGCTTCGGCACCCAGGTTATCGTCGAGCTGTTGGCGTAGGTCCTCCGCACGAATTTCCGACTCAAGCAGTTTCTCCTTCGCAATTTCATATTGTTCCTTAATAGCATCGAATTCCTCGAGGTCAGACTCAAGAGATTTAATCTGGGCCTTGTTCTCTTCATCTTGTTGCTGACTGATATCTCGAAGTCGTATGAGAGCCTCCCGATATCGTTCGTTGTTTCGTTCCATCTGGAGCCAGCCTGTACTAGCTCTTTCTTCGGGGGACATGCCATTGGAAAATTCAGCATTTTCTTCGCGCAAGACCTCGACTTCTAACTCGAGTTCCTCCGTTTTTTGCTTGAGGGCTTCGCATTCGACCTTTAAAACCTCGGCGGTCTCCTCAGCCATCTCGCGATCTAAGGTCGCCAATTCCATGATGGAATCATGCTCGGCCTGGAGAGATTCTATCTCCCCGAGTCGCTCCTCAGCCTCCTTCAGCTGCTTTCTCAAGCTCACATTTTCCTGTGATGTAGTCTGGAACTTGCCCTCAATCTTTTTGTTAATGTTTTCGAACTTATCTCGTTGCTCTTGGAGCCGTTCAATATCTTTCAATTTCTCACGATCCTCCAATCTCTTTCTTTCTAGAACCTTCAACTTAGCCTTGAGGTCTTCATTCTCTCGAGATACAGCATTGCTAGCTGCAGGCCTAGTGGAGCTTGAGCTGGCTGAAGCAGGAGTCCGGGTGGATGTAGCAGTGGTTGGCGTGCGTGTGGGTTTCGTAGCTGAAGAGCCGGAGGTAAGCTTTTCCAAGGCTTTCGTTCGGGATTGCACAGGGCTGTTCGTCTCGCCATCACTTTTAAACGGAGAGCCGGTGCCTGAGCGGGCAGCAGCCTCATTTCCGGAAAGTGAGTCGCCCGACATGACTCGTCCCGACGCAGGTCGCCCAAGGCCGCCTCGTGTGGCCGCGGTCGATAGTCTAGGCCGCGCGGTGGCCCCGGTCGTGGTTCTCGAGGTTGCGGATGAGGTCGAAGGATTTCGTCTGATTCCGGTTGAAGGTAAAGGGGGAGGTCCCATGGAGGTACGAGCTGCGCCTACCGAGGGTCGTGCTTTGACTCCAACCCCGGAGGCTCGCGGGGCATTGGAGGGGGTTCCAGTTCGTGATGTTGCGGTACTCGAAGCAGCAGTGCCAAGTTGCTTGGTAGGAGATTTCGTAGGGGACTGTTCATGCTACTGTCAGAGGCTATTGTCCAAAGACAGAGCTAAAAGGAGAGTAGACATACCCGAGCTATACTAGATGGCCTTGAGGTTCGAGGTACAGGACTTGGGCTTGGTGCATTGAGGCTCATTCTCCGGCCCATAGACGGGTCATTTAAACTGGCAGGGCGGCTTGTCGATGAACCGACTCGGGACGTCCTTCGAGCAGGACCGGTAGCCTTCGGAGCTGGGGCAGCAGAGACAACAGTTACTGTAGTTGGCTTCACGAATAACCCCTTGCCCGGAGAGCAATCGAAATATCTTTGGCCATGGGTAGAGCCGTCATTCTTCCCACTATTATCTTCAAGTTCAACTCCCACCCAGCTCCCTGGAGCGAATTGGGTCTGTCCAACAAAGCGGACGACGCCATTGCGACCATCAGGAAGCCGGATGGTCTGCCCAACTGCTGGGTCCATTGTTGTTGGGCGCTCGCAGATTCCCTAGATTGTTAGTACATTGTTGTTGAGACGGTGTTGCTGGTGAAAGCTCGAGAGCTTGACGTTGAGCCTCATACAGTTGCTTTGTTAGGATGGAGCACGCGTTCCTTGTTCATTAGCTTACGCGAAGTGCCTGGCAGGCTGGCGTCGGAGTTAAGCTGGACAGGTGTGAATGGGCTAAAGCGGGTCGGTTTCGTGGGTAAATAATACACCGTGCGATTGACTCACCAACCCCTGACGGCACACAGTATCAACCTCACTCCATCTGTCGGCACGGAACCCTCAGGTTGTGTATCATTAGAACCAACGACCAGCAAGCATACCTCCTTGTCTGTTCACTATTGGACTCACCACATAGACGTACTCTCTATGGCTGTTTTCCCCCTGTCCAGTCAAGTGTACTTGGGCAGCTTGGGGAGGTATTCAGATACTGGTATCTACCGGTACCCGAGATTCCAACAAGCCAAGCCAACTGGTATTCGACATTCCAGTGATTGGCTTGTCCTACAGTGAATCTGCCACCCTGTCTCACCAAGGCCATTGGGGGCTGGTCTCTGAAGCAAGGCATAGCCGGCCATAGGATGAATGGGAAAGGATCAATAACCGTATAAGCTACATACAAAGATATGTATGAGAGGCCTGCTATCCCCATGCCCCTATCTATCTTCCTTTCCAGATCCCGTACTTCCAATGTAGCACAATGTAGCATACATACAAGAAAGGGTTTGAGTTCCAATTGTAAATGACAAGAAAATGTAGGTGGTGTAGACGCTCCGTCATAAATTACTCTCCTCTTTCTATTTTCTCTCATTCCTGTCTTCAACTCAATTGCGAAACACCGCGATTCTGCACAACAGTCACCCCCTCTCTTCCCCTTTTCTTCCTCCCTTTCACGTAAACCCAGCCTTGAAGCTCCCGCTCCGCACCCACTCCGAGATCTCGAAGCCCAGGCGCCGCTCCAGCCTCTCGTCGACGCCGCAGCCCTCGACGAGCCGCAGCACCATGACGGTCGGGCCGGCGAACTCGACGCACGCGTTCCCCTGCCCCTCCGCGGCCTCCTCACCCACTGTCGCCCTCTTGACGTACACCGTCAGGTCCGCCCCCACGATCCCGCGCCACAGCGTCGCGACCCACTGCCAGTGGTCGTCCGCCCGGTACGCGTCGTTGACGTGCAGTGCGCCCGCGTACCGGTCCGAGAACGTGAGGCTGTACCCGTCGGAGAGGATGGCGACGGGGAGCTTGGGTGTCGTGGCGGTGTTGGTGGACGTGGATGGTGCGGAGGAGGAGGAGGAGGCTTCTTCGGTGTTTGGAGCGTCATGGCTGGGTATGGCTGGTTGTGGGTGCGAGGTGATATACCGCAACAGGTCCTCGGACGTCTTGTGCCACTTCAGCATTCTCGCGACGTAATTCGCGATCGGGCTTATAAGCTTGGGCTTTGACTGTGCGATGGCATTGGTCCTGCCAGCAGTAGAAACGTTCTTGACCGACTTTCCGTTGTCACTTCCGCTGTCATGAGCGCTGCTGTTCGCTTCGGAAGTAGGGTGAGGCTCCGGGCTCGAGTGCGCGATGGGTGTGCTCGTGTCCTCGGACCACAGTTTGACGGCATATTCGCCAGATACGACCAGTGCCTTTTCAATCACAGAGGCGACTTCTTTCAGGATAGCGGCAGGAGCACCCTCGATGGCGATTATAGGGCCTCTTGTCTCGAAAACGGGACCGCCAGGACCAGGCGGCTTCAGCCGGGGGCTGATAGACCGCAATACATCGAGTTTCAGCAAGAAGGGCCACTTCGTCGGATTTGGCGCCGGCGCCTGTGTCTGTGGCTGCTTGACGGGACCGGGTCCGCCATTGGTGATGCCCAAGCCAACACCCGCTTCGGGCGGCTGGCCCGCTGTCGCTGGTCGAGAGCTGTTGGGATCTGACTTCATGCTTGGCGAGCCCGGGATCTGCATCTGCGTCTGCAGTGGTGGCAGTCGTAAAGACTCGTCGAAGCCAGTGCCCGGCCGATTCGGCGTTTGTGCGGGCTGATAGGAGGCCGAAGCTCTTGGGGGCGCTGGGGGCTGCATGTGAGGAGGGTATGGTGGCGGAGGCTGTTGTAGGTGAGGTGACTGGAGGTATTGCATCGGGGGTCGGGGTAGAGGTCCTGGACCGTAGCCCGTTGCGGATCCCGGTGGAGGTCCGCCGATAGATGGTCGGGTCTGGTATCGGGGGTCGACCGTCATATAGCCCATCGGCGGAGAACCAGGAGGGTATCCAGGAGGGTTGTTGAATCGGCGTCGCTTCAACTCGGGAGGCGGGGCGGGTGCTGTGCCGGGAGACATCATGCTGTAATCCTCATTGATATCTTGGAGGTACTGCTGCGTATATCTACGGCCGTGTGGATCCATCGCCATGGCGCTGGCGTTCGGTCCGTGTCGTAGATGGGCCGTTTCGATAACTCGTGGATTGGGGTTCATGAGCTGTTGCATGCCATGTGGCGGCGGTCTCGATGGGACAGGCGTCGCAATACTGAAGGGGGTTGTTGGCGTCCTTGGTGTTGCGATAAAACGACCTCCGCACTTAAGACAACGACCTGACTGATCTCCGTGCGCAGAGGTTGGTCGTCCAGCAGCAGTAGTCTTACCTCTCCGGGGTTGATAACGGTAATCAGGGAACTGTCTCTGGTGACGAATCTTTTCTTCTTCCGCGAGCTGCTTCCAACTATTCTTGACCTCCTCAGGCTGCTCTCGCCACTGTTCGCCTATAAGCTTGGATATTTCGGGGTTGGCCAGTCCTGGATGCCTGGCAGCAACTTGGCCTTGGTAGTGCTGTCGATAAAGGATGAATGCTGTTTAATGGCAAAGAAGGCACACAAAGATTAGCCTTGTTGTCCACGATGTGGCCAATAGAATAGTCGAGTTCAAGACCAGAGCGGATCAGAATATTGGAAGAAGCCATGTTTTACCCTTTCATTGGGGTAAACCCCTTTGATCTGTGGCACAAGAATATTACCACGGACAAAGCCGGAAACCCGTCCGAGGTTCCGCCCCAAGTTGTGGAAACTTCCACAGTCTACGGATAGGGAGAGATGGCTGAGCCGAAGCTCAGAGGTAGGGGAAGCAGGTCTTTGGAGGTGGCTGTCAAGGGAAGAGAATCAATGATGAGAGTGAATACTTCGACATACCGTTACGAGGTCTAGGAACCTTGGGAGCTTTGGTACAGAGACATATCAAATCTTGGGCTCCTGAACCTGGCGTATAAAGAGTGAGAGTCTTCTTCCGAGGATGATTGGCTTCTTCGACGTCGATGGAGGCGGCCCTTCTTCTCTTTGCCGGCCTCTCTGGGAGTTCATACGATGGGGGATCATCGGGATGATGCAAATCCAACGGCGGGGATGGTCTGGGTCTCGCTACTTCTCCGTGTTCATAAACACTCGTTGCCATCGCTGGCTGGCTCTGAGATCTTGGAGGCGGCGTCGTCGAATCGGTTGCGTTACCATAGGATATTGGCGAAACGCTTTTGCTAGGAGAACGAGTTGGTAAAGTGTGGTCATCACTAGATGAACTAGGGCTTTCGGGCATATCGAGCTGCTAGTAGGCAAACGGGGAGGAGCGAATGGGTGGGAGGGGGGATAGATGGGGACGGCGGAGTCAAGCATACAGGACAGGAGGTTTCAGGGGTTTAGCATCAAAGTGCGAGCGAACAGAGGAGTTGCGGTACAACGGTGAGGAAACGAGACGACGGACAATTCCGATTACTGGCCTGCTGAGCAAGGAGAGACATGGACAAGAGATAAATGATAGGACACAACCAAGGGCTTGTTAAGATTGTCTTCTTTGTAGAAGACGATTCCCATTCATGAACGTCTAGACAATGATCCTGAGCAGTCAATGACCTTATGCTAAACTTGTGTTTTCCTCTGGCAGGGCAGCAACGGCTCAGGAATTGTGTGTTGGCTGCCATGATTGTGCGAGAGGAGACGGGGAAAAGGGGGGTGGGCATCAACCAAGCGTCTATTGCTTTGGTAGTGTCTCGGGAGTATACTGAGGCCCAAGCTGATGCAGATGGAACTAGACTTTTTCTTTGTCCTCAGCGTTTGCACAACGCCTTGCCGTTCGCGGCTGACTCTCACTCGCTGGGCTATGACACGAAAGTGACATAGAAGATATGACAAGTAAACAAAGTCCCAGTCTATATGCCATCGTCTCGGAGAGACTAGCCACCCCAACCTTGTTTTAAAGGTCCAAGGTGTGGCAACCCTCCCACCATTCTCCCACTCTTGCTCAGGAATGTCAAAATCGGGCGGGAATGTGGAATGCGTATTTCGCCTGTTGCTATAACAAAGACAATGTCCACCCGAAAGTGGCCTAGCTACGCATCACGTGGCATCACATATTCTTTGTTCAACTCAAGGCTTGTGTCTGTTTGGTGTTTCTGGTTGTGGCGGCGATCCGAAAGCAACCAACCAGGTTATAGTGTTTATTCATGTAATGACTTGTACAACCAGCACTTGAAGACTCCGAACCCCTCTGAATTTTCCCAGCCGGATGCCCCTGCACTCAATACGCACTGATCAGGTAGCGTCATTTCGCAATTGTGAAATTAGATAATATGACGAGTCCCTACCCGATGTCTAAGGCTTCCCGTCGTAAAACACATGGCTCATGAAATAAAGCCCCGTCCTGTCTCACCACTCAGCAAGTCCGCGCTGCGTCGTGCATCGAGAAACAACTCCTCGCACTCGGCCACGTCCTTGACGTCGATCTGGCTGCGACCGTTTACTTTGGCGAGAATGCTATCAAGAGAATGTCAGTTGGTCTCTCACAGTGATGTGGGTATCATTGGGGAATGCGGCAGTGCGCGTGCATACCTCGCGGGTGTCAATAGTTGGAGGCAGTAGCGAAGACTGATGCGCACGCCGTGTTCCGAGATCTTTTCAATCGCTGGGTCCGTGATGGATACACCCTCGGTCGTTGAGCGGATCCGCACGATTCTCTTGATTTCATCGGCATCATAAGGTGTGGTGGGGATGATGAGAAGGCGGGCCAGGAAATCCGGAGGAATGCCATGCGCAGCAACGAGGCCGTCCGTGCCTCGGATCGTGCACATACCTCGGTTTGAGGCAAGAACAACAATCGGAGAGATGGAGCTTTCCAAGGCGCGGTTGAGATATGTGAAGCATTCAATGTCCAGCATATGTGCCTGCGACAAACATTGTTAGTTACGCAAGAATTCATTCGGAGATGCCAGGTAGACTTCTTGTTACCTCGTCGATGAACAGGACACCAGGCACGAGCTCGGCTACGCCTTGATCGATGTATTTGCTGACGACTTTGTTGATTTCGCCTCGCAGCTTATCCGTGATCTCAGTCATCTTGGGTTTCATTAGCTGGCCCATCATGCTCATAATATCTTGGCCACCTTGGGGTCTAGCATTTGCGACGTCCAGGTCGTGAAGGGTAACGTCTTGCACGATCTCCTTCTTCTTGTGTACCTCACCCTTCGGAATGGGCACGTACTCCTCAGCCTCCAAGTCGAACTCGGTTGCATAGGCATCCGATCGACCGACCCGTTTGCATGCGCCTGTGTTGGCCTCGATGTAGATGACATCGCCAACCGTGACTCTCTCCTTCTGGATAGCCTCATATATGCTCGGATCTAGTCTGAGCTTCTTCTGGCCCTTTGCGCTCTTCAATCCAATCAGTAGGGTGCTGATGGTTCTACCGTAGCCTCCAAGCGGGTTCTCCGCCTCCTCGGGGGTAAGCTCTGTGACCTCGCCTTCGTAAACCTCCTTCGTCTCCCGGACTTTCAGACCGATCGCTCTTCGGAAGTTCTCCATCAGGACTTCTGTCTTCTTCACTTCCGTAGAGTAGATTTCGCTACCGACAATGGGGCAGAATGGGATTTTCGTTCCGAGTTCGTGGCTGAGGGCCAGCGCGAGAGCCGTCTTGCCAGTACCTGGTCCTCCCGCAAGTAATACGCCGCGACCAGCCATCTTCTGCGCTCGGATCAAGTCGACAACGATACCAGCAGCCTGTCAGAAGACATAATATTAGAAACTGTGTTTGCGCGGTAGCCTCCAATGATAAAGGTAGATATACTTCACGAGCTTGTTGCTGACCGACGAAACCGCTGGCCTGCTTCTCGGCTGTGCCATCGGACTTGAGACCCAGGCCTTTGATGTGGGTGTGGGCGGCGGTGCGATTTTCGCGGTTGTTGCCCTTGACCTCGCTGATTTGCACCATGTTGGCGAAGAGAACGAAGTAGACGAGACTGGTTCAACTGATTGAGCGGTGCAAGTCGGGGTACTAATCGTCGAAATCGGGTTTGAGTCAGGGTCGGCCGCTCGATTTAGAGGGTTGGGAGTGAACTTGGGGGTAAGGGAAGGCTGAAAAGTCGGGATCGCAATCTGAAATTCTTGGGTTGGAAGCTTGGTCCTTGGAGCTCCCCCAAATCGCGAACTTTTCTGGGGGCGCCGGGCGCGATCGTTCAGTCCGTACGAATACAGTGTTTATAGTACTGTACATACCTCGTACCTCATACCAGGACCAGCTACGGACGGGCATCAACCTCTGGGTCCTTAGAACTGGTGCAGTATTCAAATATACTTAGTTAACAATACTTCCTTTCAGTGCCGTACTCGAGGAATTTGAGCATTGTCAGGCGATTCACTTTGCTAATGCATCACATCGCCGCCCGGCTGTCAGCATACGCTAACAGTAAGTACCTAGGTACCCACCTAACGCACTCAAGGAAAGGTACAGATAGGGGACACGAGAAAGTCCAAGCATCTACGATACTATATACCTTCAGAGAATCTCATTATCGTACAGAATCTCTTTTCTTTTTCATTATGAAGTGTGTGCTCAAGAAGCCGGGACTGAGCCGCCTACCTGAGGTGTACTTAAAAGCTAAATTAAGGATGAGGATAACTTATACGAAAAGTACAATGCAGTCGAGAATGCCATCACTGTTTTTCATTGCTTACCGTAGACGGTACGGTGAGAACGTACGTAAGTCCTACCTTATTGGACCTGTTTTCCTTGAGAATAGTCGATTATCAGAAGGTAACTAAGAACCTGGTAGCTTATACAAAAGTGATAAACATTGACGTTCACTGTTTTGGGCGAATATGCTGTTAAATACTGTCCAAAGCTAGACCTGAAATATCTACTGGAGATTTTATCGCATTTTTAAATGTTCATTTCCTTTAATTTCATTTTTCATTAATTTTTCAGGTTGAATTGATCTCAACCAAAGCTTCGGAACCTGTCGCAATATATGGATCCAAGGGCTCGTAGTAGATCACGATGGCGGTTCGCCCTTGCATCTTATTATATCTTATCGCTCACTAACCTTCATTCCTCTCACAATAGTGAATTAGCTTTTCCGAGGCCATAAGCACTTGAGAAATGATACTATGAAATGGTTCCAGTACATTCGTTCGCTTGGTCTACTCCAACGCACACAACGCTATCCCGCCAACACAGATGAGACTACTAGTCAAGTAAGTCATGATGTAAAATGATACTTACTTTTATGCATCTTCAGCCAAACAACCCTCGAGGGAAAAGGACATATCCCAGTCTAATCCGTCCTCCAACCTCACATCCTTCCGCCCTCCCGTCCCACATGCCCAAACCCAGCCTCAGACCCCCTCAACTCAGGTGAATCAACCACCGCATCCAGCTCATGCGTGTAATCCGAGTCCCGCGACATCGCCCGCCGATGGCCCCCATATACATCCGAGTACGTGTCGCTGAAGTTCGACCCGGGCACGGGACTCGTGCTGGGTGAGAGCTCCGCGGGGGACCCATAGTTGAGGCTCGGCGAGGGTGCGCTGCCCGGCATCTCCGCCGCCGCGGCGCTCTCCGGCTTCGGCGAGCCGAGCTCCGAGACGGGATGCTTGTACTCGCCTGCCTGCGACGGAGCGCCTGACGCCGTCGGCGCTTCGGGGGTGTAGCGGGGCACGGTTTGGCGGCGGCGGCGTCGGTAGAGGAGGAAGGAGGCGAGGGCGACGAGGATCACACCCAGGGACACGCCGACGCCGATGCCGGCTTTGGCGCCGGTGGAGAGGCTGCCGCTGCTTTGCGAGGTGCTTGTCGGCGAGGCTATCGTAGCAGTGTTCGTCAGGCTGGCGAAGCCGGCTGCAGCGGCGTAGGATGAACTGGGTGTGAAGGCGGGGAGGCTGGTGGTATTCTCAATGATGGTGGGCTTTGCGGTCGGTTGAGAAGAGGCGTAGGTAGCGCTGGGTGCCTCGGCGCCGTGGGCGAGGAATGTGACGATGTCGGTGTCGTCGACGTCGAAGCGCGTGGGCGCCATGGCGATCTCTTCGTTGTAGAGGTCCATGACGAAGTAGGCAGCCTGCAGGAAGTTCTCGCCGACGAAATAGTTGCTGGGGTCTGTGGTGTTCAAGAGCGTAAAGACGCAGGCAGAACCATTCGCGACATTTGTGATGCTTAACTCCTGGAAATATTCGTAAGATCGATCTGGTGGCCATACAAAATGTCGCAGGGATACGCTGATCAGAGGCCCCTGAGATCCGCCGAAGCGGAATGCATACGAGCCCGCGCTATAGCGCATATCACAGGATATAATTGGTATGCTGGAGTTGTACCAGTATTCGGCGCCGGCTACCGCCCACATGTGCTTCGCTAAGGGGTCTGGTAATGTAGTAGACGCAGTTCCCAGAGCGAAACCCAGAGGGAATTCGGAGTCATCGGTCTGGAAGACATCTGTGCCAGAAGGACTGCTAGCTTCCACATATGAAAGCCATATCATAGACCCAAAGGCGGACGAGTTGAATGAATCGATGATTATCAGGTCGCCTTCAAACTTGGCCTGATCAATGGCTCCAAATAGGAGCGACCCGGCAGTCGAGTTCTCGTCGTTCAGCCAGACGCTAAATGCCGCGGTAGGTATCTGCGAATATCTTTATCAGCATGGGTTCTCTACTGAAGCCCTCAGGTATGATGATACTTGTGCTTCTACTTCTATGACAGCTGACCAGGTAAAACTTCTGAATATCAACGCTGCCGGCGGAGATGATTAGGAGACGAGGATGATAAGGAAGCATCCAGCCAAAAGAGCTTACCAGACCCTTGGCCACCAATTGAACAGCCAAGTTATCATCCGGTAGACCGGATTCTTCGCCACCATATCCCAAACCAAGAATTCCGCTATTAAAGACCCCGAAGTCATACGCTATGCCCATGGTCAAATTATCGACAGATACGTCCCCCACACCCAGAGTATCGTTGAAGTGATAACCCTGAGCAATGATATTCTTGGTGCCGTTCCGCAATGTCTGGGTACGCTCAAAGGTCTCATTGGAGATCTGAAACGTTGACGACAAGTTCTGACTGACTACATCAACACGGGTGGTCAGCCGTTCCATCCTCGATCACATCCCACGGAGAGTTGGGCAGAACACTCACAAGACCCATGCTCAGCACAAGTACGGAACACATCCTCAATGCAATACGTAGAGTTGCTCGACGGGAACCACGACAACGACTGATCCGTCCGGATCTGCAGATCCAGCGCCTGGCCCGGCGTGCCCACCGATCCCGTCACGAAGTATTGGCCCACGCTGCGGTCGTGCCGCAAGTCGATGGGCTGCGTGTGCGCCTCGTCCCGGCGCAGCCTACTCCTCGTCGTCGTTGTCGCGCCTGCCCGGCCCATGTCGCGGCGTTGAATGTCGAGCTGGACCTGCGCGGCCACCCTGGGCGCGCCCGCTAGGAGTGCCGGTAGATATCGTAGCATGAGCATCGTCGTCGCATTTCATGGATACGCCATACACAGTACTGGTGCCAAGTTGCCCGCCGGTAGATGGGGGGAAACATCTCAACAAAGCGTCCCCGCGCAGTCATCATGAAGGTGATAATCCCTCCCTCTGCCTTATCTCTACCAGACAAGTCAGGTTAAGCTCCTCCCACTCGGTCTCGCTCGTCTGACACCCTCCATCACCCACATCCACGACAAAAGAGACGAGGGGATAGGTTAAGGCCCCCATCGACATCACATCGCATGCAAGTGAGCGCCCGATTTGACTGCAGTGCCCGCCTTTTGGTGCCGCAGCTGTGCATTATATGGACGCGTCGTGATGTTGATTGGTAGATGATGTGCCACCCCGAAGCGTGAGAAAGGTCGATCATGACCTAATAGGGCGGGCCGACGTTGAGCTGATCGCCGGGCTGTCAGATATGTATTTGCGGATTGGAGGAGCTGTCAGAAACGAACTTCTGAGAATGGGTTTTGTACGATTGTTCGCACTTTCTCCAACACCGCCCCCAACT
Source organism: Xylariaceae sp. FL0016 (assembly GCA_022578815.1). Classification (NCBI taxonomy): domain Eukaryota; kingdom Fungi; phylum Ascomycota; class Sordariomycetes; order Xylariales; family Xylariaceae; species Xylariaceae sp. FL0016. The sequence continues at coordinate 627,874 of MU388732.1, forward strand.
GTGCTGGCTCATAGGGTTGGATTTTCATCGAGGTCTCCAAAAGCCCGCATTCGCGTTAGCAGCCTTGCGATAACGTGTACATACTTCTCAGAAACCAGATTCGAAATACTTATCACATGCTTTTGCCAGCGAACAAAGAAATGAGTGAAAGCCTGAGTTGTGTATTATCCTAATGATATGGCCAGGCACGCCCGTCGCCCACCTATGGTTTTCCCAATAGATATGAACCAAAAATAAGATATCTCTCAGAACTATATGGTATCAGTTGGAAATGCTACGCTAAAAATCTTTCAGCCGGTATTCGTCAACCTGACCATGCATGCATCAGTCTTAGCCGTCCGTCAGTCGTTCAGTCATGTAGATTTTCAGCCCCGAGAAGTCAACCCAACACCATACTAGTAAAACAATGTGTTCCGAACACCAAGCCAGCAGTCTGAGTGCCCTGCTCACGCCAGTGATCTCTTTTTTTCGTCTTCCATTCTCCGCCATTAGGAAATCAAGGTATAGTGTGGACATCTCACAACTTCCGCTTAAACATATAACTTCCATACATCCCACCCACCTCCTGCACCGCAACCGGCACCTTGCGCATGCCCCAGAAGCTCGCCCCCATCTTCCAACCCCGGAAGCCGAAATCCCTAGGCCCATCCTCCGGGTTATGCCGGCGCACGAGCCACGCCCGTGACCCAAAGTCCGTTACCGTCCACCCAGACTGCTTCACCGCCGTCAATTTGGACAGCTGAGGATACAAATCGTCCGTCACCTCGACCACCTCGAGTGGCGCACTGTGCCGGCGCATGATCGACTTGCTTCGACTGAAAAGCGCGCTCAAGTCCAGCTCTGTTCGCGAATAGTCCGACAGATCGATGTACTTAAGAGTGTGTGGCACCCATTCGAGCTGCGCGCGGATGTTCTCTTCTTCATCATTCCCCTGATCGGGTACAAATAACCGATCTATGTCAGAAATTTTGAGGCGCCGTCCTAGCGCCAATTCCTCAAGGTGTTTGGTCAAAGGGCGGAGCAATTCGATGTGCGACGCTGCCATATTGCTACCCTTGAGGCTAAGGGAGCGTAATGTCGAGGGCAGAATCGGTATGAGCTTTGTCAGATCCTCTTCACTGAGGAGCTCGTGGAAGCGTGTATCGGCTGCTAGACTTAAGTAGCGTAGCTCTTTCACAGCAGGGTGATTTGCGAGGAAATCAAGGATGACCTCGGGTGTGAGCAAGTTGCATTTGGCCAGATTCAGATGTGTGATTCTGGCGGTATGAGGTATGGACATGAGAGCGGTGTCGGTGATACGCGTCCCTGTGACGTCCAAATGCGTCAACTGGGTCAAGCGCGGTAACAAGGTCTCAAAAACAACCGGCGTCAGGTTTATGCACCGATGCAAAGATAGCCGAGAGATGGACACCGGCTCACTCCAATCTGATGAGACGAACAACTGAAAGGCCTCCTTGAATTTGACCGAGGAACATGCACAGAAGTCCAGCCCCTGCAGCCTTGGAAGCCCAAAAAAGAGCTTCTTGAGGACGTTCTCATTGATTTCATCATCCACGTATTCCTGCACCAGAAACTCACGGAGGTGAGGAGTCAACTCCAAGCACTGCAATAACGTCTCAGGGGTTAGGTTACGGGTAGTGGCGCGCTCAGCTGCCGTCGAGAACAAAGTAGTCGGGTTGAAGTGGCTGAAGTCGAGTCGTCGTATGATCGTCCCCAATTCGTTGTTCTGTAGGATATGGATCAAGAATTTGCGAAAGATCCGCGAGTGCGGGATTGTAATGTTTCTGTAAAGAGCATTGAGAGTTGCCGAGTGAAGTGCTCTCGAGGTTAGTAACATCGACATGAGATCCACGTTGCGAGCAGATATTCCGTTTGGTGGAACATCAATCACCAAATGGTCAATTATTTGGTCTGTTTGATTCGTTAGCAGAACCTCACACGGACGATGAGCAGCCACACCTACCTAGAAGCTCTGTTGGCAACTTTTCAAAAGTGGCCTTTCCGGGTGCAGGTTTCTCAGCATCCTTGGGCCTGGGTGTGGCGGCAGGAGTCGACCATACCACCTTGAGACCTTGCAAATCCCCGAAGCTCTTGCTGGCCAGCTTGCCCTTGACACCAATCGACTTCCAGCCCTGAAAGCCCTCCGCGGCAACAGCGGGAAACCAGTGGCCGTGCAACTGGCTGTTGGGCTGCGTCAATGGCGGCATGAACTGTGTTTGCGTCATGATGGGATCAGCTGATGGCGATGAGGGCGATGGCTCTGCGATAGCCTCCTCGGCCTGCCTGGAGTATGAGGAGACCTTAGTACTAGTGAAGGTCTGGGCGAGATCTGTATCGTTCTCCCGGACAGAGGAGAAGGACGAACGAGAAGACTTTTCAGGCGAAGAAATACGCGACACTCGATCAGGCGTACTCTCTGTTTTGGTGAGATCAGGAGCAGGGCGGGCTTTAAGTTGTCTCACGATCTGTCCGTCGAGTGCCCCGGATGTCGAGGCGGTGGGAGTGATGTGGTCCATGGCAAAGAACTCACTAGCGCGCAATAGCGATGCGAGATTCGGATCTAATAGCGTGATGAGGTCGTCCTCCCGCCGAGCCAGCTGGTCAGGTACAGATCTGGCACCAACTTCCGCGCTCGGGAAGCACAGAGACTTTCAGCGGTGATGGGCTGGAGCAGCCCGGGGTCTTTCTGTTAGTCAAGCAGCCGTGTTCTTAGGTAAAGGCTTGGTTGGCGCAATGCAGGGAAGCGCTTTTGGAATGAGACAGGTATAGTAGGTGTCGAGCTGAATGATTGTTGAGAACAGGTGTCAGAGTGGGCTGTACTACCTAATGTAAGGTAAAGGCTGTGGCACATAGGAAGGGATATCGTGTTGTCAATGAGTGGTCACTCGGACAGGAGCAAACGAAGTGGTTGTGCCGGGTTGGGGTCACAAGTACTATGTAGTTGGAGCCAAAGCTGGGGTGCAGTTGCTGGTACGTAAAGTCTATGAAATAGAAAGCAACTACAAGATGCACGTGTACGGCTACTCGGACGGCTGGCGCAGAACTGTTGACAGGCTCATTTAATATGGTAAAGTTTAGCAGATCAAACGGGCGGGCTTAGGCAGGGCGAAGGGGCGACGATGGTTTCTATTGACCAAGAATTGGGTAATGAAAACAAAGCGAGGGACTCTTCTTTGTCACATGAGCACGATGCACCATCCGCCGCCCGACCAGGTTGCCCAAGCTTTGCCTGAGCCTGCCTTGGCTCAGGCGCTGGCCAGCTAATGATTGTGTAATGGCAATGCAGGTCTAGGGACGGCCTGGAATGATTGGGAATTATGGAGAGCACCGTCATCTTGACAAGGCGTGCTGCTTCATCTGGCTTTGATGTGCAGGAACTGTGAGAAAGACTTTTCTTTTCGACCGTGTTCAATTCATACTTGTTTAGAAACACACTATGGGGAGGCAAGGGTGAAAAAGAGAACCTTGAGAGAACTGACGGCAAGCTCGTTTCGGGCTACATTGGAAGGCAAACAGGGTCCGGTCGGTGACTTTGGGCGGGAGTGGCTGCTGCAGCAGGCGCTGGCTGTCCTTACCTTCAAGGTCCCCTAATAATACAAGCTCGACAGCGGTCCGGCGGGCGAAGACGAGGCGCTTGGCGGCAAATGCACCACTTACCCCAGATTACCATTAGAACGGGACACGGCAAAGACTGCTTATTCCAGCAACCCCATGGCAGCAAAAATGACCGGTCTTCTTGAATTGACCAAGCAAAACTCATTGCCCGAGTTTCCCGTCTCGTTACGGTCTACCAAGTAAGTAGCCCTAGATGCCCGAAGCGATATCGCAGCACTCAAAAAATATTTGACCGTTCGAGTCATACAGTGAGCTAGTGCAGGGGCAAAGAACATTACCCGATGCGGTAATCATACTCGAACCTGGTTCGCTCAACCGTTGCCAGCCGAGCAAGGCACGAGGAGGGGGCAGACATCAGGTATTGGAAAGGCTCTCAGTATACTGGGCGCTCATGTTCTGATGAATACAACTTCAAATTGACACAGTCGCGCACCTTATTCCAGCTGACGTCTGACATGCACGCCTGATGTACTGTGAAGTGAGCGTTCGACAATACATATATCACGTAGTACGCGTTCGTCTTTAAACGGGTAAAGTTGCATGATGCCTATCAGACATGGTTGCCGTACCAACTCTCCCGATGAAAACCTCGACAACTTCACCAGACTTGGATCAAATCACAAGCTGATTGATATCCCACTTATTCACTGCTTCTACTTGTGTATTTATAATCCTAGGTATGACGTTCCTATTGAGAGAGGGGGATAAACGAAAGCTAAATTTACATTATTGGTATCTACAGAACTCTGAGGCACGGGCTAGTGCCTGGGCCACCTAGCATTCTCGATGGTTTTCCAGTAACGCGCATTTCTAGAAGAACATGGATATGGCAGCATATTACACGAATTTCTGTAGCCGTTTTGCGGGGGAAGCATTCGTGCCTCTGGTTGGGCACTGAACAGTCCGCGGTCAAGTACCTCAATTTACTTTTAAATGTGTGCAGATACTTGCTTGCAAATAGACCCTTTGGATTCAATGATTTAGTTTATCTCTAAAGCTGAATGATTATGAGTTTTTCGTCATCACGAAATCGAGCCTAAGAGCTATATCTGAAGACTGCACCAAGCAGTTTTTTTGTCAGAACCTCAAATCTAACCGATATCGCTGCTTACCTAATAATATGTGGTTTCCGAGCTTCGCCCTATCTTTCCCATGCACAAATGCCACTCTCGTAAAGCCACCTGTAGTAAATTATCGTGGTTTGAAGTTGATCAGTAGTCCGTCTATAACGGCCAAATTATTACCCTAAGCGTTCTGGAAGTATGCGGCATTCCCACGCAGCGGGTATTCGCCCATCAAGTAACTCCGTAAATGTGTACAGAAGCAGAAGTTGACCGTCCCAAACTCTAACACCATGCGAAGTAATGATAATAGCTGATGGGAAGCCAAGTAGGTATATCCTTGAGACACTGTGCGTTCATAATACCTCGACAGGCCCCGTATTAAACCCCCTAGCGCCAGTGTTCATGAAGAAAGTCTTGGTACATACAACACCAGCCATGCATCCAGCGCCGAACTCCCAATAGGTATTGTGTATGCCATTTACATAAGTTTCGTCAACTCCATTCAATCCACAACGCTTCAAATGCAAATGCATACGTAGGTAGCCAAACAGTCGGGCATGACTGGCGGGCATCATCTGCCATTCACTTTCTTTCCCGTCTTTAACCGATCTTTGCAATGGTCACAATACCATTTCACTAGTTAACAGGTCAGTCTCACGATATTTTGTTAAGGAAGGAAGAGTGTTGTGCTCAACTCACCATTTGACGGAGGTGCAGCCTTCAACCCCACGCACTCCAGATGGAACCATTCTCGCTCGCAGTCGTTTGCGTCGCACGCTACCATCTCACCATAGCTAACTCCGTTGCAGTAGCAATATAATGGTTCGTCGGCATCGCCCTCATCGTCGCCCTGCGCGCTGCCATTTGCATCTTCATCAGCCAATCGCGCCGCAAGTGCCTGCTGTGCGGCACCTTTTTTATGGCTTCTTTTGGCTCCAGTTGTGGTATGGTTCCTCGATGACCGAGAACGTGAAGGAGCAGGGTCCGGGAAACTTCCCAACGCAGGTGTTGAGGGTTTGCTGGCCCGCCCACTCTTAGTCGTAACCACCGTTGTGTTGGTTTGTGGTTGAATAGTTGCTGTGTCCCCCTTGCTTTCGGTGTCGATAATACCCTTAGCGCTAGATTCTTTCTTATTTCCGTTGCCGGTGCTGGTAGTTGCCATGTGGTTCGCTTCTTCCTTGTGTTCACTCTTGATAGCAGACTGTTCCTTTGGTGCTTTGGGTTCTGTAGTGGGCTGTGATCCGTTCGCTATCACCGCCAGATCCAAGGGTATCGCCGCTGTTGCGACGGCTGCTAAGCCATTAGGCTTATTCGAAGCCGAAGATGCAGGTCGCTGACGGCTATTCTCCACATTAGAGTGAATCGAGTTTTGTCTGGCCCGTGAGGACGCCGGACGCGACGCGTTTGTTGGAGGCGCAGGCGAAGCTCGCCCTGCTACCTTGGCATCGGCAAAGTTCGGTAGGACTGGAGATGCTACGGTCGAAGGGGATGCGGCGGCCGTAGCCAGAGCGGTTTTGCTGAACACGTCAGTAAGTGGGATATTATTGACTGGAGCGTTGAAAACGAACTTCTTTTTCGCGAGGCCATTGGATGCTGTCGGCAGAGCTTTACGTTTCTTGGGTTGCTCCGGCGCAGGTGTAGCCCGCGGACTGGAGTTCTTGCTTTTCGGAGCACTGCTACCGAACACTGAGCTCATTGCACGCTCCATAGGCTGGCTACCGTTGGTCGCCTTGTTGTTCTCGACCTTGCGTCTCTTGGATGGAGGGTTACCGTTGGCATTGGTGGCTGCAGTAATGCCTAAACCCACAGGTGCAGGCGCTTCAGCAGCTTTCCGCGATTTGCTGCCAGTTGCCTTTTTCGAAGGCTCAGTCTTTGGCTTGTTCTCATTTTCATCTGCGTCTGCTTCCTGATGTTGGTTCTTGAGTCCTTTCCGAGCGGCTATGGCTTGTTTTCTGGCGTCACTGCGAGCAGCGGCCTCTTCTGCGACAAGCTGCTGCGCAGCTGCAGCAAGATGTGCGGCCCCATCGCGTCGTGAGCGATCGGCTGCGCTCGCTTTTTGGGCTCGATTATTCTCTGGATATGCCCAATGTGTTGTGCTGCCCCATTTCGCTTCGTCACTGAACTCGGTCTCCAGGTGTGGCCACACCTGGTTGACACGGCCTAGTTGTTTGGAAAGCGAGTCATTTGCAGTAGACAGAACATGGTTCTTCTCCTCCAAAGAGACAAGCATCTCCTGGATCTTGTAAGCAGTCTGACGGAACAACTGACGACGTGGGATATTGCTCGGATCGAAGACGGCGGGGTTGTGATTGTAACTCTCGTCGGTCGACCCAGGAGGGTGATTGCCGCCTTGCGCAAGACTACTTGAGCTATTCTGTGCGCTCATTGGCGTTGGTACCGTCGCAAAAGTACTGGAAGCATCGTTGGCATTTCGAGGTTCCGGGGGGTTCGATTTGTGGGCAGCGTCGACTAGTTGAAAGAGGGTCTCTTCAGGAGCGAAGATTTTGGCATCCACCTCCTTGAGAAGCGTGAAGTGGCGAACGAGATCTTTGGGAAGAGAAGTAATAGCATCGGTGAAATGAGTAATCGCGGGAAAGATGTCGATAGGCTGGTCATTGCCGGGGCCACCTCCGATCGTGTCTCTAACGCCCAGGTTGCGTGAAGGAACAGTGTTCGCTCGTGGAGGGTTGGTACGGGTTTGACGGACAGGCTGGGCCCTTCGAGTGGAAGAAGGGCCACCAGAATCTTGCTGAGCTGGCCTAGCTACTTTCATGGCTGCAGGAGCTTTCGCTCGTGAGGTTGGAGGGTATGTGTGAATGTGTGTGAATTTCGGTGCTGAGCAAAGTTGGAGGGCGTGCGCCCAGTTTGGCTTTGTCGGGTTTTGAGGAAGAGGTAATTCGAGAATAAGTGCACAATAAGCTTCTACATTCGAAGCTTAAGTCATCCTGCGATACTCGACGAACAAGAATAGCAAATACGGATTGAAAGGAGACGCGCAGGGGAGGTAGAAGCGGAGGCGCAAAAGTGCGAAGAGCGTGGGTGATGGGATTAATCGAGAGTCGGCCACAGGCAGTGCCAATGCCAGCTTCTCTTGCAGATAGCGGAGGCCCAAGAGACACAGGATCCCATCGCGCGTGTACCCCCGTAACTCTGGGAAGTATATGCCCCCTCTGATGTGGCTCGTGCATATCACGCAGCCCTCCAAAAAGTCAAAAGAAGAGAGTATGATTGGCTGCGACATCTGGAATATGCCCACTCCTGGTCCCATAGAGTACGTAGATACATCCTATGCCAGCTTTGCTTAGGTGCTTTAGGTTGCGGCAACGATAAGATAAACCAGGAGAGCTGGAAGAGATCCAAAGACTGCCAGCTGGCAGTACCCCTGCCTCGGCATCGGGATTAAATTATTAGGAACTGAATCTGGAAGACGATGTCATCGGCCTGGCGCAGCTTCGTCGATCGATAGAGGGGACCACTTGTTGGAGCAGACAGCTGTAGAAGCTATCCACGCAACTTGACAACTTGCATACTCTTGAGAATGGTTGTGCGAGCCGGCGCCATGTTCTTTTCCTGAAAAACTCCAATGTCGAAAGTTGCCCAACTGTAGGCAGATATCGCGTATCTCAACTCGGTGATTACTGACCCCGCTATGATATCCTGGGTTGTCAGAGCGAGGCTTGAGATACTGACAGACAGTAACCGCAGCAGGGCGCCGAATGGACGGAAAATAGACCATAATTTTGGCATGCACTTACATTGAGTCTATATCCAAATAATTGATAATAGGCGTTCCGTGCTCAACACTAAGACAGTTATGTTCTGATGTGTAAAGTTGTTATCTGTAAGGGCAGAAAGGGGCTAACCACCGCTGCAGGAAGGGTCAATTCGGCAATAAACATTATCATACAGACATCCAAGTATGCCTTCTTCGAGCTCTTCCAAGGTGAAGAGCCGCTTCGTTTTGGGCATCTTGCACGCCTAATTTGACTGGATGTAGGCATTTCATGGTATGACGAACAGAGCACGGCCGGCACTTAGATCCATGTATAGCCTTGTGGCGTACTTCTGAATTACACGTTGATGCAATGCATCGTCAACGCCCTCTATATACAATTACCGAACAAAACTTAAGAGGACAGCATTTGTAGAAATGCATTCGCGATCGCCTACCACCTCCCTAACGCCGAATGGGGTATGTCGCAAAATTTCTAGAACTGCCGTCTAATAAGAGACACCTTCATAATGCCACTTTGGTTTCGCACCTAACTCATTTCCGAACCCCTCCTTCTTTTTCCACTAATTTCTTCTGCCGCCATTGCCACTCCAGGAGCACCGGCACGAAATTCCATAGGTCAAACTCAGGCCACATACACTGAAGGAAAAAGATATGTGTGTTCTCGTGGCACTGCCAAAGCATGAAGTCACTCAACCTTGTCACATTACTAGTCCGAATGAAGATGTCGAGTGGCGGGCACCCAGCGGTATACGTATGACTGTTGAGTGTTTCGACAGTAATGTCTAGGGGATCTGGATATTTGGGCGGGCGTGGGGCTCTTGAGGCTGGAGAGGGCGACTCGGGATCTTCCAAGGCAGTACTTGAAGATAACGCGTCATCCCCGTCCGATTTAATGGCAGGATCGGGCGATGATTCACGGATAGGACCAAGAGACCCCGTCTTTTTTAATTGACTCGATCGCATCTTTTGAGTAATTCGAGACTGCGAGAAGGCTTGGTTTGGCGGGCGGACAGGTTTCGTGTACTCTTCTACGGTAGCTTTAATGGCGCTTGTCATTTCTGCTCTCGCTGTGTAGGGGAAACAAATGTTCAAAACGGCGCTAGGAACCCAGTCAGCAGTTATACGAGAGAAAAGTGATCGGGATGAAAAGTACTCTTTGTTGTCCTTGGTCATTTCGATGGCTCGGTCAACGAAAGGAAGCACGTCAGCAGGGATCATACTGCGCTCCCCAAGCACGCGAACGCCAGCGCCGTATCGATCGAGAATCTCGCCGTGTTCGCAGAGCTGCTCCAGCTTTACCTTGGCCATCTCCATAAGTCCGGCAACCTCTCGAGCTGGGCGTTGAAAGTTTTCTATACTAAAGGCATAGACGGTGACAACCTTGACTCCACACTTGTAACAGATCTCGAGCACCCTCGCGAGAGCCTCGAAACCTAGGTGATGGCCCTGAATAGCCTCGATCTTGTGGTCTCGGGCAAAGCGCCTGTTTCCGTCCATCTCGAAGGCAACGTGTTTAGGTATCGGACCCTGCTTGAGAGTGCCAATAAGAATATCGCGAAGGGCTTTAATCATCCATTCGGCCGGGGGTGATCTCATGACCCAATTCCTAAGGTGGGAGACGTAGAGGTCGGACATGGCGGGCCTCGACGGATGTGGGATGTCAACTAAGGAAAGTGATCAGTGTGAAGGCAGGAATCGTGGAACGATGCTGGCTAGAATGTCGCGAGCGATTGATGTAGAAGACAGATAGATGTGGCTATGCTTGTAGTATGGTCAAGAAGTGAGTGACGTGGTGGTTGTGAGTGACGACGACTTTTCGCAAATGCTCCGTGGACAGTTGCGGATTATTGGTTCTGGAAGTGGTGTTCGCAGCCAAGCTTGGCGTGGAAGCTGCAAGGCGGTGCAGTTGCTAGTAAAAGCAGCGAAGGAGCTTTGGCCAGTCAGAATCCGCGTAGCTATGACGGGCCTCGGGACGGGGTAGAGACAGGGCAATTACGGCAGCGCGGCTTGACACGATGGATGCGACTCGGAATCCCCAGGTTGCCATCCCTGCAGTTATGGACCTGGAGGCTTCCAGTCTCGCAACTCTGGGTCGAGTACACATGTCTACCTACTTACACAGGTAGGTACGAATGCAACAACCAAGCATGAATGGCTTCGTAAGTTGCTGTCATATTAAGACCAAGAAGGGATGACTTCCACGACTTTACAAGCCATCGACCTTACGATGACATGTGATTGTTAATTTGTCAATTACAATGATTGACTACCTAAATTGATAACAAGTGCCTAAGGTAGGTGGGAATTGCAGGAGGAGTATGCAACGATTGATTCGAGCACTAACAACAAGTGTCCTTACTGGCATACACAACGAGCAACATGTCAGAGCCCGGAACGTCAAGCTAGTATGTATCATCTTGCTGTAACTACAGCACATTGCAAGTTTCATTTTTCTGATAAATTGCCAATAGTGCATACAACTTTGGAGGTAGTTATGGCCTCAAGTCTCACAACTTCCCGGGCTGTCGCAAGCCCATATTTTACTGTAGCTTAGGTTGGTATCTTGGAAGTGGTTTCCATCTAGGTCGGTTGGCCTAAGCTTGAGTATGTACATTCCTGTGCATGTTTTTCACCCATAGGTAGGTGCCTAAAGCCTGGAATACAAACGATGTTACTCCATATCCTTTAAACACGTTCTCCATCGCAACTCCAATCACTCTATTTCGCGTAAAGCCATTGCTGGTATCGATTATCAAGGTAGCCCGTCCAATTCCCTTTGAGGCAGGTGGGGCTATCACGTGCCCCAAGGACAAATGGACAGCATGCAACTCTACCCAGGCCATTTCACAAATAAACCATCTAAATCGCATTCTCCTTCTGCAAAAGCTGGACAACAAGATGTCCTTTACCAATGCTCCCGTGACGCGCAGTCTGGTCTACGGACTGATCGGAACCTCTATCGCTGCCAGCCTACTTGACATCAAGCACTATTTTTATATCCTGGTTGACCTGCACCTCTGGCAATTCCATCAGACATGGCGCGCGTTGATATTTCAGCTATGCTACACCAACTCCTCCGAGGTACTTTTTGCCGCCATGACGCTATATCATATGAGATCCGTTGAGAGGATGTGGGGCAGCAGAAAATATGCTGTGAGTCTGCTCTGCAATTGCTGAGGTTTGCATGTACAGCTCGCTGACGGTAGGTTCATGTCTTCCACAGAGCTTTGTACTTGTAACCTACGCGTGTACGAGCATCATTGGTCCGACTTTGCTAGCCATCGTTTTGAGGCCACTGACTTTCGGTTTTTTCAACTACCTTCCCGCTGGACCGACGCCTATTGTGTTCGCCGTCTTGGCTCAGTACCATGGAATGATTCCCCATATCTATAAGTATAGAGTGGCAACGTCTTTGTCTTCATCATCGAATGAGCAATCGCAGGGCGTCACATTCTCTGATAAGTCATACCGATACCTCCTCGCGCTACAGTTAGCCTTGTTCCAGTGGCCCGGATCTCTTCTCTGTGCTTTGACGGGTTGGGTGGTTGGTTATGCCTGGAGGATGGAGGCACTACCACGAACCCTGATTCGATGGCGGCTGCCAGGATGGATCGTGGGAACGCACACACAAAGAAGGAGTGAAGAGTTTGAAGGTCTTCGGAGAAGGCTGGAGGATGAGAGCACGCCGTCGGCTGCGGCTACAGGCGTCCAAACCAACAGTGAAGCAGGGAGGCGAAGAACAACGACCGACCAACTCTAAGTAGGTTGCCGAGGCTGGTAGCATCATCAGGTCACAGCGGTACATCCTTGCCTGTGGTCTATTCTGCTCTGCGCATGGAAAATTTTTATGGTATCTCGGGCTGAGTCGCTTGACTCCCGGTAACGTTGATTGGGTGGAATGGGCAAGTGGCTTTGCCATTCCCTAGGAATGCGACAGACAGCAAGCACACACATGCTCTAGCAAGTTTAAAGGTCTTCTCCCTTGCGTTCACTGGATGAAGGCAAACATGACCTGACCACGGATACGGCACTGTACAAAATATATAATAATATTATTAAAAATTTCCTGACCACCATTAGTTGTAGCACATCATGAGACCAACTTGGTGATAGTGATCTAAATGGCCTGACCACGTGTGCAAGTTTACGAGGCATTGCTGAGACACAGCCAAGTTGGTTGTAGTTGATCCGTGTCACCCCTGTCGACATGCCACCTCGGAAACCCTTCTCTCGCCCACAGTGACAAATATGGACGACCGTGATTTCTACGCAGCATTGCAGGAAAGCGAGATTGCAATTCCAGCCAGCCAGCCGTCGCGCATGCCAACGCGTTGCACCTGTATCGCAGCACGCGATTGCGTGGCTTTTCCGAGAGGCGCGTGTTGGAGTTTTGCGCTCATGTCTCCATCCTGTGTCAGCGACATTGCAATCACATGAGACCTGAAAGTACCCGGCACTGTTGAAGAAACTTGTCTCTGAAGCTTGGTGAGACAAAGGACCCTTGACATACGCGCTCAATTCGGCTATCCTCATAAACCGCATTGATGATTGTTACGGCTCTGTATGGGCTCAGCATTTCTAGGCCGTGTTCACTGGGATGACCTGGTTGTGCATGCTGACATCGATAGATTTATTTTAGGGGTTACAGCCGCAATCATAACTGTAGAGAGCCGGTGCCGGTTTGACTTTTTTACCTTATGCAAGGGGAAATGTGCTTGATGCTTCCAGACCAGGAAAAATGCAGAGAATGGGAAACCCGGGGCTGAGGGGAGACTGGACAGTGGGAAGAAGAGCACGAAAATGGCACGCTAACCAGTGGGATCATTTTCCAGGCCCCGCGCCACGAACCCAGCACAGTAATTGAATCCCCTTTGGGGTTTAGCACAGGAGGCTTAAGCTGGGCTTATGAAGCACGACCCAACTGCTAGCTATTTTAATGGTTTGTCGGCTTGGGGAGTGGCAGTCGCTACAAATATACTCGCTACCTAGTCCCCAATAGACTGGCAGACGGGGTGACGGGACACACAGACTTCCACTCTGCCAGGAACAGCCAGTGGAAGCCACCCTTGCCCACACCCTACGGATGCCGCTCCCCTGCCGCTTCCCCCCCGTTCGGAGTCCTGCACTTCGCCATTTCTTTTGGCTCTGCGCTTCTGCTTCGTTCAGCGCCGAGAAATGAATCGCGACTTCAATCAAATCTCCTTTTCTTGGGGCTGACGCCAGATCTACTCTCCCGTCTCTAACTTTTCGTCTGTCGCGAATATCTTACTCCTCTGACTACCGTCATTTCGGTGCAGAATTTCCTTCCTTTTTTCTTGCTTTGGCTCTTTCTGCGGTTGCATACTAGTAATTGTGCTGTCGATCCGGGCTTGCGACGATTCCTACAACCCACCCCCTTATCCATTAATACAGTGCTTTGTTCTGCCTTCCGCCCCCGGAAGTCATTTGTGATTCACCCCAGAAAAAGCCTGCGAAGATCGATTCATTCTGCAATAGCATAGCATAACACATCTTGTGGATTTGGAGGATAATGCATTTAGTAGCGTAGCGGCGCTATCAGTTGCAATCTTCGACGATGAACGGGTACGGGAGACGAGGGCAGGACAGCTTCGATGCGGGCTACCCACAACCGCTTCGCCCTAACAATCCGCCCAATGGCTCTACACTCGTCGACTCCTATACATCCAATGGCCTGAACGGTTACGAGAAGGAGCAGCCGCGCTATGATGCTGTACGTGATCATTCCTCGTCTCCCTAAATGCCATGCCTCCTAACCAAACCTCTTAGATGGGTACAGGGCCGGTTCCGAGTTCGACTCATGTCGACCTTAAAGACACCGTCCAGGTGCATCTCCTCACAGAAACCGCGTTACTCGACAGTAAAGAATATCAGATTCTTTCTCAGGAGGAAGTCGACGACCTCAAGAAACAATGCCAGATCCTGAACCAGCGGATCGAGCAGACACGGTCGAATCTTGCGATTCAGTCGAAATACCGAGACGCTGCTGTGTCTATGTCCCGGCTCTACTCGCCGAGCGGCAAGAGAAGGAGTTTTTTGAGTAATCGTTCCAGTGGAGGCAGCGATGCCGCACGTGAAGCGGAGGCTGAGCGTGAATCCATACAGAAAAAATGTGAAGATCTTGCTCAGGATCTATGGCAGCTGGAGAAGCGGATCATGGAGCCTCAGAAGAGACTTCTAGAGCACACAGCTGCCATCCTGCAACATTCGCACAAGACAGCCAAGAAGATGACAACCCCGGCGTCCAAGGTCTCTCTTGTCAATGGTGTTCCTGCTAGTCCTGAGAGTATGTACACGACCTCTAATGGTCGCAACAGCCTAGACTTCCTTGACGACGGCTTCATTTTCGACGAAGCCAGCCTCTATCGTTCCTTCGACATGGCCGAGATTATGGGTGCTACATCTCGCCAGAACACCATCGAGATCCCTTTGAAATCTCCCGTCCGTGAGCAGCACAAGCAACTAGCTGAGGAAACCGGGAAACTTCGTGATGAGAATGAGCAGCTCCGAGCACAGACAGAATCCCTCATGGCTGAAATAAACAATCTCAGGGAGCAAGAAGAAGATCAATACAAACTGATTACGGACACAGAACGGAAGCTGGAAAGTTTTAATAATCAATTACGCGAGGTCATAGTGGAGGCAGATCCTTCAAGGAATGGAAACTACAGAGGCCCCCCGACCGGCCAGGCTGATCCTGGCGACATGATCCCTAGCTATTTGGATTATCTTGAGAACGGTTTGAATGCAGTTCGTGCGAGCCAAGGGACTAGCACGAACGTCGCTGGAAAGATACAGGCGCTCAACCTTCAGATTCAAGACGTCTTGATGAATGTCAATCCCAGCCACCCGTCACCGCCAGACTCTGCATCGGACGTCGATGAGCAGCTTGGATACCTGCAGGACTCGCTACGGACGGTTGAAGATGAGTTGCAACGTGCTTCGGATGTGACAAGCTCCAGCTCGGCAAACAAGCAGCAGACCGAACAGTCCGAGGCAGTTCTCATGGGCCTATGGGACATTATTCAGTCGGGTTACGCGGAGATACGAAACCGAAAACAAGATCGCCGTAAGACACGTATGGAGAAAGGCTTGGAACCAGATGAAGAGGACATGTCCGATGGCGAGTCTTTTGACACCAACGAAACTTACTCTTTGAATAATTTCTCCGCCAAGGTCCAATGGCTCTATTCTCAGGCTACACGACTCTCAGAGCAGAAGGGAGTTCTCAAGCGCCAGATCAAGCAGCAACGCGACTTGAACAACAAAACCGACTCTGAGAAGGATCAACAACTGAGGGACAAGATTGACGAATTAGAAGAAGCAAGAGGTAAGCTTCATCTCGCCGAGAAAGAAATCGATGGGGTTCGCGCCCAGCTTTCCCAGGCTTTTGAAGACCTCGAGAATCTCCAGAACGACACGCAGAATAGCCGATCGGCAGAGTCCGCAGCTGTTGAAGAAGCACATGGGCAGCTCAAAGAGCGCAATGCCAAGATCACTTCTCTCGAGGCAGACACGAGAGAAGTTCAGTCACGCCTAGCAGCGGCAGAGGCCAACATCGAATCTATCACTGCCCAGCTTCAAGAAGCTAATGCCGCTAAAGACGCAGCAGAGAAGGCTGCCGATGAAAAGCAGAATCTTATTAAAGCCAAGGACGAAGAACTTGAGCAGATGACTGGCATGGTTGCAGAGCTAAAGATAGAAGCTACGCTTGTTAAGGCCGAGCTCGACGGCGCCTACGGCTCAAGGAAGGAGCGTGCTGCTGAAGTCGCAGCGCTGCATAACAATACCGAGTCTTCTAGGATGCAAATTCGTCTGGAGACCTTAGAGAAGGAACTCAAGGATACTGCGAAAGACCTGACAGACGTCGTCAAGCAATCACTAGAGAGCGAGAAGAAGATTGGAGATCTCGAGGATGAACTCGATAGAGTAAAGTCGGAACGCAGTAAACTCCGAGAAGAAAAGGAAAGGATCAGTGAGGACCTTGAGAAGCAACTACACGACGCCACTGGCGACCTTCAACAGAGACTCGAAGCCGAGCTGGCGAAACTTCGCAAGGAGAAGGACCAGATCCAAGAAGAGCTTGACCATCAACGCTTCCAGGGCAATGGCCCACTCTCTCCTGGTGGCAACAGCAAGACTTCGTACTTGACCGAGTCGTACAGAGTTGGGCTCAGGGCAGAGAGGAAGAAATACGAGGAGCAATTGAGGGTATGTTTTTCCTCCCGACGTGGAAAAATCAACTATGCGACCGTTCACTGACTTACTTCTAGGCGGAGCAAATGCTGCGACGCAAGGTCGAAGACGAACTCCGAACTCTGAAGAGAGCTCAAGGACCCGGCAAAAGTCCGCTCAGCCCTCGTCAGTAAGATCAAGGCGAGAGTTCTTTCTGATTTGTTTAATACCCGTTTTTACTTTTTCTCGCATACACGAATTCAAAGAGCCCGCGCGCTATGTATGGTATGGTATGATTATGATTCTGCGGCGCAATGTTTCGGGTCTATGTTTTTGTACAGAAATAACTTATGGGAGGCAATACCCGGTAGATAAATAGCATTGGGAGGCGACTCAGTCGGGATGGTTTTATTTCGCATTGCTTCTTTGGCTACATATCAAGGCCCTATTGGCTTGAATCGCACGGCCGTGGCGAACCTTTTGGATGCTGGCCAAGCTCAAATGTACTGTGGTAAGAGAATTGGATAGACGGGCTAAAGACGAGAATGAGATGCACGAATAGCTTTCTAGCAATATGTAGTTCAGTAGCCTGACTGACTTGCTGATGCAATATAATCACTACAAGACTAAACACTTGAGAACCCGAGACTCAGATCAACATTAGTATACGTAGATGTCCAGATACTCAACATCTCTGTGCATTTGCTACGTAACTACGTATGGTAAGCTTGGCCTATCAAGCAGTTGACGATCCCAGCCCATGACGCGTATTTAGGTCGCATTCCAAGACACTCTGACAAGCGGGCGATGCTACGACAGGAGCCCTGTCCGAACCGGTGTGCCTTGGATGGACCCGACTACAGAGAGAATGAGCACGCGAACGCAATCATCCACCAGCGCAGACTCAATCACCTTCGCTTTTGGGCAATTGCCAAGAAATGGGGTCTGGGCGCACCGGTATACTGTCCACCCCGGTCCTCAGGTATCTCTCACCACCTAGTACGCGCAGGTACGCGTGCTCAATTCGCAGGTGTGTAGGCCCCGCGGTAGGCACGAAATGTTCGAGCTGAGGTAGCCAAGCAGACCGGGTTGACCGGCGAGGGTTGGCGACCGAGTTGAATCAGTCGAATGGACCAACCACGGCTTGGTGCCTGGCACATGCCAGAGGAGTTGCCATGGGGTTTCCCCTCCCCCCGGAAGCAATCTATCTTATCGATCTGCTATCTAGTATATATACGCACAGAGGACTGGGCATGACGGGGATGGCATAGATTGCCGGGCGGACGCGTCCACTTTTCATCTCCGGGACCACGGTGTATGAGGTATGTATGTAGGCGCGTGGGCGATATGGGTGGACATGATAGATAGACGAAGAGCTCGGTATTGATATATGAGCATACATACATATGACGATCAAGCCGTCCTTTTGGCTTGCGCCGGTAGGCGCGAGATCCGGGTGTTGTGATTACCTACCACACTGTTCGCTTGCACACCTCGAGGGTGTCTATCGTCGGCTCTTTCGTGCAAGAACGTGCGTCACCGACCGACCTGACTGCTCGACCACGCTCGTTGTGTCTTTATTCCCCCTCCAGTACTTATCATTTCCGCATAGGTAGCCATGAGACAGACTCTCGACCTCCAGGCTCTCGTCGGCCTGGGTCTGCTCGGCACGACGGCCGCCGTCTCCATCCCCGAGATCAACGGGAACCGGTTCCTGTCGCCCTACGCCGGGCAGGACGTCGCCAACGTGACGGGCGTCGTGAGCGCCAAGGGCGGTGGCGGGGTCTTCCTCGCGGCCCTCCTGTGCGACGCCGCGGCGGCGGACGCGAACGCGAACGCGACGGGGTCGAACGGGCTGTTCGTGTACAGCGCGGCGCTCGCGGCCAACGACAGCATCGCGACGGGGGACGTCCTGGTGCTGTCCGGCACGGTGAGCGAGTACCGCTCCTCGGAGGACTACCTGCCCCTGACCGAGCTCACCGACGTGGCTTTGACAGATGTCCTGGGCCACGGTGAGGCGGTCACCGCGGTGGTGCTGGGCGAGGGGGGGAGAAGCCCGCCGACGGAGCAGTACAGCGCGCTGGACGAGGGCGACGTGTTCGGCGTGCCAAACAACCGGTCCTTGATCACCGTTGAGAACCCGACGCTGCGGCCAGAGTCGTACGGGCTCGACTTCTGGGAGAGCCTGGTGGGCACGCTGGTCACGGTGACGAGTCCGCGGGCGGTGGGCAAGCCGAACAGGTATGGTGATACGTGGGTTGTAGGGACGTGGGCGACGAGCGGTGAGAACGGACGGACCGGGCTTACCAATTCAGAGGGAGGCAAGTGTGCTATGACTGATGCGGTGATGGGAGCAAAGAGAGTCGAGGCTGGAGAGATGGCTAATGAGATCACGTAGATGGGAATCCGGAGGCGATACTGATCGGATCGCCTCTCGACGGGTCAGATAACCCGAGTGACGGTCAAGTCGGGGACCAGCTTGAGGTATGCAGACATGAGTACCTATATCATGACATATTGAGGGAAAAAACAATGCCTAACCACCACGCAGGATATCACGGGCATAGTCTACCAAGCCTACGGCTTCTATCGCATCCTGCCCACCACCGCCCTCACCGTCTCCTCCTCCCTGACCGCAACGCCCGACCCCACGACCCTGACCAGCAACGGCACGTGCGAGGGCATCACCGTCGGCGGCTACAACATCGAGAACACGTACGCGGGCGACACGGCGCACATCGCCGCCGTCGCCGCGCACATCGTCGACTACATGCGGACGCCGGACCTGCTCGCCGTCCAGGAGATCCAGGACAACGACGGCGAGACGGACGACGGCGTCGTCGACGCCTCCGAGACCCTCTCCGCCCTCGCGAGCGCCGTCGCGGAGCTCAGCGGCGTGGCCTACAGCTACGTGACCATCGACCCCCTAGACGACACCAACGGCGGCGCCCCCGGCGCCAACATCCGGAACGCCTACCTGTACCGGGGCGAGGTCCTGCGGCTGGTCAACGGGACGGCGGGCGGGGCCGGAGACGCGCAGGCGGTGCTGGAGGGCCCGGCGCTGAAGTATAACCCCGGCCTCGTGGACCCGACCAACGCGGCGTTCGAGGCGAGCCGCAAGCCGCTGGTGGCGGCGTGGGAGCTGGTCGACGGGAGCAGCGACAAGACGCTGTTCACGGTCAACGCGCACTTTGGGTCCAAGGGCGGAAGCTCGAGCCTGCATGGAGATGCGCGGCCGCCGGTGAATGGGGGCGTGGATGACAGGATGGCGCAGATGAACGTTACTGCGGTAGGTTTGCCATTTCTTCCTTCTTTTCTTGAGGCTTCTAGTGGATGCGGTACATGGACAGGGGCAATAGGTACCACCGGGCTAACAAAACAACCTGTAGGAATTCATCGCCACGCTCCTGGCCGCGGACGCCTCGGCCTACGTCCTGGCCATCGGTGACTTCAACGAGTACGGCTTCGTGGCGCCCGTCACGTCCTTCGCCTCGATCTCGGGCCTCCAGGACCTCGACGACGTCGTCGGCACCGCCGTCGAGGAGCGGTACTCGTATGTCTACGACATGAACAGCCAGGAGCTTGACCACGTGTTCGTCAGCGCGGCGCTGGCGGAGGACGCCCAGTTCGAGCATGTGCATGCGAACAGCTGGGTCAGCTATGATGCCCAGATCTCGGATCACGATCCCAGCGTGGCGAAGTTTGGGGTTTGCGGATAGAGAATACTTGATCGCTTGGAGCCGACCAGTCAGTCGCGAGGACATATCACATACCTACCCAGTAAATTACCTCGCCCTGTAGCATAACACAACATAATTTATGAAACCTGAAACTACTTTGGATGAGAAGGATACAGACGTGGCCCGAGGAAAGATGAAAATAAGGGTGTCTATGTAAACGAGTGAGCCATGTTTCTAAAGCTCGTGCCTTGGATGCTGCCTGCTTAGCCTCCAAGGACAGGTTATATTTTGTCCTTCTATCAAGGCAGTAAGACTCTGCTTCCATGTCAATGACGAGTATCTACTAATATTAGGTCTTCCAGTGAGATGCTGAGCTGAATGATATCTGATATTCATGCCTAGAGGCGAGAAAAAAAAGCCAACGCAAGGTCCAAGTATCTACAGGTATATTCGGCAAGCCCTCAAGGATTCATGAGGCGCCCACCGCTCACTCGCACATACGCTGTCCGCAGACGAACACGTAGGTAGGCCAACATCAAATCGCCAGCATCCGAACACGACACAGCCATCAGGAGCGCGTCGCTTGCTCCCACTCGGACAACGTACCTGTACAGGCGTCAGATCCATCGTGTGGTGCCTCTCTGAATCCTCCAGGCTTGGTTAGGTAGGGGCCGAGGGCGCAGCCCCATGTGGCTCAAGAGGCTGCCACGCGCGCGGTTACGCAGTGCCCTTGGGGCTTAGTTGTACCTGCTCTACATACCACACACCATGAACATTCGCCCTGAATATTTCGTGCCTCACTTCTACGTACATGCCTAAGCGCCGTATTCGTTGAACATGGCCGCCGCTCCGTTCATGGTACAGGACGCGGGACCCAGAGGCCCGGGGTTTGCGCCTACCGCCCGGCAGGCTTCGGTGTACCTACCTAGCTGTGGCCTGTACCTATCTCCGCCATCTACAACGACATGCGATACCTCAAATACCCGGAATAGCTACCCTGCGTAGACATGTCGCTTTGCGATCCGGCCTCTCTTCATGCTGACAGGGGTTCACACCTGAAGACTTGCTTGCCCCATGCCTTGCCTCTGCCCTTGCTTTGTGCTACCAGAGGGGCGGTAGCATCCACAGCGCCCATTTGATGTCATGGTAAAATGGAACTGTAGAAGACAGTATGTGCAGATAATGTTAGAAGAGGTTGTACGCATTGATCCCACCCTGAGACTTGGTAATACTATTCGAGATTGATGTTATTGATGTTATTTGTTAACCAGACGTAATCATCATGGAGCGGTCGATTGGAAGGATCCAAGGGGGGCCGCATATTCACAGGGAAGAAAGCTGATTTGCCTACCTC
The DNA here is from genome assembly GCA_022578815.1 of Xylariaceae sp. FL0016. NCBI lineage: Eukaryota > Fungi > Ascomycota > Sordariomycetes > Xylariales > Xylariaceae > Xylariaceae sp. FL0016. The sequence continues at coordinate 649,516 of MU388732.1, forward strand.
CTACATAAGGTAGGTAGGTATACTTCACAGCTAGTCCTGCCATGTAACCTTCCAAAAACAGGCACCGAACCCTCCATACCGTCGCTCTGATTGATCAGTCCCGTGTTTGCCCAAGTGTCCAAGGCAAAGTCACAGCTGCGAATGTTGGGGGCTGCGAAAAATTTCTCCGCTTACCTGCCTACATATCTCCTAGACATGGAGCTCCTATTTCAGGGTGGTAGGTAGGATTGATCGCAAAGAGAGCTGTCGACCCAACGCCTCGGGTCTGATCACCGCCGTTGGCAGCAGACGCGCATGCGCTTTGTGGCATATGACCTTGGCCTAGGGCGGTGATGGTAGGTTGGGAAAAAGAACGAGGCCCAGTCAGGACGTGCCAGCGTTGCGATGCCGATGCGTGCAGTGCAGTGGTGTTTTGGGCATTCATTCATTCTCTCTCAGGCCCTGGTGGTAAGTAGGAGCTGGCTCCATACTTGTCTCGGGGTCGAGAACTGATAGTTCAGAGTTGGCCCCGTGCCGTGGTGGTTGTTTGGTCTTGGATGTCACACGCATCTACTAGTATGGAAGATACTTACCTATCTACGGTATTCAGCTGTTGTTGCGCTACGGTGGCGACGCACCCGTAGAAGGCAAGTACATGAGCAGGTTGGCAGACATGCGTCCATGCCTAACGCTGTACATTTTGGTGAGTTTTGAGTTTGTTCGCCTGCGGCGATGCGATGCATTGATGACGGAGACGTGATGGAAAATAACCTACGAATTGAGGCCTCATACCCACCATCCTCGCTGCGCCATCGTGCTACGTGCTAGACACGTGTGGCTTGCATGCAGCGGAGTGCATTGGGGTTTTATCGACTTGTATGTCGTAGACAGGGCGAGGGCGGGTGGTGCGCCTCCCCCACATCACGATCTCAGAATCATGATTCAATTGTAGCGCCTGTCAAGTATGCAGACAAAAGCAAGCCGAATTTGAAAAAGAGAGGGGAAGACAAGCAAGCGGTCAAGGCCATGATAGGCGCACCCTCTACGCAACTCCTCCTACATCCAGACACCCAGGCATCCAACATTGTGTCGGTGTCAAAACATGTAAGTAGTGTAGTGACAGAGTCAGCGATACTATTTATTGCAGGGCCTCTCTCCCCTCACTGGCCACGACTCATCCATACGTGCTGATGAAAACGTAAGCTTGCATTTGACATCAAAGCAGTCCAGCAAGCGCTGAGTTGGCTGGCGGGACGCAGGACCCGACTCTCTGGGCACGCCGCTGACGGATTAGACGAAAAAGAAAGAGTTGACGCAAAAACCATCCTGCCACCTTGATATCTTGAAAAGGAGCTAAAGTCATGACTCCGCCTGATCCCTTGTGTAAGTAAACAAACTACTTGCCAACAAGACGTACTGTGTAGGCTGGCACTGAAACTCCATTCAAAGGCGCGTACCTGTAAGTATACTTTTTCAATTCACTCCGCCGGGCGAACCGAACCAGAGCTACGCAAGGTTGATAGATACCTACCTTAACTACCTACCTAAGGTACCGGCGACCGCCGTTCCCTACTTTAAAAAAAAAAAACTAAAAAAGAAGGGGACGTCGCGCAGCCTCAGCTGAGACACCAAATGCGGGATCGGATGGTTTCAGCTGCGAGATCTGTGTTGCGTGAGCAAGGCACAACAGGCCAGAGAGCCAAAGCAAGGCGGCGCCGCACGACCTATTATTGTTGTCTGAAGCCTCGCCCTACTTCTCGGCTATATGTGGCGCCGGCCGTAGTCACCTTAGAAGCTGGAACCTTACCTACCTACCTAAGAAGTAGCCTATGATGTGAGCTCCGTCTTCCGGGTAAGTTAGGTAGGTGGTAGCAATGGAGGCGGGTCACTTGGAATGTCTGAATCGAGTGAAATCTCACCAAAGTAGAGCGGCCGCATTGCTCGAACAAGTAATTACGTGACTCGTGGCTTGGAGGTCGGCGAACACGGGGATCGACGCATACGGCAGTCTCTCGAGGGCCAATGAACCGGATCAGGCACATTGATAGGTCGTCGTCACTCGTCCCATTTGGCCATCAAGAAGGCAATACGAAATCCAACGAGAACTGGAATTTCTCACGATTTAGCAGTGGCAAGGACACATGATCAGATGGAAGGCAATAGTAACACTATTGGATGTTAATTTTCTAACGGCTTTTCCTGGTCCCTTCTGACGCATCTCATTGGAGACGCTTCTTGTAGGTAACAAGGCGACGCTGCCACAAGCATCAAGGCTTGGTATCTGTCTAAACTAGCCGTCTCTTGCTTTGTGTCTCGATAACGCATACGCCATGCCAGTGGCCCTTCCGTATTCTTTCGAAGGCCACTCATATAATTTCAGATGAAGATGCAAATGCAATGGCCATGATAAACCCCGCCATTCGCCGTTCCAGTAACGCCATGAAATACTATCCAAATGGTATTGTCGCAATGCAAGACCCTATGAGGAGGTGCCGGGACCAGGCAAAGCAAAAGCGCGATTCTAGATGATTTGGCAAAGCTGCCCCTTGCTCTTGTGCGGCTCCTGAAAAGCAGAAACCCAAAAACTCCTTGGCAATGCAGGTCGCCCTGTTGATCAGACTGTAAGTTGATGACCAACTCGGCGTAATTAAAGGCAGGTATGGTTGTGTCGTATTATGAGGATTTCCCATGCCTCAGTCGGTAACCTATTAGAGATGCACGACAACCTCCGTAATCTCTCTCAGAGGCAAGTGCCTAGGAGGAGCGCGGAGAGGCGTGAAGTGAAGTACATAGTATGCTGTGTATGTGTGTGGGTGTGGAAATTGACCTCGAGAGAGTGAAGGCTGGGAAGTGGTGTTGGGTGATTGATTGCTTGTTTATTTGTTGTGGCGTTCAAATGGCCGCGGGCAAATCGGTCATGACCATGTCGGTGTCCACATCCCCCACGTATGCGAGCTGCGCCCAGACTCGCCAGTGCAGCAGACCCAGATGCGCGAGGCGAGTGGCCATGTCCTCGACACCGCCTTCTTCGCGGGTCTCACGGACAGAGTTGTCCGCAGTCTCGCGTACCCGGCTCTGCGAGGTCTCCCGTCCAGGCCCGTGCAGTCGGCTGCCAGTAGCAACCGAGAAGAGCCCAACGCCTGTCAACCCCTTAAACTCCTTGATGCGCATCTGCAGCTCTCGGAGCATGCGGCGGTGGAAGTACTGCTCCACTTCCATGAAAAGCGGTGAATCCAATTTGCTCAGATGCATATCGAACTCTTGTTCGAATTTGGGAAGTTCCTCATTTGGCGCACCCGCGAATCGGAAAACCTCGACAGCCAAAGAATCCCGGAGCTCCTTCCAGCGGGAAACAGACCTCGACGCGTTGTTGGAGGGTTGGAGCTGAGCTACTAGCGAGTTATAAAGATTCCGAGACTTTGTCATCTGGTCGTCTAAAGGTAGGATTGAAGAAGGTCGCGGAGAGGATGGAGCAGAACCAGCAGAGCTGAATACCATACTGGAGGGCCTCGAGTTGAAATTGAACTCGCTACCTTCGTCGTCGGATTTCGAACCGCTCAAGAAGCTGGAAGCATCGGAAAATGGCCTGTACTTTTGCTCGAATTTTTCGTAAAGACGCATGCAGATCTCTAGATTGATAGCATCGAGCATATCGTTTTGAAGCTTGTGCATCCGCTCTTCGTCAAAGAGAAAGGTGTTTGGAAGGCCCTCATTGTATGATGGAAGAACCATCCTGGAAATGGCTTCGAAGAAAGGAGCCATTTCACCGAAAGCTTGGCTGGATTTCGGGTCTTGGATGAAGCTGTGGCCGAGGTCTGCGTACCAATTACGAGCCGGAGTTGGGTCTAACTTTTGGTCTCGTATTTTCTTGATGAAAAACCGCTGTTCGAAATGTACCGTATCTTCGATTAGGATCGGTCGGAGGCACCGGATTTGGTGATTCGCAACGTCCAGTTTCATCGCTTCCAACACGCTCAGAAGACTACGCATTCCATCTACCAGCTCTTCCATGTCGTTCGTCCGGTTGCCGTTGGTTAATTGGTTGTACATTTGGTCCACCCATTCATCTCTCATAGGGGCGCAATGAGACTTGAGAACCGCCGACAGCCACGATGCCAGCTTTTCCAAATCCGCCATTCCCCTGCTGAACTGTTGCATGATCAAATCCACATTAAGACCTTCGTCCAGATACAACCGGTCCCTAGTAGGAACGAGGGTCTGGATGATTTCCTTGACAGACTTCAGCAACAGCGGCAGGCACCATTCTTCACCCTGGCCGAATTTGCTCATAAACTCGTCTCTATTGACAACGAACAGCTCCAGTTGGTCGCGCAGGGCTTTCCAGAACAAATTGGCCTTATCTTGTTTTCGTTTCCCCTTCTCCCCGTCGAGATTTGGCCTGAAATGGAGTTCGGGGTCGAAATTTATATCGTGGCGCAGTTTAGGGTTGTGAATAATCTTGGTCACATCTAGCTCGCTCAGTGTGGCCTTGGTGACGGGCGGCTCAAGAGGCCGCGGTGCCCTAGGCACGCAATTCGAACTTGTGGAGGAATTTCGTGAAAGTCCTTGTAGAGTACTTGACCGAGGTCCCCGTTGGACACGCTTCTGCTCTTCACATTCTGGTGTCGAGTTCTCTGGTGTTGTGGTCGGTTGTTGTATGGAGTCTTCTGGGGAGTTTGGCAAAGCGATAGAAGTGCGCCTCGCAGTCGCATTATTGTCGACACCTCGGCTGATGCCGCCAGCTCCTTGGTCGCCCATTCTGCTGGACTGCTGAATTTGATTTGCACTGACAGTAGAATCTCTCGCTCGCAAGTATAAATCCGGATCAGGCAGTATGCTGACTTTATTGTTGGGCACAGTAATGGAGAACAACTGATCTATGCCCAAGGAAAGGTGGCTACTGCGTAGAAGTGATCAGCTGCGTGGTTCTAAATGGCATCGATTCCAACAAATCGCCCAAGGGCTTTGAAGGCATGGGGTGTAGACAACCCTTGGTCGTGTGGTTGCGGCACGTTGCAGCTGTGCATTGATAACACTTCAAGCCAGCCCCAGAGAGTGTGATTTGCCAGCAAGCCAATAGTGCACTGTTGGGTTGGTGGGAGGTGGAAGCATGTAAGTGTGTTATTAGCTTACCTACTTGTAGAGATGTGATTGAAGCTACTTTGCCGCAGGGCAACCCAAGCAGTGTCACTGGTGTAAGCCGCAGACAGGTACTCAGTAGAGTGAATGGAAGTGTGGATGTTTGCAGCAAGTCCTTGAAGGAAGGATCTGAACAAGGGCACTTCAAGCTGTAAATAAAAGGGTATAGGATGAGAGTGAAAGTCGAACAAAGGAAAGAGGTTTCCGCGGTCAGTCTGACTGGGGACGGATCAATGGAATTAAAAGTAATGTGTGGTAGATGGTACCTAGCAGTAGCGGGACCTCCACGAGTCTGGAAAGGGTGTGTGGTGTGTGTGGTGTGTGCAGGCGCGGCGTAGGCACAGGCACAGGCACAGACTTTAGAGACAGGTACTCACAAGGACTTGTATCAAAGAAGTAATCAACCCAGCCGGCAAAGCAAATTATCAGGTACCAGCGAGTACCCACGGGTTAAGGGGTGGGCATGTTCCGGGGAAATGAGAAATATGAAGCATTGAGACTTCAATGCGCTACTATTGGGACCACACCACATCCTTCCGTGGCTCATGGGGGAACATCCAAATGACCCAAGTCGGACCCAAGGGACCCAGCCCATCCCAGGGGACTTGCCATGCCTGTCATGCTTAGGAGGTAGGTAAGGGTAGGTAGGGACAGTAGGGACGAGTGCATGCAGTGCGATACAGATCTCCCAAAACGCAAACGCGCAGCTGGAACGCCGCTGGGTCCAGTCCTTGACTCGTCCCCCGTTGTCTTCGGCGCCTCGTGCCGCCTGGCTGAGAATAATAATAAGTCACTGGTTCGGACTGGTTGCTGGTTGCTGGCTGCTGGCAAGGGACATGACCTGAATTCCTCAGGACAGGAGTCAGACGTGCCCTACTTAGGTACCTACCATACCTATCGGCCTAACCTAGAGCGGTGGCAAACGGCGCGAGCAGTGTGCTGTATCCCTACGTAGGTACTTACCTCCAAAGTACGTATGTAGGTTGGTTGCCACAGGTGTGTGTGTGTACACACCACCTACATCCATTACCTCCTAACCTACGAACTACCTTAGTATCTACAGGTGGACTTCCACATTGCGCGCGTTGAGAGTGGCATGCCAGGGGCCGCACTATGGAGCGATAAACGGCCCGGAGACGATTCCAGTTGATTGTGGCTTCGTTTCGTTCCGTCGCCTTTCTTTTTCCCTTTCTCCCCTGCCGAGCTACAGGTCCAATACACAATAGGGCCTGAGTAGGGCGACCGCCAACGGGTCAGACGACGGGTCGTGGGCGGCCCCATCAACGGGCGTGAGTGAAAACAGTTCGGGATCAGCATAGTTGACAACAGGGCAGTCATAATAATAAACACTTGTTGCTGAGCAGTAACGAGTATGTACATACATATTGGCATTAAACAACAACTCAAGCGCCCCCCTTGCAACTTTGCAACTCCACTACTCCTACCTAGTAGAGGAAGTTGGGGGCCCTTGGCAGCAGTAGGTGGGATTCCTCGATATTCATTGCAGACGCAGCATGAGTAAATCATCGTTCAGACCTTGAAATATTGGGGAAACCTGACGATAGCTGCTGCTGCATGTAGGCCAGGTGGGTAGGTTGACTGCAGGTGAGAAGGTGAAGAATCTGCGGCGTTGGCCACCACCACACCGACGTGGCATCGCAGGCCATGTCTTTTCTAGAACCATGACTTGCTGAACACACCATGACACGACACTCAGCGACAACGGTCACCACCACCACCACCACCACCACCGCTACTCCTACCGTAGTGACCATGCATATGTATGTACCTAGTAGTCAACACTGCGCAATTGAGCACTGACGATCGATGATGGCGATGTCCATGGCGGCGAGCCAAGCCAGCGCATTGAAGCACCCTTCACCCAAGCGCTCAACGCCTCCTCCGATGGCGGTCTTTCAGTATTATTAGCCTCTCCCACTGTTGGGGTCCAGGAGGTTGCGAGCGTAGGTACGTACCTGGTAGAGGAGGGACCCCATCTGCGGAGTGGACCGACTTGCCCAAGACAGTAAACAGAAGGAAGTAGTGGGTTTGGCATGGAAGGGGCATGGAAGGGAAGAAGAAGAAACCAGAAAAACCACTATGTATGGCCATGACCGAAATGGATCACCCCAAATCCCTCGGTTCAATGGGATCGTCGCAGAAAAGAAATGGGTTGGTAAGGTAGCAGATTACTGAATCGGTACATCTCCGACCGCCCTCCATACCACCTATACATAGTACAGTAGTCATGCTGGGCCTACAAATGTAGAATGGATAGCGCTGCTAGCAATGGGATGGAGGGAGCCTAGCAGGAGCACCCCTAGCATGGCGTGGCCTTGTCTGCGTGGCCTTGGGATTACTGCCCCTAGCTCCCCCAAGGCCATCCCTGGCGAAGCCCTGCTCTGCCCTGGGTTGAGATTCATTCAAGTCCACTCAGGTGCGAGCATTCGCTACTCTTACCGTTCATTTGGTACAAGCCCCGGGCAATGATAGTGGATTGTACCTGAGCCAGGACCAGCCCCAGGGGTCGAGGGGCAGAGGGGGCTCCTGCTACAGAGCCGAATCTATTCAAAGAACCATTATCACCAGATCAAGTCCTTGCATCCCGCCAGCGCTGACTACTGCGAGACTACAAGATATTGTTGACTCGAGATGGGTGGTGCAATGGACGCTATCGTCTCTGATCATCTCTGCAAAGCCATGCTGTCTTAGTAGAATGTAATGCGTTTCATCATATTACGACGTAGGATAGTAGTACCTCTCTCGAGATGAGTCGGTGCGTGCCTACCTGGTTGTGGTAAAGTGTAAGTCCTAATGCAGCGTGATGGTAGCCTATCTAGTTCTAGGTGGTGATGAATGCAGCGGTTTTGCAGCTGCGAGGGGAATGTGGTGTCCAAGCCCATAGCTCAGGACCACTCAACAACATTCAGCTCACCCATCCCGCCTCATGTTCTCGGATCTCATTTGCTGGCCGGCAGCGATAACGGCATGGCATTTGATAAGATACCAAGCGGAAGGCACCCCAAAGGAGCGCCGAACACTCCGGATATGCATGCGTTATAGGGATGTGCAGTACCCTTCTATAGATTGCGTGTCGCTCGATTAGGTGCCTTAACATCAAGACATATAAGTCGGCAAATGTAAGTGGTGCGGTGAGTGCCGGGACTGAATCATAAGAATCATGAGATATACCTGAACTGATAGGATGTACCTTACAAGGTAATCGCACAGATACTTCAGGTACTGCGTGTGTCGGGTTTTGGTCGGCCCTGCTCGATGTGGCCCCCTGTGCCAGCCGGCACCTGGCCATGCCATGGGTATGCAATCTTCGGAAGAGAACAGAACGAGGTGAGAGAACCGGATCGTCGGTTCAGTAAGCGGGCCTGACCTGGGCTCCAAGCCGACAATCAATCAATACAGGCGCCATCAAGGCCTGAAGTGGTGTGTTGTTTTTGTTCCAGTTCGAGAGCGCTGCCAACACACATACCTCCTAGGTACTTACGTACTTTGTACGCAACCCACCATCACCGGCATGCACTTACTACAGGTAGGTTGGGCCCTCTACTAGTTGGCATAAGATACGGCCGCGTTAGAGATGCCGCTCAAGCGCAGTTGGAAACCTTGCGTGTTGGATGAGAGTGGCTGGCTGGGCTTGCTGGGCATGCCAAAGGAATGCTCAATATCCGATCAGGCCGGCACCACTACAGGCACACGATGTCTGTGGGTTGACGATAACTTTCTGGGGTTCCCAGCACTTGCAGCCTTGCCTCGTAAAACGCCACGAATTCATGACCACTACGGAAACAGGATACAAATTGGATTTCGGAAAGAGGCCGCGGGCACTTTCGTGGTACATATGCAAGGCTCTTCCTAGTCAGCCACGCCTCGCAAGTTGCCGTATTTGCGTCTGGCCAGGAACCAATGACACCTGCCCCAGGCCACGGCAAGAAGTGAGGCGAAATCGCTTCACTCAGCTAAACGAGTTAGGTACCGCTAGATATATAGTAAGCATAGCTGCTATGCTTAAGTAGCACTTGGAGCTTATTGTGTAGATGTGCATCACGAACATTGAGTGAAACCTGTATGAGATCGGACGAAAGAATGGTACTGTACCAACCTCACGGTCACAGTATGGCAACACACAGTCGTGGGTTTTCAGGCGTTCCGTATACCTAGACGCCACGATCACACCTTATCATCTGCTGTGTTCCCAATTCACCGGCACCTCACTGGGCTGTCTTGCACTTTCCTGAGGAGCTCACCAATGTTGGGAATTTCCACAGGCCGGCAACTCGACCAAGTCGAAAGCCAATACCTCAACTGTCATTGGTTGCCTTCGGCTGACCCATTGACTGCCGCATGTCGTATTGAACAGTAGAGTGCTTGTATTTTCCATCTCATATGCCATCCGTAAATCCTCAGCTAATGATAAGAGCACACCGCGCAGCCCTGAAACAAATTACATATATTACCCTTCGGTGAGTACGAACATCATAATGATGTGAAGTAACTAACACGGGAGATCGCCAAGAAGCTAGAATCGTGGAAGAAGGTCCCATTTCGCACTATTTCCATGGTGGTCAGTTGGTACGATACTGGTCTCCGCCTGGCAACGGTCCGCCCTGAGACGCTTGATGAATGGGGCAACCATTTCACGAGTCAGAATCTCAGGTGACGGTCACAGATGGGTGAAGGGGAGAAACAGACTATCTAAGATCATCAATATCGGGTGGTGCAATGCGCCAGTAGCCCTCCCCCCGATTTCAATCAAAGCGCATTCGGCCGTGCCGACGGCGGCAATATCGTTTGGGTGGCTCGGATGGGTACATACTGGGATCGCATCATCGACTTTCTGCGGCATGTCGGAATTGGAAAACAGAATAAGTGGCGAGCCAGGAGGGCGGATGAGATGGCACATGGGCACTCAAGATCTTCTCCCAGCTGGTCTGCTGGTAGCCGAGCTGGTCCCGCTGCGTCGTAACAAGGCCGACTACGGGAAATGGGCGATGTCACCAGCAACGCCGCGAGAGGCACCACCTGATGCCTCGGAAGAGGGCATCTGCTGATCACTCGACCAAGACCGCTGTGCGCAAGATCGCCATTTCCTTGCCCTCGGGACTTGCTGAGCCATATAACTGCTGAAGCCGGAACGTATCATATGAGGCTCCTCGGCTCGGTTTCCGCCCTTTGTGAGGTGCACCAAGGCTCCAGGCGTGGATCAATCAGTCTTCAGCCTCAGAAGGTAGCAATCGCCTCAAATTCTTCTAGAAGGTCAAGCAGGGGCTTGGCATTGTGCGGCGTGCTCAGCGCACCTCTCTCTCTCTCCCTCTGCTGCAGCGGGCGCTTATACCACCTAGAAGTACATGGGTACAAGGAAACTCCGTTTCGCCTGCAGGGCGCAGAAGGTTGGTATGTATGAGGCAAGTACCTCTGGATTCTACCTTTGGATTCGCGAGTCGTGATGCTGTTTCAAACGAGATACTTCACAAGTTGCTTTTAGGTCTGGGTGCATTCTCCAATTGCCTTGTGCATACGCCCTTTCACACTGCTCGGAGATGCAGCGGTAAGCCACAAACCGATCTTGCCCTCTATGTGTTGACTCGAAGCTGCAGCTGCGCATGAAAGTCCTCAAACTGGAGGCGCCTGTGGTGTGGACTGTGCAGTTTACGACGTGCGTGGTGCTGCGGCCACTGCTTCTGAATTTAGCAACATGACGATGCGCAAGCGGCGACGGCGCATAAAGGCTAATCTTGCTCTCCCAGGCCACATAACTCGTCAATGTGCTACTCCTAGTAGTACCTCATGAAAGAGCCGCCCAAGGATCCGAGTTATAGGCAGCTAGTTCGACGTTGCAGGCGGTAAGATTCCTTAGGTATGCGTTGAATGCGTTATGTGTAAATAACAGAGGCCGTGCAACCCTCGTGGACCCTCTCTCATGCCATGCATGCAATGACTATGCAAGTCATCCCAGACATCGGCCGCAGACGCGCCGAACACACCAGAGAAAACCCAAGGTTCCCCACGACAGCCTGATACCAGCGAGTCGGCAACTAATTTCAAACTGCATATGGCGGAGTGCCTGTTTGAGCGTAGCAGCGATGCTTTGCAGTGCTGGAGTGGCCGATACCTCTTCGTACAATCAATCCACTTGGATGAGGGCCGCCAAAAAGGCCTATCTTGGGGTAAAGTGAGATGAAATAAGTGAGGTGAGCGTATCTTATAGGAACTTTCTTAAGATGCATATGGACGACTATCTGACCATGCAGCCTCCCCAGTCTCGGAGAGTTATGTTTATGGTACGAGGCTTCCAACACTGCAAGTCGGAGTGCGTTTCACCAGCTGCCGTCAGCACACCTCCTTTCACACGTCGGTATCTACAATACACCTCAAACTTCAGTTTGTTCGGGAGGGTGCCATCGATTCCGGCACTTTCGAAAGTCGAAGACACCATCCGGCGCAGGATCCGTGTCTGGATTAGGTCAGATCATTCGTGACTGCATCCGTCGCAGCGCATGGCATCGTATCGCATCATGTATATCGTTCTGGCGGGTTGTGGCGCATACTGCCACTGCACATGGTGTCGGAAATGCCGTGCAAGCCGCCGTCATGAGGTATGTATGTCGAAATATTGAATCCAGCCGCTCAGCCAATCATGCATTTGTGAGTCTTCAGCTCTTGTGGCCCGCATCGGTTACGAGCCTCACATCAGCTTCCTATAAAGGCTGCTCACTCGACAATTGCTGGCCGCCTTGCATACAGGTTCAATGAGATGCAACATCGTCACACGACTGATGCAACATGACTTATTAAACCAGTTTCCGTCTGGGGACTTTGTCAACATTTAGCTCGATCCTTGCAACCGATTTGTGACGGCCATACAATCTTGATACGCTGTGATACGCTGTGATCCCTGAGAGTTCTGTTTATTCAGCCTCGCCGCCTGTAAGGCAGCTCATCTCATGTATATTACACATGTGGCGACCAGAGTCGGGCGAAGACAGCTGCTTGATCCTGAATGGTCTGCAATGCATGATTCGCCGACACCACGTGGCTTCCGGAACATCAGCATCAATCAGGTGCTTGCCTATAAACAGCCCTGAGCTGAATGTCCCGAGTCCGCCTAATGTCTACACGGCATGAATCATCTGATGCTGGACCGGTATAAAATACAATCAACCGGCGTCGCACAAGCAATACCAGCTGGACGGTCTATCGCAGATCGAAACCCCGAGTAACAAAACGTCAGGCTGCGTTTCCCCAGGCTAGGCGAGCGGTCGCGTTGACTGGGGCCATGTGAGAGATCCTGTCGTATCACCAGGCCAGGAAAAGACGCCCTGTACGAGATTGTGTATCACATGACTTCCATATACCACGGGTCATCTATGGCCGCCCCCAAACTCCGTCGCCCCCAAATCAGTTCGTGTTGTTCAGCCCAAACTCCAGTGCCCTGATCCTTAAGGTCTAGCTTTTATGAAGACACACTGGTCGTGTTGCTGTTCTCTATAACACCCCTCGTATCCTCACACGACATCGGGGCCACATTATTGTTCGTGAAGAGACGGGTTGTCGCCGGAAAGGCCAGAAGATCTGAAACGAGACCAAACCCTGATATCGTAGCTTTGACGCGGGAGGCTCATGCGAAAACCATGGAGACCTATGAGCATCAGTTTTACAAGTTCGATGACCACTCAGATTTCGCGCAGCATACCGCCATGAAAACACAGCATAGACTTATGTATGGGCTTAGCCTTTCCCCTATTCTTGCTGCTTTCCAGAAGATGCCCGTTACGCTGTGTGAGAAGGTTAGCGTAAACTTGGCCAAGAAGGCGCATGGTCGCCCTGAGAGTCTAATCCGACATACCCTTGCTTATTTCGGTCGAGTATCGTGGGGAACATTTGGTGGACATAGGACGAGGTGCAGATAAGGAGGAGGATGACGAGGAGGAGGGACTGGAAGTTGAAGAGGGCGGACTGCCTTGTATGTTAGCAATGCGCTCTGCACCGGAGACGAGAGGATAGTGTGCATTGATTACCATCCTGAATATGTGAGCCTTGTCCGCGGTCGCAGACGTGTGTATCAAGTTTGTGTTGCAATAATGTGAGATATGCCCTCGTCGAACTCAGGATGAAGTCGTGGATTTGGTAGCTCGCTCACCCACATTACAAGGTGTCACTTCGCGAAGGCTAAGTTTACGTGATAAATTCGATAAGATAAGGCCAGGTGCCATTACAGGGAGCTGCCCACTATCAACCCCACTAACTCTACCTCAGCCCCAGGAAAGCTCAGGTCTCCAACGCGATTTCCCACGTTTCCGTCAGCCTCGTGAAGGCTGAATTAATCATCCAACCTTTACAAACACGATCACCATCAATCGCGGAAGCGAAACCGACGACTTACGATCGCCGCATCCAAGGGCTTTTGTTGCAGAACCGTTCGATCTAAACAGCATACGATAGTACCGGCATTTAACTCGCAATCCATATTCCAGGATGGAGCCTCGAGCTCGTGCTGGCAAAAACGTCGGCAAGGAGACCTTCAACCCTAAGGAGAGTATGTTGAACTAGCGCTTATCCAACTTATCTATCTATTGGCAGAGTTCCTTCTAAGCTGACACCTACCTTCCTCATTGACAGTCTCCCAGCTCCTCTACGCGTACGGCGACGTTGGCGAGCCCCTGCCCGAGACGGTCCGCGTACTCGATGAGATCGTGACCGAGTTCCTCGAGGGGGTGTGTTTCGAGGCTAGTCGTCACGCGCAGATCGCGGGCCGCCAGAAGCTCAAGTTCGATGACTTCGAATTCTCGCTGCGCCGCAACCCGCAATACCTGGGCAAGATTCGCGCTATGATCGAGAAGCGCCAACATATAAAGGATCTGCGCAAGACCTTCAATCACGACGATGACGCATTAGTTAAGGAGAATGCCACGGCGGCCGCTACTGCCGCTGCCGCGAATGCTGAGGATGAGCTTCAGGGTTTGGACGACGACGACGAGCTTAGGGACTTGGATGCGAAGACATCGTCGAAAGTCGGGGGTTCAAAAAAGAGGAAGACGGGCATCAAACGAGAATGAGAGCGGCATCGCCAGTGATGGGTTATGCATCACGAGTCGACATGCCTCTTCTCATGGCTACGACTAATCGGCAGCGTGGTCTAAGATATCTAGGTTGGCAAAGATCGTTGTCCGGGGCTGGAACTGCCACAACAGGTGGCGCTTAATGACGTGAGATTGATTTTGGCATAGCAACGGCGTTCAAAGAGGATATACGAGGGCCGCATCACGCGGTCACGATCAATCGCAAGACATCATCAGAAGGTGCCTCCACATAGGAATGATTTTCGGCAAGGCAGTATTGCAATGGAAGAATGGAAATTCCCAATGGTATCATAGGCTTTGTGCCTAGGCTACGATGATTGATTCAATCAGACGTGTTGTATCAATTTCCATAGCTGCGAGCATTCACAGTCTCTTCTGTATTGGAATTTCCGCACTGAGTTATTCCACAAGTCATGCCATCGGCTTCTGTACTTTGTTTGCAGGTAGCGGAGCCGCTGCTTCAGGATGGCGGTCAGCCTACTGTGTATGGTGGCCTATAAGTACACGATGCAGCTAGAGGCAACACAGATCCGCTGTTGAGCATTTCCAAGTGGTGGTCAGATTTCTAAAGATCCGGAGCAGAGCTAGAGAATGAGTTTGCCTACGTGGGGTAACTCCAATTGGACTGTTCCCAAGGTTGGTAGCGATATCGGGATCGCGGATATCGCTTCGGACGAGCCAGCCCTACTTACGTATTCCCGTCTCTCGTCCGACTACGAGCCTATCAGCCCTATTCGCATCTTGTTCTGGTCACTCCGGAGCCGCAACGCCACTGTGGAGAGTCGATCCTGAGTGGTCAAAAAGGCGCATCCATGACGGCCCGGGTGTCCCTTTACCTCCGGTTCGGTCACGGAGAAGCACTATTTACTATGGCTTCAGGGCCTGACTTGGAGCAACTCTACTCCACACAGCCAAACTCGACCTCCTGCGTCCCGTTTGCCCCACCACATGTTGGTTGCATCTGGGGACGGGTACGATGTAGGGAACCTTAACCCCCGCTTGTGAAGAAGCTTGATGTTGGGTTGAGATTTGGGCTTCCTGGATTTTTCTGATCTACCACCCATAGGACTCTACGAGACTGTATTGATAACTTTTATAGAATTTCAAATCCCTGTCGAAGCCTCCAGAGACGTCCCACAAGCATCAGGGCATATACAATATTCATCCCAATTTTCACTCCTATAGTCATCGTCATCTAAGTACTTATTTGTTGAATGGATTTTCGAATCGATAATGACGGCCCCTGCTCCTATGCCACAGACACCAAGTGCCAAAGTGCCTCTGGACAATACTAACAATACCCCAGAGCCGTTCTCTTCCAAGATACCTAGTAATCCTGGGAAACAAGATGGACTGCTACAGCCAGACGATATCCGTCAGTTTTCCCGTTCACCCTTCTCGCAAGATGGCCGAATGTCGCCTTTCAGCCTTCGATCTCTATCTCCAGCACCAGCTCACGGTATCCGGCCCGACTCCCGACGACCCAGTGGTTTACGTCCTCTTCTACAAGACCAATGGAACCGTAACAAAGCGCCTATCCTCATGTTCCTCGGCCAAGGCTTTGGCGCCCTTATGAACCTCGCCGCGCGGCTGCTCGAGGTAGAGACCCCCGGAGACAACTCGGAAGACAAGACGAAGGGCGCAACCAAGGCCCTCCACCCGATGCAGATTCTGCTCTTCCGCATGGTCCTCACAAGCCTCGCGTGCGGCCTCTACATCACCATAACGCGCGTACCGCACGGCGCGCTGGGCGCCAGCGGCGTACGGGGCTGGCTGTGGGCGCGGGCGTGCTGCGGCTTCTTCGGCATCTACGGCATGTGGTTCTCGGTGCGGTACCTGGGGCTCGCCGAGGCGACGGTGATCACGTTCCTCAGCCCCGCGGGGGCGGGCTGGCTCTGCTGGATGCTGCTGGGCGAGCGCTTCACGCGGCGCGAGCAGGTAGGGGGGGTGCTGGCGCTGCTGGGCGTGGTGATGATCACGCGGCCCGGGAGCCTGGTCGCGGCGCTGAGGGGACAGGGACAGGAAGGTGAGGGGGGTGCGGCGGTGGTGGAGGTGGTGGATGCCGTGGTGAATGCGACGACGACGACGGGCCCGGTGCCGGACGACGGCGGCGGCGGCGGCCACGTCGATTGGGCGGCGGAGGATGTGACGCCGGCTCAGCGCCTCATGGCCATTGCCATGGCGCTGCTCGGCGTGGTCGGCGGCGCGGGAGCCATCTCGACGCTCCGGGCCATCGGGGAGCGGGCGCATCCCCTTGTCTCGGTGAACTACTTTAGTTCGTGGTGTTCGGTTGTGTCTTTCACGGTGCTGGCCTTGGCCCCTTACCTGCCCCTGCCTTTATCTCCGGAATTGCATCTCATGTCGCCCCTGGACCTTTCCTGGACACAGGTAGGGCTGATAGTATGGATATGCGGGTGTGGACTGGTGATGCAGATCTTGGTGACGCTGAGTCTGGCGTATGAGCGGAGCAATAGGGCTCTGGCGATGGTGTACACGCACATGCTGTTTGCGGCGGCGTTCGACCGCTGGGTATTTGGGACGCGGATGGGATGGTGGAGCGTCGCTGGCTGCTGGGTCATTGTAGGGAGCGCGTTGTGGGTTACCCTTGGAAAGAAGGAAGGTGGCGATGGGACGACGAGATTGGGGGATCTGGAGAA
The DNA here is from genome assembly GCA_022578815.1 of Xylariaceae sp. FL0016. Classification (NCBI taxonomy): domain Eukaryota; kingdom Fungi; phylum Ascomycota; class Sordariomycetes; order Xylariales; family Xylariaceae; species Xylariaceae sp. FL0016. Next base: position 666,386 of record MU388732.1, read on the forward strand.
TAACGGGAGGGCTGTTGCGGTAGGAGAGGAAGAGGGCGCCGTCTTGTTGAGGGAAGGACGGAACAGCTGTGACGATGTGGATGATGAGGTCGCGTTAGAGTTGCGTAGACAATAAGCGGTGTCTATAGGCTTATGTTGATTTACAGATACGGAACAGCTTCAAGGTTAGTGAGTCGCATGCTAGAGGGACCGTTGCAGGTGGAAATGGCAATAGAGGAAGAAGACCGTTAATGATTTATTAATTTTGTGAGTAGAGCTTAGATTATACCACCACATGTGAGGGCGGCCGCATACGACAGCAGGTATGTTCTTAGACGTGGGAACAGACTGGCAATGGTTACAAATATTTGCTAGTAAGAAAAGACGAGCAACCTGGAGAGCACATCGGTGGTACTGAGCTCACACGGTTGAGGTCTTGATGATGCTCAAATGCCGACACGAGACCAACGAATGGTTCATTACTAAGAACAGTACTTCTTCTGTCTTTCTCAAACAGGTCTCCAAGGACGCCCGCCTGCTCGTTATGCAGGTAGGGCCCGTCTGATGTATATGATATACAAACTCAAATACCTATGAGGAAGTTTACGGATGACTTGCCCTCTCCGAGACCAGGCTTGTAGGGGTTTTAGTATAATTTGTGAAGTTCAATCCTCTTTGACTGCGTTTGTGTTCGGAACTAATACTGCCCTTCGGAAGCCGGCCGAAGGCGATACGGATACGGCCCCGATCCTGCGCGCGGGAGCTCGAACCGAAAACCCCAGTAACCAGTGCCTCTTTGAAGCCTACTGCTGCCCTCTGACGCTATGAGTTGAAGGTTCGGAAAACGATGATACTCTGAAAAAAAAGGTGCATGATGATCCTGTCAAGAAAGTAACGGAGGGTGCGCAGATAAGAAGGGTGGGGTTAGTAAGGGAGTTTCTGATCCTTCTTGCCGTCCCTCCACTCTTGCTCCGATGTACGGTTCCCGGGAATAGTGGGATGCTTATGAGATAGGTACTGGCTTCTTTCACAACAATGCGGATGCGGCGTCATTCTTCGAACATATGAGATAGAGGTGAATTGCCCGAGAGCACTCATGTTTTCAAATACCTAATAGGCAATGTTTGTTGTAAACATCAAGACTAGCAATTCGATCAAAGTTACCAAGTAGAATGCGCTGAGTGGGTGGCACCATAATGAAGAACGTCCGTCTCCCCATGTCAAAACTCAAGATTCCAGTCATCGACTTCTCCGGTCCGTGTTCCACCCTGAAGCCCCTCGCCTTAGATCAGAATTTCTAATCTCCACTGCCCCAGACTTCTATTCGGAGGACCCAGCCCGCAAGAACAAGGTTGTAGACCAAATACGATCTAGCTGTCTTGAAAATGGCTTCTTCCAAATTACAAGGCACACTGTCCCGCTGATAGAGCAGAAGGAAGTCATCAACTCAGCCAAAACCTTCTTCGATCTATCTCAAGATGAGAAAGATAAGGTTTCCAAGAATAACAACACATGGAATCGCGGGTATGAGCAGCTAAGGTCGCAGATCTTGGAGGAAGGTACTCGGCCAGATTTGAAGGAAGGGTTCTATATTGGCGCTGATATTCCGGAGACGCATCCCTATTTCGTCCACAAGAAGCTGAACAGTGGTCCGAACCAGTGGCCGTCAGGTTTAGGCGAGGGGTTGCCAGGTTTCAAGAGTGCGACGATGCGGTACTACGACTCGACTCTCAGGCTAGCATCGGATCTGATGAGAGCATTGGCTCTGTCATTAGAACTTGAAGAATCGTACTTTGAGCCCTTCCTTGACGGGGCTGTTGCGACGATGAGATTGCTACACTATCCGTCTCAACCCAAGGATTCGGACGAGAAGTTGACCAGGGGCATCGGTGCGCACACGGACTTCGGTGCTATCACGATATTGTTACAAGACACGGTCGATGGCCTTCAGGTAAGGGACCAGAAGACCCAGACTTGGATCGACGTAGGTCACCTCTATTGCAAGCTGACTCAACACTTACAAGCTAAGATTGACTAACCATCTCATTACTTCAGGTTGAACCCACAGAAGGCGCCCTTGTGGTGAATCTGGGGAATTTGATGGCGCGTTGGACCAACGATAGGTATAAGAGTAACGTTCACCGTGTCATCAACAAAAGCGGCAGTGAGCGTTACTCCATCCCCGTCTTCCTCTCGGGGAATCCCGACCACGTCGTGAACTGCATTCCTACGTGTCAAAGTGCAGATAGTCCGGCTAAGTACGATTCGATCACGGTTGAGGAGGCCGTGTCGAGATCGTATGCTGAGTCGTATGGAAAGGCTCAGCTGTATAACCAGAGGGCGACCACAACAGTGCTTGCGTGAGACCCAGCCGCCGCAACTGCTATCTGTCTGGTCTAAATCTCTCAAGATGTAACCCCAAGACTACTTAATTCAGTTCAAGAGCTTGTTGCTTAGTCCATTATGCATATGCTTCAGCCCAGTATCCCCATGTAGGTAATGCATGTACGGCCGGATCGCATTGCGGTTTCCAGCCGATAATCTATACGAACGGCCCAACAAGCCGGTAAAGCACTAAGAACCCTCCACTGCTGCCCAATATACTCCTTGATCGTCGCTACCCTGTCGATCAACTGGGGTAGGTCCGGGGAACTGTGCAGCATGCGGACACGCGCTTATCTCCTATCATGGCACGCCACTTCGGACTGTACATACTCATCACCAAGGATCCCCGATAAGGGCAGACCTCGTGTTGCAACAACCGTAATTCATTTTCCCGGTCGCAGCCAATGTGACTTGATATAGAAGATAACGGGGCCCCTCGGATTCCATCGGAATCATTTGTGAAAGGGAGGACCATCAACATGTCGAAGACTGCTTCTCAGGATGGGGAGAAAGGCCAACACGCTGCAGAGGTTGAGCCAGCAGCAGGTACGGCAACTGTAGTCGATACGGTTACGGAAAATTCGCTGGTCCGTAAGATGGACCTGTGGCTTTTGCCCTTCATGAGCTTAATGTACTTCTTCAACTCGGTCGATCGTGTGAGTAACACTTCACCCTCGTTGTTTTGAACACTGACTTACGAGGTTGCCTTTGTAGAGCAATCTAGGAAATGCGGAGACTGACGGAATGAGCGAGGATTTGCATTTTGTTGGCGAGCAATATTCACTTCTGATTTTGCTTTTTTATATCCCCAACGGGCTATGCGATCTCCCCCTCAATATGCTCACCAAACGGTTCTCGGGTCGTATTGTCCTACCTTCGCTGATGGTCGGATGGGGCGCCATGGCGATGCTACAAGTGGCTTGCAAGAACTTCGCTGGGATGGTGGTCGTCCGTCTGATTATAGGGTATGTCGAGAGATTGTTTCGGAATACATATACGGGAACGATAGAGGGTTTTCTGACGAATGTTATAGTGCGCTCGAAGCCGGCTTTTTCGCGGGTGCCATCTTTTACTTGACGCTCTTTTACACGCGTGCCGAGCTCGGCTTTCGTATTGCGATCTTCTTCGGAAGCGCACTCCTGGCAAGCGCGCTTTCTGGCCTGATTTCTTTCGGTGTCTTCCAGATCCATGACCCCCGCATCAAGGGATGGATGTGGCTGTTCATTATCGAAGGCGCGATGACGATCCTGTTCGGGGTTGTGGCGTTCTTCTGGCTGCCGCGAAGCGCGCAGACAGCATGGTTTCTCAGTGAAGCGGAGCGCAAAGTCGCGGCCATCAGGTTGCTCCGAGATGGATCCCGCGAAATCAACGAATCGTTCAGCGTCAAAGAGTGCTTTAGCCAGTGGAACAATTGGAGGTTTTCGCTGTGGTGCGTCATCAGCTTCACGTATACTGTGGCTTTCTCGACGACAGCCAATTTCTTGCCTCTTGTGCTGAAGGGCCTCGGCTATAACACGGTCCTGACGAACCTCCTCACCGTACCGCCCAACGTGGCTGGATTTTTGGTCCTACTCGCTGTGACATACAGCTCGGATCGTAATCGAGAGCGGACGTTTCATATTATCGGTAGTCTGACACTCAGTCTTATTGGGCTCATCGTGCTTGCCTCCGTCAACGCCCAAAAGAACGTGGCGGTGGCCTACTTCGCATGCTTCTTGCTTGCTTCAGGTGCCTACATTCCAAGCTGCCTTATCCACAGCTGGCACAACAATAACAATCTGAGCGAGAATTCTCGAGCTGCTACAACGGGCTTGTTGGTCGGGCTTGGTAACCTAGGAGGCATCTTGTCCGCAGCTACGTTCAGGACAACGTATGCGCCTCGATACGTGCCAACGCTCGCAGCAACAGCAGGGTGCAACGTGACGTGCATCACGTTTACGCTGTGGCTGGGTCTTTGGATGAGAATGGAAAACAGGCGCAAAGACAAGGAACAGAATGTCGTGCTTAGGGCAGAGGATGTTGAGACACAGCAGCTACAGGAAGGCGAAAACGATCCTCTGTGGAGATATTTTGTGTAGAACACTGGGGTCGATCGAGATTGGGAGCTGAATTGTAGTAACTACCGTGCTAGGATCCCGTCTGCATATTCCGTCACAGCGTACCTATCAACTCAAGAGATTGGGTAGCTACCATACTCTCAACCCTAGAAATTACCATTTTGTAACGCCGCCGTCAACAACAATGTCGCTTCCGGTACAATATCTATAAGAAATATGTTAGCGTGCTTCCTTTGGATATTCAAGAGATTCATGGAACTCACCTGCTCGCATCGCTCGCCAGAAAGACGCAAGCCCCCTTGATGTCGTCTGGCTCAGCCACCCTTCCGTTCATGATCTCGTCCTTCCAGCTTTCCAGCAGATGCGGAAACGGTGCTGTCATCTCTGTTCTGACATATCCGGGGCTGATACTGTTTACCCGAATGCCATATTGATTCAGTTCAGCTGCGATTGGGGGGACCATGGCCTTTACGGCACCCTTCGTTCCACAATACGCGCTGGACCTCTGAGAGCGGATGGCCATGTAACTCGCGATGCTCGCTACCAGAACGATACTCCCGCACTTTGTCTGATTGGCGATCATAGCCTTGGCCGCGAGCTGCGCACCGAAATACACACCCCGGACATTGACGCCAAGGAGGCGGTCAAAGTCGGCCTCCGTCGTGCCCAGGAACTCGACGTTCTTATTGACGCCGGCACAGCCCACAAAGATGTCCAGCCGCCCGTCGAAGTCGGCCTTCACGGCATCGAACCCGGTCTCTAGGCTTTTGCGCGATGTCACGTCCACGGTGTAGGACTTGGCGGCCACCGAGTACAGCGCAGGGATCTCGTGGAAGGCGGGCGATGGCTCAATCACGTCGAAGATGGCGATGTCTGCGCCGGCTTCGGCGAGACCTTGCGCGAAAGCTAGGCCGCAGCCGCGAGCACCCCCAGTCACGACGGCGAGTCGACCTTTGAGAGAGAACTAGACAGGTTGGTCAGAATCAGGCCGGGTAGGTCATAGGAGGAATCTAAGACTAACTTTTGACATCTTACTTTTCGATTCCCGGATATCTGGCAGCAAGTGATTCAGCGAACCAATAAAGCACTTGAAAGTCAGTTTATATTGCAAGGGTGTGCTTCGACGAGGTGACCAGTGTATAGCGGATTGGAGTACAGCCTCCCTGTGTTTGCGACTATCGTGATATCACTGGGAGTAGTAATGGCACAGCGCATTACCGACAAAGTCTTCAAGCTGCGATCATGCCTACCATATCTCTACATCATGCACTTAGCCATAAGCCTCCCGTTTCTGCTGGTCTATCGGGCATTAAGAATGGGGGTCAAGCTCAGGAGTGGGTGGTCATTCATCGGAGCCCCCACTGATCACCTGGGCTAACGACTACTGTAAAAGGATGGATTCCGAAACATGAACTGGGTTCCTCATCGCACTTAAACTCCGATATAGGTAGAGTTGCAACCATTGCCATCCGTGTGAAAGTATTGCCCGCAAACAGGGGCTTCAATTACTTGTTTATGTTTGGTGTGGTTCACATGGTGCTGTATGTGACCCCCACCGCTATCAGTAGGATACCCGTAATCCGATCCACCCTGGATGTTGAATTGGAGGTTCCTCAAACATCAAGTATCTGGAAACGGTAGCTTAGCGACATCTATTCAGGTATCTCGAATCGTGTTCAGATAAATCCATTTGTTTGCAAGTACTCTCTTTTGGCTACCTGGGCACCTATCTGTGACGCCCAGTCAAGCATGCAACATAATCACTAGTATGGGTTTCATCAGTGGTTTATGCGATTCGGAAACATACTGGGATTTCAAATCAAGTTGTGGGTCGATTCTGGAATGATGAACTCATTCCCATGAACATATCTTGACCAATCATTGCTCCAGCCGAATTTGACGCCTACTGCTTGAAATTGGCGACAAACATCAGACTCGACCTTGCCTTCTTCCCCCGCGACCGGGTAGAAACAGTCAAGTGTGTCCATATCTCTCTCCCAGTAAACACTTTTCAGCTTTGGGCAACGAGATTTGCAATTGACTGCGAATCTATCGAGCATGTCAAGAATCTCGTGACGGTGCTTGTGGACGTAAGTTCGAAGCTCATCAGAGCCGTCTGGATAGTCATAGATACTCGGTTCGTTGGGCCATCCCTCATCACAGAGTACAAGCTTCGTCAAAGACGATGGCAGCTTCGTCTCAATCTGGACAGGGGGACTGGCCACGTTAGTCGCGCGGCCTACCAAGGCACACAGCTGAATATGGAGCTCCTTCAGACAGGTGAAATCGGCCAAGCATGTGAGGTGTGCAGCTGGGCCAAAAGCGGGCATCATACGTTCTCGATGATCGCCGTTGGTACGCCCCGTTGCTATCACGATGCTTAATCGCTGCAGAGTCTGCGAGCAGTGCCGGGCCAAGGCTGAGTTCAGATAATCCTCTTCAGCTGGGGGGCCGACCCAGTGCTCGGGGTCTATTTCGTACAAGTGAAGATTTGTAAGTCCTGGCGAGCTGAAAAGAACATCCAATGCTGCGGAAGAGAAACGAGATCTGTCTACGGCAGTGAAGGTTCTCAACTTGCAGAGAGATTGATTCCAGCCCAAGGCATTGAGACCCTTGGCATGGAAGGACGATAAGTTGGGTGCTCCCAGAAAGACAGGGCAGATGTTGCACACTGACTGGAGATGGCAACCCAGCTGGCGGCTGTGATTCTGGAAGTCCAAGTGCAAGTCCCGATACGGAAGCAACCAAAGTGTGGAGAGACTCTGTAGAGGCGGCCTGCGGCCAGTCGCGCCGTTCGTGATCGACGTGGTAATGATCTTTTCCAATAAGGTGTACCTGGGAATCGACGAGTGGTGTCTCGCTGAACTACCAAGTCGTATAGGTTTACTGGGACAGTACAGCTGAAGTGACTCAAGGTTATGGGCTAGGCATACGATGGCACCGAAAATCGACTCTCCGGTGACATTGTAAGGCTCGGATATTCCCCGACCCGGGTCAAATAAGCCGGAGGTACGAAGGACAATAGAAGCTGCGTCATCTGCATTCGAGAAAGAGGCTTCGAGATCCTTTCGTAGACATTCCCGGATTTCTTCAGTCGCTTTCCAATACTCCCAGTACAGGATTAGTAGTCCAAGGTTGGACGTGCGAAGGTCGGCAGCACAGGACACATGGGTGATCAGTGGTCTTAGTCCAGGGTTTTCGACGAGCGACCGCAGTAAAAATATCTGACTAGAATGTCAGCATTACGTGACGTGAGCAGGTTAACAATTTCGAGTGGGTGTTAATCATACCAAGCTTGCGATATCTCGAGTATTCCTTTGATATCCATCAACATCCTCCCGCCCGATATTGACTGTGTTATAAAGCACAGTGGTGGCCACAACATTGAGCTTCTTCGAAACTAGACATAGGCTTCTGAGGGTTCTGAGATCTTTGTTATCCTCAAAATTTATATCAGAGAACCCACAGGCAAGTACCCATGGAGGCTGCACGAAATGCCAGGCAACATGGAGCAGGACCTCGGTGGGAAGTATCAAGTCCATATCTTAGAAATGATATTCAAAAATTCGTGAATTTAGGCAATCAACGTGGTGTTTGTACCTTATACGACTGAGTACAGATATCAAATCTACGTGGGTTGGTCATGCCTGTAATATAATTGCCAACAAGGTACTCAGTAGCTTATGACAGTAGCAGAATGACTGGTGTGCAAAGTACCTTGTTGGCCTGGGTCGTGTCATATGCGATAGCCTATTTTCTCGCCTCTTGCCAAATCTCTCGTTGTCTTTTCGCCCGTCAGGCGCGGACCGTGCCTATGAATTCCCTGCCTAGTCACAGCCTACTTGAGTACTTGAGTACTTGGGTGAATAGAGGGATGTACATGCTTACGAAGAGCACACGCACGTACAGCATGATGTCGGTTGACCTCTTCTCCTTCTGCGCAATGCCTAGCCAGTTGGCACGACGGCCTTGACCGCAGATAGACATGTGGTGAATGTCGATCGCATCGTTCTGTTTTAATGGTAGCAAGCTCTGCTTTTCCAGCCTAAATATTTGTGCTTATGAGCGCAGATAGCAAGTCGTTCGATTCGAGCAAATTGCTTCCTGGTAAAGACACTGCCCGGCCATTCGTCGCATGATATTGTACCCCATCGGCGAAGGAAATGTTGCGCTTCGAGGACAACTTGCCCGCGCTAGGTAGTAGCGAAAATTCCGCCTACGTCCAAGGTCCCCGTACTGAGCGCTGGCCCATCTACCAAGCTCCTGAAGGCCGCAACAATGAACACCGAATAAACAATGGGTTAGAACAGGGACGATGGGTCTTGAGGAGGCATAGGTGCAACGAATATCCTGAATACTTGAATTACAGGTAATCTCCGTATATTGCATTTAATGGGGCTGCTGGTTTAGTTGCATACCCAAAGGATGGAGCCAGCCATTACGTATGTCGATCTGCGCCACAGCTGAGGCTCGTGACTCTAAGCCACATTTTGCAATGTGGCTGCAGAGGTAACGACGTTTCATTTCGAGCTTGCTTCAGAGCTCCAATCTTCTCCGTTGTCACCATCTCCCATCCAACGACACGCCCCCTGGAGCTCATCGCCATCACCATGGCTCCCTCACAGCAGTCCATGTTCCGCTCGTCGGACATGAGCATGGTGCAGCTCTATATATCCAACGAGATCGGACGCGAATGTGTCAACGCCCTAGGAGAAATTGGACTGGTCCAGTTTCGAGATGTATGCTACTACCTATATCTTGACCGGAAACCTTGGAGTGCACGTTGTGGACTGACCTCAATATAGCTCAACGGCGATGTTAGTGCATTTCAGCGAACGTTCACTCAAGAGATTCGACGTCTCGACAATGTTGAACGCCAGCTTCGTAAGTATTCCCCTGCTGCTTTGCTTATTCCTTTGTGGAAGTCCTGACTAACCGGGCCAGGCTACTTCCACGCCCAGATGGAAAAGTCCAACATTCCTTTACGGAAGCTTGATCTAGATAATGAAACCCTCGCTCCGCCTACTACCACCGAAATCGACGAGCTTGCTGAACGAAGCCAAGGGCTTGAGCAGCGTATCTTCCAGCTCAACGAGAGCTACGAAACGTTGAAGAAGCGAGAAGTCGAGCTTACCGAATGGCGTTGGGTGCTTCGTGAAGCTGGTGGCTTCTTCGACCGAGCCCACGGTAATGTCGAGGAGATTCGGGCATCGACCGAGGACGACGATGCTCCGTTGCTCCAAGATGTGGAACAGCACAACCAGGCCGCCGACGTCGAGCGTTCTTTCTCCGGGATGAACATTGGTTTTGTGGCTGGTGTTATCAACCGCGATCGTGTGGCTGCCTTTGAACGGATTCTGTGGAGAACGCTGCGTGGTAATCTTTACATGAACCAGTCTGAGATTCCCGAGCCACTTGTCGACCCGACCAACAATGAGTCTATCAACAAGAATGTCTTTGTCATTTTTGCACACGGCAAGGAGATATTGGCCAAGATTCGAAAGATCTCCGAGTCGATGGGAGCAGACATCTACAGCGTAGACGAGAACACTGATCTTCGCCGGGACCAGATGCACGAAGTCAATGCCCGTCTCAACGATGTCCAGAACGTCCTGCAGAATACCCAGCAGACGCTCGAAGCTGAATTGACACAGATTGGCCAGTCACTGGCCGCATGGATGATCTTGTTCACCAAAGAGAAGGCAACCTATCAGACACTGAATCTATTCTCCTTCGATCGACAACGTCGAACCCTCATCGCGGAGGGCTGGTGCCCTACGAACGACCTGCCTCGGATTCGATCTACCCTTCAGGACGTGACCAATAGAGCAGGTCTTAGTGTTCCGTCCATTATCAACGTGATACAGACCAACAAGACTCCGCCAACATACTTGAAAACCAACAAATTCACGGAGGCCTTCCAGACTATCATCAACGCTTACGGTACGGCCACTTACCAAGAAGTCAACCCTGCCTTACCTGCAATCGTTACATTCCCTTTCCTGTTCGCCGTCATGTTCGGTGATTTCGGCCATGCATGCATTATGTTGCTCGCCTCGTTAGCTATGATATACTGGGAGAAGCCTCTGAAGAAGGTCACGTTCGAACTATTCGCAATGATCTACTACGGTCGCTACATCGCCTTGGTCATGTCTGTATTCTCGCTTTTTACGGGTCTCATCTACAACGACGCCTTCTCTAAGTCCTTGACGCTCTTCGACAGCGCCTGGGAGTGGAATGTTCCTGAAGGATGGACTGAAGGCGAGGCCCTCACGGGTGAACTCAAAGGCGACTACCGATATCCGTTTGGTCTCGATTGGATGTGGCACGGCACTGAGAACGATCTGTTGTTCACCAACAGTTACAAGATGAAAATGTCTATCATTCTTGGTTGGGCTCACATGACATACTCTCTATGCCTGTCATACTTCAATGCTAGACATTTCAAGAGACCTATCGACATCTGGGGTAATTTAGTCCCAGGCATGATATTCTTCCAAGCTATCTTCGGCTACCTCGTCATTTGTATCATCTATAAATGGTCCGTTGATTGGTACGCCATCGAGAAACCGCCCCCAGGTCTCCTCAACATGTTGATCTACATGTTCCTGCAACCTGGTACCCTCGATATCCAATTTTACAGCGGCCAACAGGCTGTCCAAGTCATCCTGCTGCTCCTCGCTTTTGTTCAGGTGCCGATATTGCTGTTCCTGAAGCCATTCTATCTGCGGTGGGAACACAACAAGGCTCGTGCTAAGGGCTACCGTGGCATAGGCGAACACTCGAGAGTCTCGGCACTTGATGACGATGACGGTGATGGTCATATCGGAGGTAACGGCCGCGCTAGTATGGATACTGACGACGGTGAGGGTGTTGCAATGCTCGCGCATGGTGATGATGAGGAGGAGCATGAAGAGTTTGAGTTCAGTGAAGTCATGATTCACCAGGTCATTCACACTATTGGTAAGTTATTTCTACACCTAATGTATCTCACGATAGTCTCGTTGCTAACTAGTACCCAGAATTCTGTTTGAACTGTGTTTCTCACACCGCCTCTTATCTACGTCTTTGGGCATTGTCCCTAGCTCATCAGCAGCTCAGCGTTGTACTATGGGACATGACTCTAGGCCCCTCCCTTGCGAAGACGGGCGTGGCCGGAGTGTTCATGATTGTCGTTGCATTTTATTTGTGGTTTTTCCTCACTTGTGCTATCCTCATTGCCATGGAAGGCTGTAGTGCCATGTTGCACTCCCTCCGGCTGCAGTGGGTTGAGGCTCAATCCAAGTACGCCGAGTTCGGTGGTCATATGTTTACTCCATTCTCTTTCGTCACTATGTTAGAGGAGGATGAAGGGTTGGCTGAATATCGAGGTTAGCCTGCCCTTGGAGAAAGGTTGTGTACGAATACATCTGTATTATGGCATACGTAGTTATAGACGCATATATCACTTCGTGTAAAGGTCTCCAGGACCTTTACCATTGTTAGCCAGTTATTTCTGAGTCGTGCAGCACAACAGAGACTATGCTATTCTTTGAAAGGCATTACGAGTGCGCGTTAAAATCTTGTTAGCGTCTAATTCACCTTCAACTTGTCAAGTTTACGTTCCTGAGAAGTATTCGCCGTCATTATAAAGCCAGCTGTTCCCGTAGGCTTTCTTCTTCGCAGCTCTGATCAAGTCGAAGTATGCAATGAAAAAAGTGAAGATAATGGGCGGGCGCCACCTGGAGGTAGTGTAATACCAGGGACACCCTTGGGTTTCCAAAAATTGATAATAGCTCCAGTGAGCCTTCTGTTCTTGACAGTTATTGCAACCTGCGAACGAATCGCCGGTACATATGAAGCCCCCTGATACCCTCGAACTAAACATTAGACATTAAAATAGTGTTGTCGTTGACAGAGCACTGTTAGCATGATATCGTAAACAATGAGGGGACCAGACCTGAGAACCAAACGCCAACCTCGAAAATCCAGCCCAGAGAACACCCGAAATCAACCGCAGACTCCAAGCATATCCTCAGAGATATGGTGGTTTCGTCCGGACCCATACTCCTCCTGCACTAGAGTGTCGAAGACCCAGAATAGAAAACATAGGAAATAACAAACTGCCGATTGCAGGTCGATTAGTGCTGAGGCAAGTATGGGATAGTGCTTGAGATCACTGCGGTTGACATTAACGTGAAGACGGCGGACTTACGTTAGTACAATAGTCGAAGTTCCCAGCCTGATTCCAACGACAGTAAACCACATGATGTCCCTTGTAGCGAAGACCCTGAAAGTATGCCCACCCCTGAGCAGTGATGAAGAAGATGATGAGGAATGACGAGGAATGGTGAGAGCATGGATGAGAACGACGATGTGACCTGGGTCAAGATGAAAGGGGGGAAGGAGAAGAGGGAAGAGGGAAGAGGGAAGAGGGAAGAGGGAAGAGGGAAAAGGGAAAAGGGGAAAGGGGAAAAGGGGACACCACAATCAACCACACCACCAAGTGTACGCAAGATGACCAGCGAAAGCAGCTGCAGAGACTACAGCCGTTACGAGACTGAGAGCAGCACACGCCTTGGCAGGCCCAGCGTGGCGGCGACGAGGGCGGGTCCTTGACCTCCTCTCCGCGCGAGCACCGGCGCGGATGCGGTACGGTGTCTGAAGAGGAGCATGGGACTTTGTCTTTGCCGGACGTAACGCCTCGGGGACTGGCGGGGCGGAGCCTGCGTGTGGCCGTCGCGGCGGCGGGAACCGAATCACGCGCCGTACAGCTTCGGTTGGGGGAAGCTCGGGGTCGCTGAAACTCCGCCGGGGCGCCGGGGTCGGGAAGGCGGGAGACTCGGGGGCGGGGGGCGCGGCGTCGAATGGGGTGAGGTGCATGGACTTCTGCGTCCCGGGGGAGGCGGAGTACTCTTGGAGAAGCCAGAGCGGGGGCACGGGTGGTGTGATTGGCGGCAGAGGACGGAATGGCGAAGACCAACGGGCTGGGGAGCCAGGCGAGCGAGGTGTCTGCGCGGGCTCAACGGTGAGCGAGGCGACGCTGGGCGCCGGCGAGATGCAAGATGGGGAGGACCAGCTGATTGGGGAAACGACTGGTCGTGGGGGCTGATATGGCTCACTGCTGTGCGAGTCAGCGCCGTGAGTGCGCCACCGAGAAACAGTCGAATTGCTCGAGAGTCCAGTAGAGTTCGGCTTGGAGTTGACGTAGTCGGACTAGTTCGCGTCACCGTCCTGAACAAGAGCTCGGATGTATGCACGGAAGCCTGTGGATATTGGTCAGTTATGGCTGCTCAAGAAGGATTTCAAAATTCAGATCGGGAAGAGAGCCTTCTCGCTGTGAGCAGGGGATTCAACTTACCAGCGCGGTTGGTGATGCCATCAAAATCGTCCTGCAAGAACCCATTAATGACAAGCCCTTCATGCTCGGTCCAAGGTTTCTCGTCGACCATCTCCCAAGAGGAGGATCTTCGTCGAGCGACCGAGGACGAGATCGAGCTTTCGGCTTCGCCAGAGATGGGGAACCCTTTCCGACAAAGCTGCTCAAGCAACTTGGAGTGAAGCGGGCCCTTGGGCAGTGCTGCCATCACTCGTTCCATAAGATCTTGATCACCAAGACTCATACGCACGACGGGTGGTGAATCGTATTCGTGATCGGAGACTGGACCGCCGCTGCTGTCGCCGGTGTCCCATGATATGGAACTGCGACGACTTGGGTCAACCTTGAACTGACCAGGTGACCAATGCGATGGCATGCGATTGAGACTTGGATTGAAGAAGGGAGTATCATATACATCCTCTATGACCCTTAAGGCGTCTTCTACCGGCATCTGCTCCTTACGATGATCATATAATCTTCTAGCGGAGCATATAGCCAGAGATGAGACAGAAGCAGAAGGCGTCAGTCCGAGTGCCACTGGCGAAAGTTGCCGAGAGACGAGGGATGGCGACTTAGGTCGACCACGTACGAACTCGAGGAGTGTCTTGCGCGAGGGAGCTCTGGGCGAAGGGGTCTTCAGAAGCGGCGCCGGCTCCGAGGGAGTCGACGGGGCTGATGAAGAGACATCCGATTCACCTTTGAGACGACGAAATTGACGTCTGAGTCTAAGTAGCGAAGATGGGGATGCAGAGTCTGGATCCTCTTCATCTGAGAGACAAGAGGCTACTGGCTGGGTATCATACCGCGATAGGGCTAGGAAAGACACGAGTTAGCTTGCCTGATCCGGGGATCGAGTTGTGGGCGTAGACTTACCTGGGGAAGACACGGGCTCCGCCCAGACGATGGACTGCTCAGGGGAGGAGAAAGGGGGCTTAGCAAGCGGCGAAAGCCTCGTCTTCAGGCGACGATTCTTCCACGCGCTTCGATACTCTGGGTTCGGCTTGATGTGAACGACGCGCCGGCCGTTCCACATTTTCGATGCTGGGGAGGCGTCAGTGATCGTCCATGCTGGTATTGAGAACGTCTAGGGGCAGTCGACATAGACTTACGATGGACAATATGGGGGCATTTGTAGGCAGGAAGCAAGAGCTTCACCTTCTCACAACGCTCGCCACATTCAGGCTCCTCGGGGGAAACAGGAGCAGGGGATATAGTGGATTCTGGGGTAGGTGTTCGAACCATCGAAGGTGTTTGCGGGAGGACCTCGGGATTTGGCTGGGGGGAGGCTTCCTTGGTACTGGCGGCAGGCTGGTGCTGTTGCTGATCAGGCCGGTGTCGTTCAAATCTTCCTTGAGCGGCATCGGCAAGTTGGCGAGGCTGGATTGCTTGCGCTTTCCCTTCCACCGGTATTCGAACGATTCGCAAAGGCTGGGAAACCTGTTGCTGATGATGGTGTCCAGAGACAGCTGGAGGCTGTTGCTGCTGGCGTTGACCCGATCTTCTTTCACCGGCACCGAGCAGACGTCGTTGATTTTGATAGACATGTTGATGTTGTTGATGATATCCAGAAACGGCTGGAGACTGTTGCTGCCGGCGTTGATCCAATCTTTTTTCATTGGCACCAGACAGTTGGCGTTGATCATATCGAGAGGGGTCAACTTCAGCTGACGCTGCAGAGGAACCGCCTCGTGACGGGGTGTGGTGGACCAAGTTAGCCACCGACCGATCCGGAGGGAAAGGTCGACGAGGAGAAGGGACTGAAACCCTGACCGCTGGGGCCGACGCAGTAAGTGAACGCTGGAATGAACGCATGGCGAATATTCAAGAAGTTGACGAACTTGGAGAAGAGGAGAAGGGAGGAAGGGGGAGGGGAGAACAGAGGTAAATACAGCCTTAGTATCAAAAAAGAGGTGCTTCGGTACATCAGGAAAACCGTTGCCCGGGTGTGGTGCATCTTGCTCCCCAGCAACGCCTCATCATGTTTTAGAAGAGATGCTATGGCGGGGTTTTATGGGATGTTAATAGTACGAGTAGCTCTCAAGGAGACAAGCAAGTAATATCAAAGGCCGGAGTAGTAGGCTCTGGATCAGAAGTTATTCAGAGTAAAACATTCGTTGAGAGCACACTGGTTGAAGGAGAGGATATCAGGGACTTCTCAGGCCGATAAACGTGTGCTTCCATATACTTGAATACTACATAAGAACAGTGTTTCAGTTTTGCATACATTGGGGCGCCTCAGACATACTCTCGCTCCAACGTCGTCCGATTCGATAGCCCCGTTGGACGTCAGAGCATGGCTCGGTATGGGTGTTGGAAGTACGAGAACGTAGGTCGAAAGAAGAACAAGATTCCCTCGTGTACGGGCTTAAGCCCGTAGGTGTTTGCGAGCCATGTTACATTGACCGTTTTCGTTCGGTCGAGGGTTGCTGTATGTTAGCGTTGCAGGAATAAACCAGACCAGATGCAAAACAGGCGAGGTCTTGTTGGCTCGGTAAAAGGTCGATGTCTCACCTCAACAACCAAGAGAGAGCGCAGTGTAAGCCGAGTCGAGTCCTATGATCAACCAGATGATCGTGTTTAGATACGTTGATCCAGGTTGGTGAGACCAACGAAGCTTTCAACAAAGAGTTGCGAAAAGCAAACATTCTTGGGAAAGATGCTCATTTGCTCCAGTAGACTGATCAGAGGTGCCGTGCTCGAATATAAAGTCTCGTTCCAATCCGCCTGGGAGGAGAGTCCACTGTCCTCTATCACATTCGAAGTGAACACTCTATATTGAACTCTTTGGACAGCACTCTGACGCGAGTCTATCAACAGACTTGAACTGGTACTCCCTTCTCGCATTATATATACTTACGACTCGGAGCTCTCGAATCAAAAGTCAGCGTCCTTTCCTTCTTTCGGTATACATCAAACGACCAGCCGCCGCCGCCCATGTCCTCTTCAGACGATGCGAATCTCAGAAGCCAGCGGACCAACTCAGAACTCGAAAGGATGAGACTAAACCAGAGCTCAGAGGAAACAGCAAGTTTCCTCAACGCGCTGGCTGAACAGAGAAGGAAACGAGCTAAGAAGGAAGAGCTAGAAGAACTGGAGGCGACCAAAGCGGAAGAGGAACCAGAGGCGAAGAAGCCCGAGGCCCAAGCTGATTCCGACGAGGCCACGGCGGGTTCAGATGATGACAGTGCCGGTAAATAGGTTGAGGCTACATCCCTCGACGTGGTGAAGGAGCCGGCAACGCTTCGACTTCATGGCATGGCGGTTACACTCACTTTCGGCATCATCAGCACAATGCTAGCACACGCAAATTTGGCTTGATATCATGAAGTCGTCCACTCGCTCGATTTACGGTTGATTTTCGCTCTTTGGCTATCGGTTTGCAGCGCTGCAGGGAGGAAAAGGGGAGGGGAAAGGAAAACTAGACCAACTCGATTTTCGCTCTCTTAGTCTTGTCTCTTGTCTGGTTGGGAGTTAGACATACGTTGTTTTAATTGAGTATGGGTTTTACCTGAGAATGATGACTTGATCGCTGTGATGTACTTGATGACTGCTGCGACTTACACGATCCAAACTTGATCAAGAGTATAGCAAGTCGTGGGGACGTCAAACTTGGCAGTTCTTGTGACACGTTGCTTTCATGGTACGTGGCAAAGTGTGCCAAAGATCCTGAGGCCGAAAGTTGATATGCACGCTGTGCTGCTGTGCAGTCTCACACGGAGGGACGCGGCGTGGTGCATGACGGGTGCTACGGCGAAGGTCGAGTTATCACGCGCGGCTCTGTCGAGGACAAAGAGATTTATCTTGGCTCAAGAAGCGCGAAATCGTGATACAATCTGCCTTAAGATACCTCAACTTCTTTGTTGAGGCTGGGTCGCTTGGCCTGTCGTGCAACCAACAGTGTTGTCACAGCCCTCGATCGCAACTAGAGTCACCACCTCGAGTACCCCTCGAAGCACACAAAATCTCAGCATGTCAAGATCAGCCTGCAAATAAAATATCTACCTCCGTCACGAAATCTCTCAAATCGCTTTTTGGGAAGAAGGGGCCTGATCAACCCAAAGTGATGAGACACGGGCGTCGAGAAGAGCAGGCTCCTCTCAGACAACAACATATGCCCACGGACAAAGTCAGCAAAGCATCCGGCGAAACCGTCTCGAGGCGCGGCACCGATCAAGCGGCATCGCATATCAAGAGACCCGAGGTAGCCCATAAAAAGCCCCAAGACGGCCGTGGAGAGAATCGCTTCGTATCAAGTAGAAAGGATCCTAGGTATGGTCCGTATACAGGAAAAGCAATAGGACCAGCCAGAAAGGATGTGCAGTCAGCGCAACGAGACGAAAGCAACACGTTCTTCGATGACTCACCATCATCACGATAATTCGCGATTCCAGTGACGGTGATCAATGTTTGCATCAACGTTTGGGGACGACACATATGGAAGCAGGGCTCTACAGTCCTTCATCGCTGCACAGGCAAGCCCGAGGACAGCTGGCAGACACCATGCAAAGTAGATGTAGAGAATGGGCAATTGAATTAACATCGAATGCGTCTACATATAACCCGTGATGCTTGCTCTCTTCGTGCACCTGTTCCTTAACGCCGTCAGTGAGCCGCGTTCCTGATCCTGTCATCGCTTTGCCGACGA
Source organism: Xylariaceae sp. FL0016 (assembly GCA_022578815.1). NCBI lineage: Eukaryota > Fungi > Ascomycota > Sordariomycetes > Xylariales > Xylariaceae > Xylariaceae sp. FL0016. The sequence goes on from MU388732.1 coordinate 684,810, forward strand.
ATGGCCATCTTTGGGGACGTAGGATGTGGATTGTTTGAGTAGGTGAGACTCACATGATCCGGAACCGGGCCCTCTCGTCGTCGGAAATAATGTACTCCTCAATGACGGACGTTCAGTGATGGTGCAAAGTACCCTATGGTGACTAGTCTGTTTTGTAGAGAGGAGCGGTTTCGCTTGTCTAACTGAAGTATACGAGACGTGAAAATTGACTGCAGTCTTGTCTTGGAAACTCGTACACAGTTACTCAGGTACTTAGTTGTCGAAGCTCCTTTGAAGGTGACGTCCAATGCGACGAAAGCAGCGATAAACTTATGCGAAACTTGTTATGTACGGAAAGGTTGCAATCAATCCACCAACAGCCATCTCTTTATTTTGTGTGGCCATCCTATCGGCCGAAGTTATCTGTAGAAAAGGTCAAAGTGTGGCTATAAGGAATGTTGTGCCTCCAACATGGGGACCAGATGCCAACTGGTGTGGCCGTTTTCTTTGTTACTGGGGGCTGGCGGGACAAGGGAGACCAGTGAGACGCTGTTGAATGTTGGGTACAGCTTCGTTGCGGTTGAGCAAGAATGGGGGCGATCAACATGGGCGGCTCCAAATAGAAGGGGATCCAGAGGGCGTTGGGCACTATTCCAAAGCACAGCGAAGCCCAAGAGGCACTTATGAGGTGTTAATGTCCAGTAAAGATCTGAATATATGTGCTATACGCCGATGTGGTAGTGGAGCTATAGGTACGAGGCAATCTTTGACGAGTGCTTTCGCAGCCTGTGGGCGCAGGCATGATACGCCTCGGGGACAAAGCGGCACGTTGACATTTGGCTAGCAACGCAAACAACTCCACACATTAAGCCACGAGCACGGGCAGGCAGCGAAAACATAACCAATGCCGAGGAAACGACAAACCGTTAACACACGCACGAGATTGTATATAGTCAAGGTGATTTTCTTCTTCACTACGCGTGGCCAGCACACGTAAGCAATGAAAAAAAAAAAAGAGGATAATATTCCTGTCAGACTTCCGCCATCGCCCACCTCGGTCGCGCGCCCGAAGGCAAACGCTGTCGAGGTCAAGATCATTACCACTCTCTATACAGCACTTCGAGAGAAGTACCGCCATCCTTACGGACAGGGCGAGAGTAAAACCTCCGAAGAGATCATGAGAAGATTTCACTCTAGGGCGATGGGGATATGGCTCATCAACCAGGGTAGGCTCTGTGGCTTCTTTGGAGAATACAGAGTGGGACGAATACTATAGAAATGATTCTCTGAAGTCTATAGAGCGGACGGAGTCAGTGATCGTGATGTCGAAGAGGGCGTTGGAGCCAATGGGGGGTGGTGTTGAGACTCACATTGTCGTATGAAGAAGAAAGAAAATCAAAAGAGAGGAAGGGCAGGCAAGCCACGACTTTATACTGCTGGCTGTGGGCCGATAGGGCGGTGTGGGCAGTGGATGGCTGAAATTTCTTTTCTGCCGAACCCACTAAAAGACCCACTTATATGTGCCTAACGCGACCCTCACACGGCTCTGCTAGGTGTGCCCTAGCTCATTCGCGTCTAGCACTTATTCATAAGGGTCCCAGCGCTCGAGTGTGGAAACTCGAAGGACCTCACCTCGTACTCTGTCTCGTGGAAAATGCAACAGAGATTGTAGCAAAATTATTCATTCGGCCTAAGGTGGGGTACAAGCTATGGATTTCAACAGACGGATCCTTTCCAATGGGAAATCTCTGATCTGAGAGCCCTTTCAGTCCGAACGAGAAGCTTCGATGAATCAAGGTTTCCCACCTTCGAGTTGCACCGGAGGACAGGTCGGCAAATCCCAGGTCAATCAGGATCGACTTGAGCATAAACCAGCCGGGTAGCTGAAAACCGATAGCTACATGAGCTTTCCACCTACGTTGATCATCGATAAAACAACTGTATACGCCTTGAAACCCGAACTTAAACCTCAGCTAGCTCTCGCAGCCTAGGACAATAAAATTGATTTACATGTTAGATCGCGGATCTTCTAGACGGCTAGGCACTTTGAATGTCGATCCTGGTTCGTGATTGATTTCTCTGGTGACTTCCAGCTAGAAGAACCAAAACCTGTTCTCATCGTTGGTTGAAGTCTACTACTAAATTTCTCTACTGTTGAAACAACTCACCAGGTGAGGATCTCACGAATTTCTACCAGAAATGAAAATAGAATTGGCATCTCTGTGGTCCGAAATGTACTTCTACATTTGCTGAAGTCGCTGAGAATGTTTCTCATGGTTGCAATGAATTGTGTGCTGAGATTTTGAGGTAAGACATCTTCATCTTCAAGGTTCAGAGTATGTCGATCGACACCCTCCAATATTTCTTGCAGCGTGATCAGTCGAGCCTGGATACGGCCTAGCTTAGATGGTGCACCGTGAGGTCAATGGCAGAGGCCAGATACGGCTCTGACTGTATGGGCGACAACACCTAGTGACTGACCGCTCGCCGGGAAAGCACCTAACTATCAATGATATTGGGTCTACCGCAACGCAAATGAGGCGTGATCAGCAGCTCAAGTCGGAAGCAAGAGGCAGTAGCCGGACTCTGCGACAAGATCTGGGCAGGATTGGACGTAATATCAGGTAAATGTCAGCCCAAAGTATCATGAGTGGTAAACCCAGGTTTTCTGTAGCCTGGCAGCCTGACAAATCAAAGCCAAGAATCTTCTACCCTACATTACTTGGCTAGTGTGATTGGATTTCTATACATAGTCTATAATCTGGATCAATGGCGACGTGCATGGAAGTCTGGTACTGTGTCGGTCATTTTTAGCGTCCGCTGGTGACCATCAGCCATCATACTCGATCCAAAGGGCTGACTTGATGATATTGGAGTGCCAATGTGGGTATGACTCTCAGCATATAATACCAGATGTATGCTATTCAAAGTGCTATAACTACAGATGTAGCTACGACCGCGTTGAGCCTGTCAGAACTAAAAACGTAAATGACCCGAATGACTCATATGTACTCGGGTTTGATGGCTGTCGGTATGAACAACAGGGCCCATAACAAGGCCTTTTGAGTGCACGAGGAGTTTACAATACGGAACCCGATGATGCCAGGCAGCCAGTGGGAAATGTCCCCGGGGTACTCTGACTCCTGGATGGCGATGGATGGGCCGGTCATTGTTTGTTCGACTACACGCGTTCTTGTATATAAGGACGTCGCTCTCGTAACAGCGTTTTGATGGGACAACGTGGGCTGTTTTTTGCGATTGGTTAAAATGATCTCCGAATACAATTAAAGGCTGTGGCAGTTTCTGCGGGCTTCAGGCGACTTGAGCCGATTGCGATACTAATGAGGTGATATACATAGGTTGTATGCAAGTATAGCAGGTGTTAGCTGTTGTTTATCTAGAGGCCCCTGGCCACTTTGACTGCTATTTATTCTTGGAATACTACGGCCTTTGTTTTTACGATAATCGACCGGGGCGACTGAAGGAAAACCTTCAATTGCAGTTCTCACATGTCCATAGGGGGGAAGCTGACCTCTTCCCACGATCACTTTGTAGGTAAAGCGTAACTGAGCATGACAAATGTAATATTGATGCCCTAGTGCTCGAAACGTCAATGCAACTTGCTTGACTCCGAAGAAGCTATCGTCACCGCCTGTGCCGAGACATAGATGATGATGTTTAATTCCCGGCACCTGCTACATATTTCAGTCCCGCATCCCTTGCGAAGACTGCCCGCAGCGTTTTCCGCTCAACGAACCTCGATATTACAATTACAACATGTACCATGAAAATTGCAACATACCATGACTCTACTGACGTCGAAAACCTGCCTTCCCAGTACTTTTGCCTCCCCCTCTTAACCGTATTCCCGTGCCTGACTTGGCCTGGACTTGCAGACTGGGCCTTATCAGTACTATGCTACCACGCCAAACCTATGCAAATCGGTAAACGACGAAACGCCCTGCAGGGCTTGTGAAGACGAGCTCGACTGCTTCCAATCCGTCAATATCAACACAGCTTTTCGTACAATCTCCTGCCATTAAGAGGCTGTTCCAGTGGGCACAAGAACGCTGATCACCGTACGCAGCTCTTCCATACCTGACTTTGTCCGCAAGGTCTCATGTGCTCTTACGGCTCTTCTTCTTCTTGGGCAGCCCCGCGGCTTTCCGCATCTCGACATCTCCCTCCGCCAACCACTTGCTCGCCTTGACCATTTGGACGACGTTGAGGAACTGCTTAATGGCCATGACGGGAGCACTGATGCCCGCGAGAACCCAAGGCCAGAAGGAGTCCATCTTATTCGCTCGGGCCATTTCCAGCGCGCCGGCACTATAGGGGTTCGTAAACAGCTGGCGGAGCACCGAGCTGTTAACCTGAGCACCGGTCTGAATGGCGGCGGCCTTGGTCTGATCAACAGACTGGAGAAGCTGCGGCGAGAGGAGAGGCGAGGAAAAGGAGAGCAAGTAGAGCGCGATGAAGAAGAGCTCGTTCAAAGCGCAGCAAACGAAGAGGACGGTCTATAGAATTGTAAGCTTCGAACTGGGTCCGAACAGTGACGGCATTGTATACAGACCTTGTTGGTGTAATAGAGGTTGAGAAGCCAGCTCCTGGACTTATCCACGTTCTTGTGGCTCTCGCCTGAACCTCCCATCGCCAAAGTGGCGTACATGTGCATATAGTGACTGGCGAAGTCGACGGAGATGAGACTCTGAAAAACGATGGCCCATCTCGGGAAGGCGGAGGACAGGAAAACGAGCAGGCACGATGTCGTGCATCGATCAGTGACCATGTCCAGGACCGCGCCGAATCTGGTGGACTGATTGTAATACCGAGCCGCGTAGCCATCGAGGGCATCAAGGAGGCAGGAGATGCTGTAGAGCAAGGAGCAGGTCCGCGGATGCAGAGGCATATAGTATAGAGACGCGATGGCTAAGACAATGCGAGAATAGCCTGGTAGCGCGATGAGGTCAGTCTTCAGTCGTCTTTTGGGCCGAAAGCGCCACAGTTTCAGGGGCTTCGGGTTGGCTTGGCGTCATACCTATGATATTGGGCCAGAAGAGGAAGATGTTCTCCTGAGGAGAATCGTTGCTATTGGACTTCGGAGCGACCGCGTGGGCGGCTCCGTCGACTCCGCTGCCGTTCATGTCGGATTCGGCGACAGATTTGGTAGGAGTGTCATTGGCAGCAGCGAGAGCTGCTTGACGTCTGGTTTGTCTTTCGGACATGATGATTGGAGTGCCTATTCGATCATATGCGCAAGAACGGAATGGAGAGGAATAAACCGGTCGACCGAGGATGGAGGATGGAGGATGTCGAGTCTCTGGTGTATACGAGAAATCGGCCAGCCTTGATGTAGTTACTGATGCACGATGCGACTCCCGACTGGCTTGATGCTACTGAGCGTTACAGCAGATGAGCACGGTCAGACCAGCAATGTACGTGGTAGGGCGCAATTAAAACAGTAGATGAAGAGTGACACAGGCCACGGAAAGGAGAGTCGCGAAAGGAAGATTGAGGCTGACGGAAAGGAAATCTCACGTTGGTCAGACGAAAGACGGGTAGGAGAGATAAGGTTGAGGAGGTTTGCGATAAGGGATGCTTCTAAAAGACGCCCCAAAAGGAGGGTCTCGGGCAGCTCGGCGCGTTTGGGTGGGATGATGGAGATTGAGCGAGAGAAGGGGTCTTCTTGACAGCAGCTCACAGGCTGGAAATGGAAATAGACAGGATGATCATTGCGGCGAAGGAAGTGCAGAATCTGTAGAAAGCAGACAGGGCCACCAAGAAAACGCGTCAACGAGATAAGATGCCATTTTCCAACAAATGTCCTCGTCTCTCGGTATACCCAACCTGCTCGTATGGAGATGGCTAGTAACATGCGCACGTGTGTTCAAATGAAGCTTAATCGCAGTTCATTATCTCCCCATGTGCAGTAATCTAGATCCATTCAGTGCTGCATCCACGTACAAGAAAAGTGACGGATCTGTTGAGGGCTGGGATGTCGTCAAGCCTATACGGCTGAGTTGAAATCTCTTACACCTCAACGCAGCTTCACCATCACCCATCCAGACGGGCTGTCGCTTACGTCGTTGAAGTAACTCTGGCAAAGAGACTTGCATATGCGTGAGTCGGCCTGCAGACGTAACCGACGGTACCACCAAGCCTGCCGGCTACCACTGCTAGTACACCCGCCACATCACCATCATGAGGTACAGAATAATACTACACAATTCATCCGACTGCCAGGGTTGGAGATGGACATGTACACCGCATATAAATTCCACCCTCCTCCGCCTCCTCTTGCACCCCCGGGGATCGTCAAGGTGTATCTGTTGGCCTCATGATGCAGAGCTTGCTTCACCTTACTGTAACCTTGAATATGGCCGATTCGTTGTCTTACGACTTTTGTGCTGCGCGAGGTCATCCCCAAGACCTTTCGTCCCTCCAGCAGCCTGCCCTGTCCCTCTCTTGCCGGCCGCGGCAACTTATATCTTTTAAAGGCTTTGCTCTTGTGGACGTCGCAGCCTCGATGGCGCCTTTGACGATGCGTTAGCAGGCCGATGATCCCTACGGCTAATCGTTGCCGCGAAACTCTCTCTTTGCCCAGCCGAGTGGCTGCGAACTCCAGGTCTATCTTGTGCAAAACTCGACTTCCTATAGACATGTATACATAGGTAGGTAATATGCCTTAGCTAACACCAGTGCAGTTTATGGTTCGACCCGCGGCACTGGTATATGTATTCACCCCGAACAGGTACACCGTCACCGTCACACGGGACTCAGTCTTATGCATCCGCGGGTTTCTACCCACCTACCGACAGGTATGCAGAGCCAGTAGTCGTACGTATTGCAGGTACCTAAGCGCCTCGTCCTCTTCGTGGCCGAAATTGACTTTGTTAGCTGTACCAATGATACTACCGTATCAGTGACCCGTTACCCAACTTGGGCGGAAATCCGCCCATTCGTCAAGGTAGACCGCCGGATAAGGAGAACAAGAGACTATCGGGTTGCGTTCACCTGCAGAAGAGGTTGCAAAATCTGGATGTCACTGCTCAGGGCTGCCCGAAAAGGCCCCATCCTCTCGTGTCAAGAACGACAAAAGAGGGGAGAGGACGGTCCGGCGGATAATTATACCGTAGAGGTTGCGATACCGTACGCATGACTACCTTATGCGCGATACCTGTGCAGCTTCCAGAGCTTGACAACATATGGCGGATGAGACGAGGCTACCTTCCAAGCCGTGAGCCATACGCAAGCTAGATGTGCGAGATTCGGAGGCTTCAACCTGGTCTGCTCTAGAAAGGCCGAATCGTATGAAAACAGTCGACCCTCTCGTGCAAGGAGTCCCCAAGTAGAGAGATAGGGCATTTGGGAAAGGAGAATGGAAATGGGAAGCGAGAAGCACGTTTGGTAGTCTACGGTTTCAAGGGAGAGACACCTAACTTATCAAGTCTCGAACGTTGTCTAGAGTAGCTACTTGAATGCTCGAAAGAGCTTGTAGGAACACATGACAATGAATAAGCGAGCCTGTCGACGCACATGATGTTGGATGTTGTCTAGCGTTGACTGGCTGGCGGTCCAGACTGCTGCAGCCCCTCCGCTCCTCGTACACGGTAGTCTGCTTCGTAGGGCTTGGCTGCTGGAGTGCCTCCTCGCACTTAGATAGTACCGTGCTTGCCTAGTAACAGGTACGTGTAGTGTACACAGCATGTAGGTAGCAGGTGAATGGAGGGATGTACGTACGAAAGAACGGGAGGGGTGACTACCTAGTTATGGGAAACCGGACACTTTTCTTCAGCTCCCGATCTCTGTAACCCGGGCTCACTATTGGAGAAGCCGCCGGGATTGCAGCAAACCCATCCGCCTCCCGCCCCTGCTCTGTCAGAATCTCAGCATTGGCATTGCTGGGACAGCATCCTGATAAAAAGACCGTCGCCGTCTGCCCATTCCCTACCTGATAGGCCGGAAGGACGTACCGGTGCCACCTGCAGTCTTTCCTATGCTATGCCCATGCAATTCTGATTGATCGTCGTCAAATTACCCCCCTCGTCAATTTCCATTGTCTGAAAGCGTCAAGAATAAGAAACAGCGGCCTAAGTTTGAAGTCGTCACTTCCTTTTTTCCACCCCTGATGTCTAATGAGACCCCGAGAATTCAAATCTACCCAGGCAGAGACAGCGAGGCACAGCCCAAAGGCCTGGAATTCAAGAAGACGCGATCACCCCACACGACGTGAGCCCACGTCTACCGTACTTAGTTTACCTTCGTCCCTCTATATTTCCCAACATCGTCGGGTTACCTGCCGCTTGCATTCGGTTTCCTGGACGGGTATCACAGTTGCGGTCAACGGACACTTACACAGGCCTGTATCGCCACCGCCCGTTGGAGACCAGGTACCGAACACAGTTTCCTCGCAATCGAACACTACATAACCTAGGTACTTCGCCTATTGTCTCCAGCAAACATACACGGCAGACGCAAGAAGGCCCAAAGATACCAGCCTTTGATGCCCGAGTTGCTGTTTATATGGTACTGCAACTACGGTAAATGCGCGCTTGCGGTTATTCGGGGTGAGTCCAACTCTCAATCTCCAATACTTATCAGGTAGGTAGGTTAAGTACCTTTTTAAGTTATATTATTTCCGCAGTCCAGCCCCATACCATTGTCCCCCCCAACCCCCAAAAGAGGCGGATGACTGTACCGTAGCAGTTGCTGCAAGTGATGGGTTGCGGTGTCACGACGCAGGGTTGAAGGGAATTCTCGGTTGTTTCTTCCTGGTTGATCCTCAGTTCCCGCTGCCATCCCCAAACCATCCACTACACATACCATGTAGCAGCCTGACATCATACCAGCTCCACCCTCTGTCCTCTTCATCGTCCAAGCCTCAAAAAAGACTCCGAGTCACTGGTCCAGTCTCTGTCCAGTCTGGAACTCTCGACTCCCAAGCGTCTAACGCCGTCCCACACAACATCGACTTACACCACGCCCACATCGCCTACTTCGCCCACATCGCCCACATCCCCATCTCGCATCCACCGACAACCCACCGTCCACCAGTCCACGACAGGTTACAGAGCGTGCACAGCGACCAGGGCAGGCAGCGCGTGGTGCAATTGACAACAAATGCAATAAAAAAGAACACGCCGGCGCCGACGACTGCACTAGTCATCGTCCACACTCCAAAGCGTTTGTCCGACTCGACAGCCTCCACAAACACTTCACTCGTCACCGCTTCCGATCCTTGATCATATTTGATTCCCACCCGAGTGTCGTCGTTCTCGATATCCATTCCCATCCGCTCGCCCGGTTGCCTCCCCCCAATTGTCATCTCTCTTTGCTCTGCTACAACTTCAGGTCTCGTGATATTTCCTGCGCCAAACCCGTCTCTCACCCACCTTCGCCATGTGCGCCGCTCGCGATCCTCATCCCACCGCCAAGGCGACGTACGCCGACCGAGCCAAGAATGCCTCGCATCCGCTGTCCAATTACCTCCTCCGTCTGATGGAGTTAAAGAAGTCGAACCTCTGCTTGAGTGCTGATATCTCCAACGCCAGAGAACTTCTAAGCGTAGCCGACGCCATCGGGCCCTCTATTATCATCCTCAAGACACACTATGACCTTGTGTCCGGATGGGATTTCCACCCCAAGACCGGCACCGGTGCCAAGCTGGGTGCTTTGGCGCGGAAACATGGCTTCTTAATTTTCGAGGACCGCAAGTTCGGCGATATCGGCAGCACAGTCCAGCAACAATACATCGGAGGCTCAGCACGCATCGTTGACTGGGCCCACATCGTCAATGTCAACATGGTGCCGGGTAAGGCAGCCGTAACAGCGCTGTCGGAAGCTGCGAAGCGGTGGCGATCGCGGGTCAATTATGAGGTGAACACGTCCGTCACTGTTGGCACGCCAGTTTCCGACGCGTTCGACGAAGACAAAGAGATGGAGGACCAAGATGAAGAGCGAGACGCACAGCACGATTCCTCCATGGCGCCACCGGCTGTGCCAGGTCATCAGGATTCAAATGGCAGAAAAGGCAGCATCGTGTCTATCACCACGTTGACACAATCCTTCGAACCTGTCGACTCGCCGCGTTTCTCCAACTCCATCGCTGAAGGGGATGAGCTGGTATTTGCCGGAATTGAAGAACCTCCATGGGAGCGTGGTCTCTTAATTCTGGCACAGATGTCAAGCGAGGGAAATTTCATGAACGAGGCATACACGAAAGCTTGCGTAGAGGCGGCCCGAGAACACAAGGATTTCGTTATGGGTTTTATTTCACAGGAGAGTCTCAATACAGAAGCGAGCGACGATTTTCTGTCGATGACACCCGGAGTCCAACTACCTCCAGAGGGGCAAGACGACGAGGGCGGCAGTGTCCGGGGCGACGGACTCGGCCAGCAATACAATACGCCAGCCAAGTTGATCAGCGTGTGTGGCAGCGACATCATCATCGTAGGGAGAGGTATTTTGAAGGCTGGTGCTCCACGAGCAGAAGCCGAGCGCTACCGACGTCGTGGCTGGAAAGCCTATTTACAGCGGACAGGGCAACAGACAGGTCAGCAAACGCGGTGAGGTGGGAGAAGAAAAGAAAGGAAAAGAAAACGTATGGTTGTGTGATCAGACGAAGATTGATGGCACGGTCGCTTTTATGCGCAGTTTCCATTTTGCAAAATCGATGTTTTACAGCTTCGTAGCGATACCAAAATCATATCAATAAGTGGCGTAATAGAATAGTTGTCGCAAAGCTGGAGGTCAAGCGTTCCTTTACTAACAGCAGCGTATCGAGAAGGCATTTTGTCATTCGAAGCGGACACTGCTATGGGAACGCTACGAGAAAGTGTACTACAATATATCACAGGTGCGGGAATCGATCGAGTCTACAACAGAGGCTTGACTATAGTCTGTTGTGGACGTGACCACATTTGAGACAACGTCTATAGTAGACAGGCCTAATGGGCGTAAGACACACATACACACCTAAGGTATAGACCGCCTGAGCAATACTATATACAGTAAGTATAAGACTTGGCAGTCGCGGCACAGAGCTGGCCGCCCTTTCCAGCCAGCCCTACAGGACCGAATTAAGCCGTATTCGAAATAGATGCATAAGGCACACCTACCTACTGCATGTGGCTACCACTGGGCAGCACTGGGTACCTTAGGAGATACATACATAAGTACCTAAGGTAAGTACTGTGTATTGCGGCAGGTAGGTAAGTAGCTAGGTAGGTTGGAACTGCTGATGCATATCAGTCCGGAGTCAACGGTGATAGCGGGACATGCCCCGGGCGACGCTAGCATACCACATCCACGTAGTGGGACAGTTGATAGTTGTGAAATCGGAAATCGTCATAAGTCGTGGGGTGTAGGGTAGAGATTCCTCCCTTGCCGACATACCTGCAGCCAGTAACAGGTACGCCGCCGCATGCCGGTGGCAGTCAATCAACACTTGGCACCTGTACCTTTGGTAATCGCGGTCCCTGCGACGTCCAATCCAATGAGGGCAGAGAGCGGCACGGCTGTCATTTTCAATTGAGGACGACAAATCTTGAGAATGCCTCAGTCTGATCTTCCCCTCATCCCCTCATCCCTACCCGCTAACATTCGACTCTCGTCCGGTACTGCGATACAGCTTCCTTCCTCCCCGTAACGTTAAGAGAGCCTTGAACTTTCCAAGCACTGGCTCCTGCTTCTCCACCATGTCTGCTCTCGAGGTCGTCAATGCTGTACCGTCGGCCCAAGACAGTGAAGGTATCGCCAACGACAGCCCCGACGCCCAACAAAAGCCGCCGCCCCGTAAGCGCAGGCGCATCGTCATTAGCTGCACGGAATGCCACCGGAGAAAACAAAAGGCGCGTCCCTCCTACCGTCGTGCTAGTAGCGTGCCTACATAGGTCACTGTCTTTACGCCGGCTAACGCGCCCGCAGTGCGACCGAAAGCTACCGTGCACGAATTGCCAGTCGCGCAACAAGGGGGATTCCTGCCGCTATGAGACGGGCACACCGGTCGCCAAGGTGGACCGGAGGGCCTCGGCCAACGGCACGGGCGGCGATCGCTTCCACGAGATGCCAGACCACCCAGTGCCGCCCAAGGCCGACTTCGGATATCACTACGGTGGTGCGTCGACGCTCGGCATACTGCGGCGGATCGAGGGCGCGGGCGCGGGCGAGCCGCTGGCGGGCATGCCGGGGGACCACGACGGCTACGACAGCTTCGGCGTGCGGGAGCGCTACAAGACCCTGATACGGCAGCTGCCGGCCAAGACCTTCATCGACAAGCTCGCCGAGATATACTTCCACGACGTCAACTGGCAGTACTTTGGCGTGGATGAGCCTTTATTACGGGAGCTCATGGATCAGTGGTATGCCCTGCCCTTTCACGTCCTGGCTAGCGCTGGTCCGCAGGCTCTGGATCCGATGCTGAGGGCGTTCCCAGCTCTGTTGTTTCAGATCTTGGCTTGCGCTCTGTTGTACTTGCCTGAAGGGTCTGAGGAGACGTTTGAGAGCTTGAAGTATACGAGTAATATGACCTTTGATGATCTGGCGTTTGAGTACAGCGAGTCTGGAATTGCATTAATGTCGCTCCTGGGCAAACGGCAGATGTCTATTATCACCGTATTGGCTGGCTGGGTCCGGGCTACTTTTCTGAAGTATACGGGCGTGGTCACTGAAGCCGTAAGTCGTATGGTGTACCTATTCATTATTTACGTGATTCTAAACCATTCCACAGTGGCATCAAGTAGGGACTTGTATACGCGATGCGCAGGAGATAGGCCTACATAAAGACCAGGCCGATCCACAGCCTAGTCCGGACGACCCAGCCGAGGTGGTAATTGAAAAGATGTGGATGGCCCAACATCGGCGGATGATATGGCAGATCTTAGTCGGCTGGGATTTGCACACTGGCGCCGTGTTGGGAAGACCGACAAGCGTGGACCACAGGCTGGTAGATCGTACTCCTCCAGCCGACGTGATAATACCCAAAGCTCCAAGGAGGGTACCACTGGTTCCACGAGGGGCGGATGACCCGCCGACACCCCTAACAAGGGCGTTGTGGTCCTTTGAGATTATGAAACCTCTGCGGGATATTCACGATTTGGAAAAGGAGGGTCCCTTTCCAAAAGACTTCTCGAAAGTCGAGAAAATCCACCGAGATATTCTGGACCTGCAGGCGCGTACGCCGCCTGCATTTCGGCTGCATAATCCCGATACGCGATTCGATGGTTTGCCGGAGTGCTGGTGGTTGCGGATTGTCCGACCCAATCTTCCGCAGATACTTTCCTTCAACTTCATGGCTTTGCATCGACCGTATGTCTTCACTCGGTTTGAAAGCAGACGCGAGGCATTGAAGGCAAGTATAGACATGCTCGAGGCCCAGAGGCAGCAATTTGCTGTATTACAGCCTGCACAGCACAGAACCTTCGCCCTCTTTTTTGGCACCTTCGACGCTATCGTCATGGTAGCATCTATCTACATCCTCTTCCCCAAAGAACATCCTGAACTTCTAGCCAACACACGGCAGCATTTTCAATGGGCAGTAGAACGCTTCGAGAAGATGGCCGAGCGAAATCGTCTTGCGCATGCAGCGCTGGGTGTTTTACACGCAATTTGGGTTCGCTTCAAGAAGGCAGTAGGGAACGGTTCCTTGACACACCCATGTAATGGGGCTCAGGGCAACTCCAATGGTGCGAGTCAGGCCTCCTCCGTTGCGCAAACGCCACAGACTGGATCTGAGCGCTCGTCGTTGCAGCAAGCGAATCTTTCGTCGAACTCAACCTTGCCGACTCCAGATACGGAGAACACGACACCGATTGACCCAGGGCTCACGCCCGGGCGGTCACCGAGCGACGTATTATCGGGAGCGCAGTGGCAACTCCCTGCCGACTTCGACTTCAGCTCGCTGATGCCGATGTATCCCATGGGAGACATCATATACAACGACTTGACTGGTGTGTCAGGCGGCCCAGGCAATGGAGTTGAGGCGCCAGCTACGGCAGCGAGCAACTGGTCCTCCGACCCAGAAGCCGAGAACGGGTTATCGAACGGGGCAGCGGGCGTCGCGGGGCTCGGAATACCTGGGTTGCATACGATGGCGCCGGGTCAGGAGGACGTGCTGCCGCTGCAGTTTGGGGGCGAATTCGGCAATGATACGATTTGGAACCTGCTTAATCAGTTTCCGAGCTGAAGGGATGGTGGTCGCCGTATGGCTGGAAGAAGAGTGTGTGTGGCGATGAACCTAGCAGGCACTGGTAACGGTACAGCTAGCAAAACCATTGCTGTGATACTGCTGCAGTGGGTGTGAAAGAATCCTAATGACCGAGCTACTTTCTGAAGGCAGCAGTATTTCTATTATGTGCTGGAGCCTCCTCGTTGCCTCATCATATGGACTACTGCGTCGTTACCCGTTGACCAGCGGGGGCCTGGTATCGAAGGCTACCTCTGTGTATAAAACACCCTCACTCTGGATGAAGGTACCTTGTGTTTTCTGGTCAGCGTATTATTAATCTAGTAGAGGGCATGCTTGGTTCTAAAACTATTTTATCTGGTTACACCCATGGCATTTTCTGAGGAACTATAGACAGCTAGCTATATATGCACATGAGATACACATGCGATGCTTTAGTACCTCCTGTTCTCGTCACCATCTCTAACGAGATGTTGAGATGTAATCAAATCTTGAGGGAGAGGGAATACCTCCTTTTGTTTCCCGCTCGACTCGCAAGCGTAACGTCGAGATTATTCCTGTGTCTTCATGCATCCCTTTGGTGGTTATGTCTGTGTCTTGATCTAACCCGTTGGTAAATGTGGTTTACTCTGTTGCTCGGGGGGAAATGGGCGTGGTGGTCATATCCACACTACAGTCACAGCACGTAAGAAGTCCCGTTTGAGTTCGTACTTCGTGTCTATGGGTTTTAGAGAATAAGAAAGACGCATAGTTTGGTTGGAGCAATTATGATTACTATAGGTAGTGGTGTTCACACGCTACTTGGTACATGGCCTGCGTGTTATGGCACGCTCATTATACCGCCATATTTTCGACGAATCCCATCATTTCTCGTTCAGTATTTCTTCGTTCCCATTCGTCATGTGCCCAAGCTAATCAAGTCGGCGAGTGTGATCAGAGATGAAAGCCTCGTAGGTAGCTTGTGGATGGCGGAGCCGAGAATGAGCATAACCATCGCTCAGATATTCGGCAGAACAGTCCCCCATGCCCCGAGTGCTCACCGAGACTCGATCATCATCATCATCGACCTAAGCCAGGGTCTGCACGGGGAAGCTCAGGTCCGGCGTCACGACGGTGGCGTTCGGGAGCTGCTTGTCGGTGTAGGCGGGGTAGGCGATGAGCTTGGCGGCGTAGTCGACGACGCTGAGGGTGGTGAAGCCCTCGCCGGCGCCGAACTGGCCGCTCCAGCCGCTGGTGACGGTGTAGGCGCCGCAGGTCGCGGGGCCGCCGTTGGCGGTGCTGGCGCCGGCGGTGGCGGTGCTCTTGACGACGAAGGTGCAGGGCGTGGGGGCGGACCCGGTGTCGATGCCAAAGGTCCAGGCGCAGCTGCTGTCGGTCGCGGTGCAGGTCCGCGAGAGGGAGGTGATGGTCCACTCGGTGGCGGCGAAGGTGGAGACGGGCGCGGCGAGGGCGCCGGCCGAGAAGAGGGTGGTGAGGGCGGCGATGGAGAGCTGCATGGTGGCGGGTTGTGTTGTTGTTGGTGTGTGGGTGGGAACTCTGATGGTTTGAACGAGTGACAGAGGTGATGGGATGAGGCTTATATAGCAATTGTCTCTGTTGGATATGTGGCAATAGTACCTATGACGATGGGCTTGAAGATCTATACAAAGGAGAAATGTGATGTCTGAAGTCGATTGGCCTCCCTTTATACACGGTATTTCACTTATAGACTGGCCATAGGTGGTATGCCAGAGTTGCAGTGCATAGGAGAGAATGAGGAGTGGATGCTCCGCAATGATCGTATCCTCATTCAACTCATCATCGCGTACCAGCATTCACCCCGTCGGTATGGAGATATCATCACCGACGTAGCCGCCTCGTATCCGGCGAGACCTCCACCTCACTGCTGCGGCCGAATCACCGAGGCAGGGCTACCTTACCTAGTCACAGCGCGGACAGGGAGGCCGTGGTCCGCAACGACACTGAACGTGAAACACATGATAGCTCGCCCTGTGCGCAGGCCTGCAATATGACCTACGGCCCTTTAGGCAGAGTCAACGTTCCATCGTCGTGCTCTCTGGCTCCGGGCTTTGGTGCGTATTGGTTGGACCAGGTCATCCAGCAGACTTTCATCGTCCGAGTGACCGGCAAGCGGCTGATGGGCGGATCGACAAGTGCCAAGCTCGTATTCAAAAAGACGCCCTTGCAGCCGACCGCCGTAGGTGCCGTGCGCTCCGCTTCCGCTGCGACCCTGGCCGTGAACTCGCGCCCCAGATTTACTTTTTCTTTGGGGGACGTCACCGAAGATATCTCGATCTGGCTTCGCTGCGGGGAAGAACCGTCCGATCCTGCAGAGAAAGTAATCGTCGTGAACTCGGCTGTTGGCAGATGACCATGCAGTCACTCGACGGTAACATGATCCGCGGCGAATCTGAAAACCCGCGAGTGCCTCGTAGCCGCTTGTCCACGCTCCGTCGTCAGCCCGCTGCATGCAATCTATCGCGTGCGGTGTGCTGGCTCGTGGATCTGACGGTCTGGTCGCCCGAGTAGGAAGGTTGGATATCTCGGAGCCAGATGGAGTCGCGCAAACACGGGCCAAGTGGCAGACTGGGAGACTGGCGTGACGACATGTCTTGAACACTACCTAAGGTACTGCCTCCTATACTCTGCAGGCCAGGGCTGCTGACTGGCCCACGAGACGTAACGGCTTTGTTATGTATCAGACAGAAGAAAGAGTTCTTAATTGGTGACTTCCTGGCGATGCAATTCTCGAGCGAAGGTCACATCGTATCGACTATGTGTGTATATCGCTTGTGCTAAAAGCGTAGTTCAATCCTGCTCGTCTCATATTGCCTGGATTGACCAGGTCAGAAATGTAGGTGTAGATTTCATCTTCCTTCTAGACATCGCCGTGTGAAGTGTGAGAGACGTTGTCCGTGGCGATACATGAGCACAAGACAACCAAGTAAGACAGTTCAATCTATTACACATTCGTTCAGTTCAACACTCAGTTGATTGATGTTGCTTTGATTCTTGTCCTGAGATGAAGACCGCGTGTGACCAGATGATGGCGCCACCAAACGATATTGTACGTAACACATCGGTTCCGCAAGCAGAGAAGTAGAGGCATTTGATAAAGCATATGACACGCAGTCAGTAATACAAATAACGTGACACATCTATATCAAGATTTGTTGTTGGCGGTAGGCTGTTCTGAGGGGCATTCTATAGACAAGGATGCAGCAAGGTACCCAGATCTGGAGCGCTTCCGTTATGGATTTTGCGTTGATCATCATATAAGACTACAAATTAGCCGCTTTTATCGATGGCCACACATGTAGTTTTCCAGGAGATCGCAGTAAAGGTCATCGTGCTAATCGAGCAAGTTGTTTCTAAACCTTCCCTCATCAGTGGTCATTGTCTTTTCTGGGCATACCTGGTAACTAAATAGGTGGATGTACAGTGTGCCTGCCGTGTCGACTACCAAAACTGCTCGCACTTTCTGCCAAGGCATTGCTGGAGATTCTCGAGTTCCGCGAACGGATATCTTCACAACTGGCAACAACCTCAATGTTTCTCGGAGCTTGGAGTCGGGACCGTAATCTCCCAGGTGCAGCATGGTGAATTTACTAACGAATCAACGTAGTGAACTAGAGTAAGACGGAGCACATATCATACGAACGAAAGAAGATGGGCTTTGCCTAGATTGTCACATACAAAATATTTCAAGATCTACCCTAATGCTATATATTCTCAGATAACCACACCTCTTCTGGACCACCCATTGGGACCTTTCCATGCCCAAAGGATCATTAGAGCACCTAGCCAACATGAGACCGTCATTGCCCAGAACGTGGACGAATAGCACTGCTTCCCATAACAAAAGACATCTTCGCTATCGATCCCATCTGTCAAAGAAGGTGAATTCCTGGCGCCGGCTTGGTAAACAGCAGAATAGATGAGACCCCACATCACGGAGCCGATAGCTGGCGTAAGAGCGATAATACCAAAATTGGTGCCAAAGTTTTCTACACCCCAGATCATGGTGACCATAATGGGGGCGAGAGAGAAAGAAGCACCGTATCCAGCTCCCATGGAGCCTGACACGATCCAAAATCTCCCTTCATGCTCTTGGACTGCCCCTGATGCGAGGACAAGAGTCCCGATGGAGGTAATAAAAGCAGCAGCAACGAGCAAAACCACTCGAGACATTGACAGCTTCTGGCGTAGGGCTGGCAAGGAAGATGCCGCGCCTGTCTGAACGTGTTGGCTCTGTGGCGTCGGCGACAGCAGATCGCCAAGTGAAGCAGCTACCAACCGAGCTACTGTGCTGACGGTGGACATGATGGAAACATGAGTTGCTGCCGATGTACCATTCGCTCGAGTGCTCGGTGTGTGGAGAGTTCCGATAACTGTGCCTAGATTGTTGATGAATGCTTCTCCTGGTCCAATGATAAGGAAGAAACCGATAGAAAAGTACCACATTGTGGGATCAGTCAAAAACTTTCTTGTCTCAGCGTTGAGTAGCCAGGCTTTTTTCAACTTAGCATAGACATCCTCATCATCATCGTCCTTGGTCGGATCCATCAGGTCGTCGTGCTCCTCGTCGCCGACACCTTCATCCACGCCGCCATAGTTTCGATGGGCCCGACGTCGGAATACCTCACTCCCCTCCAACATCCCGCTCCTTTCCAGTTCTTCCACTGCCTCGTCGATGAGATCCTGCTCGTCGATAACACGAAGCGCGAGAGTGCCAAAGAGGCCAACAATGGTTAATGCGATACATAGAAAAAGGAAGAAATGAAATACGTTGACATCGCCCTTAGATCCGTCCGGTTGTCTTTCGTAGAGGAGCCGGTTTCCGATCTGACTCAGCAGCATGCCTCCTAGGCCAACTGATGCAATAGGGGCGACTAGCATCAAACCACGATACTTGCCTCTGCCAAAGTTCTTGGCGCACGTCGTAATGGCACTCACGTACATGGCGGAAGTAGCCATCCCAACAGCCACGAATGCAAGGACCATGGGAGAAAACGTGGATTTGTTCCCCCTCACGCCCGCCTCTACTTCGGCGAGGCCCTTCTGATATAATCCCGCAGCCGTTCCGTAGCCGCCTCCGAAAAGTATGGCAGACATAAAGGACAGTGGTGCTGGTCCCACGCGATCGCAAAGGTATCCGATTATCGGCACGCTTATGTACATTGACAGACTCAGGGCACTGGCAACGGCGTTCACCTGAAACTGGGTATAGTGTAGTCGCGACTGGAGGAGGTGCCCATAGAGGGAGAAGACGCTGATGGAGCCGACGCAGAGGGCAGAGAGTATAGACGACACGAAGGCGAGGGAGCGGAGAGCCAGGGCTCTGCGCCGGGGTTTCGGATCTCGAGTGACATCGCTCATCGAGCTTCGGGAGCTGAGAGGCCCCAAGGTCGAGGAGGAGGACGGCGATCGTAGGAGAGGCGCGAGCGACCGATCAGTGGGTGGGTTCGCCATAGTGGTCGGGAGAATTGGCTGCACGCCGCCGCAGGTCTGCGAAATCGGCTAGAGTGGGAAATCGTGGTCTACTTCAGATGATGAATCTCGAACTAAGGAATGACTGAAGGATGGATTTTGATGAATATTAGAGCTTTGCACAAGCCATCTGCGCAAGAGGGATGAGTTGTTTCAATCCATTTCTGGCGTGCTCACGCGGCGCACAGATATGCTAAAACCGTATGCTGGAGATGATTAGGCGTCTTCGGAGCGATGAGTGGACAAGGTGGATGGATGGATGGCCGGGATCCTGATGACTGCAGCTGCGCGTATGACGGAGTGCTCGGTATGGTGACCGGGCTTTATTTAGGTCGTTAGCCAGCTGAGCTGATGCTAGGACAGTGTCAAGCAGCGAACACTGTGTGTGAACTAGGTATAAATGCATATGTATCTAACTAATGCCCTGATATGCCTCGTGTATTTCTCGGGGGGTTTCAATGCCTTCTCACATGGCCAGTGCACTTGTCCATAGGAGGTATGGTTGTTGTGCATGTTATTATTGCACCAACGCTCGTTTGCTTAGAGATCTTCAAGCCACCATAAAATGACGTACTCAATGTGGTGACAAGTCTTCCTATCTGACAGATCTATCCTTCTCTCGAGCATCGAAATCCCATTCTCCGGAAGCTGAGTGAAGTTATTTCTGGAGAATTATACCACTAGATCTCGCAGATGTCTGAAGGGGTACTTAGCCAAAGCCGGCACGCGGCCATCCATTCCTTCATCACCAAGGAGCCCTTAACGTCTAGCGAAGCCCGCTTCGTAAGGATTCTACTGGCAGATATTCGTACAGATTTCCTCTGCGACTTGCCGGTTGAGCTTGTCAACAATATCGCTAGGCATTTTGAGTTTCGCGACTTTGCGACATGTCTATCTGTATCAAAGGGCTGGCGCAATAAACTGCTGTCCGATCTGGTCATGACCACCTACGCAAAAATCATGTGGCCTTCTCTAGCCACAGGTAACGCGACTCCTCTCGAGTTCCTACATGTAATGAAGAAGGTGGCGTGGGCTGGTGGAAGCTGGGGCACTCTGAGCCGCCGCAAGGAGAAGGCTCTCGGCCCGAAGACGAAATGCGTTTTGCTCCCGCTTTTCCATGACTTCTTCCAGCCTGATCACGAGTTCACTCCAGTCTTGGATGGGAATATACTTGGTGAATCGCACGATAGGTATCGAGCACATAGATGGCCTCAAGCTTATCCTCTGTACTCGCACGGAAAGCTTGCCTGGCGTCCGAAAGAGAACATTCTCATGGTTGGTGATCTACGTTCTGTGGAACGGAAATGTTTCGGACCTCCACATGGTCTTCTTGCTGGACCCGAAATACAACTTCGGGCCTTTGGGTCAAGGCTGCTTGTTGGGACCATTGGCTCGACTGTGTAAGTTCGTGGAAGCAATAGCGACCTACTGTCATGACTGACCATAAGGCTACAGAATAGCCTGGGACCACATCAAGCATGACCATCGGGAGACGAGAATACATGGGCCAATCAGACGCTGCTTAACTGAAGGTTTCAAAATTGCAATTGTGCTCTTCAGTGGACATATCCTACTATGGGAATACGGAGGCAAACTTGTTGAAATCACTACAGATCTTTGGAAAGGCAGCACAAGTCTAGGGGCTAGCCCCTGTGATGATTGGAGATCGAATCTGCATGTGTTCTTTGGGGCTCAAAACAACGAAACAATATTTGTTAGCTCTGTGTGTACCTGCAAAGGTAATTTCATGATCTATCAACTTGATGGCCAAACCTTGGCGGGGACTTTCATCTATAGAAGCGGTGGTTCTACGCCAATCGAGGCCACCATTGACATAGACCGTATCAGTATCGGTCGCGACATCATCAGACTCAGGTGCATTGATACGGGGTTACCCGAACCGACGACAGGTGGTGTATTATTTGATATTCATGACCGAGAATTTATTCATCAAGATGGTGCATTCCGGTGGCTGGCACGAGGGAGGGCACGCGACATAGATTTCATCTACATGCTTTGCGGGGATCACGTCAAGGTTGGATATTTACAACCCTGGGAGTCATTAGATCACTTTGCAAGTGAAGAATATGATTCGGAGGACGAGTACGTGTGAAGCTCAAGGTTTGATTGGGAAAATCATTGGTGACAAGTGGTCCAGTGGCGCATAGTTGCAACCTGGTTTCGACGCTATTGTGCGAGGATATTTTCTAATCAAGACTAAAGTGTGTCAGCCTCATCGCCCCAGTGGCCAAGCTGCTTGGTAGCCCATGCGATGTAAACGGAGATGTACATATACTTTGATTCGATTTGAAAGCCATAGTCGCTGGGTTCAAGTTGCATCCGCCAGCTGCGTGCTCGAAGTACTCAAGTGTATTATATTTTGGCCAGGGATCCCATCTAACATCAGTGTTGTGATATCGACATTTTCTGTCCCAGCTGGGATTATGAAATTCCATCGTGATGGTTCGAAGTCGATATAAAAGAGAGAGAAAGGAACCCCGTATGTTCTGACCTTGGAGTTGCTGTACACTTCAGAACTGTTTGTGGACAGGGCGATACTCGTCGATTTGCGACATTGTAGAGCTGCGACTATGCTTTCCTCGAGAACGTTGATCAGAATGGCCACAGCGTGAGATTGAAACTCGATGATCCTGATGAGACCCGTGTTAGATCAGGGTACAGGAAACTGCGTCGCGTCCCCTCGGCGTAGAGTCGCATAATTGCCCTGAAGTCGGTGCGTACCTCACATGTGATGGAGGACTTCAGATTTGTTATCGCAACGCTGAACTCGAGAAAGCCGTGACTCGGACCTCCTAAGCATCTTGAAAAGTCAAGTTCTAGATCTGTAAGTATCATCGAGCGTCTGAATGACCATCGGTGTGAATGTCACATTGAACTCCGAATTGTTGGTGCGGGGTTTTTCCTTTGTCGGTGTACCTTAGGTACGGCTCGGCGCTGACATCCTGTGCGGCCGCATCGCGACTCAACGGCTGAGGAGAGCGCTGAACATGGCGTGTTCTTGGCCGCAGAAGGATTTTCGAACGTATTTTGGAATTCCATGGCAACGGCTCTTTCCGTATGCTTTCTCAATAAAATACCAAGTTATACTCACATGACTACTGCGAGCATGGATGAGCCATCCCGATCTAGTTCTGGACTCGGCAGTGTATACGAGTGGAACTACTCGGCCGAGCTGATGGAACCTGGGTATAGTGCAAGTAGTAAGACCTTCTCTTCGTGTTATGGCCGGAGCAGGGCTTGCATGTGTTTCCCCGGAGCCGCCGTGATGTACCACCAGAGTCTCCTTTCCATGCTCGCCCAGTGTCTTCGGCATGAGCTATTTGGCATTTCCAGCCATTTTGTGTCGGAGGAGGATCAGAATGCCGTTTCCTGAGATACCCTGAAGTAAGCATGTAATCTGAAGGTTAGACGGCTGTTTTGGAATGAGTAGCTCGGCTTCTAATCAAAGTTATCCTATTGATCTCATTGGATATACCTACTGCAAATACAAGTGACCCTGGTGTTTTCCATGCCGTTACCTCTCATCTCGAATTACCCAGTTAAAAAATAACAATCACATGGTAACAAAGCTTCGGGCCGTTTATGCTTGTTGGGTAGATATCTCAAGAGCCTTGTCCATGGGTAGGTACGGCCTCGTCAGCTTGCGCGACATCACAATGCTGGGACGAAGAGCATCTGCGATCTCCAGACTCGAAAGGGGCAGCCTCACGAGGCTATTCCCGGATCAGGATGGTTGCGAGTCAGGCATCTCTCGCTGCTAGAAAGGCATCGAAGATGGAATTCTTGGAAATATGCATGAAAAGATATCAATACATCCCCAGCAGCCATGTCGCATGCTCTGGAAAGAACCTGGCTTTCCCTAAAGTGGAAAACACGACCGGGGACCTTGTCGGATTGGATGGCACGGATGGGGAAACCCAGTAGAGAGCCATGCAGCCCACAACCCACAGCCCGCAGCCCGCAGCCATGACGAACTTGACGAGACGCTGCCATCGCTACAATGCTGCAAGGTTAAGATGTTGGGGGCGGCTGGCAGCCGCTGCAAGTGATTTCGGTACACAGAAGTGGCCTATAATGCCACGTCGTCGGCGGGGACGAGTAAGCATTGGTGACTAATAGGGTGGGAGTCTGAAAGTGGTCACCTTCAAGGCGGACAAGGCAGCCAACCCCAACCCAACAAACCCCAGTCCCCCGCTCACATACGGGACACACCCTCTCCCTCTCTCCACGATCCTGCAGGCCATCACCACCAACCAACCTTGGATGATTTTCCGGGGAATGCGACCCTAAGCTATTGCTGGCCTAATCTCCATTTCTATTCTCACCTCATCGCCTTCGAAATAGCCTGTTTCGGTCAAGCCAAGTGAGTCTCGTGAGCATCACTGGATAGGCATTCGAGTCGTCGGTATTTCCTCCCAATAATAAACCGAGGGATTTCCCTCCAGCCAACCCTAACCCCACATTCCATGGCGGAATGACTTTCACACCATCAGCGGTGAGTATCTGGCATATCCATTCCTCCTTCCCCCCAAGCCGCCAATCACCACCGTGAGGCATACACCATCATCTGCGAGAGATCGTGGAGAAGCGGTGGGTATAGGCTTCACTACCTCGGCTCGTGCCAGCGCCTACTGCACCAGCTCAGGCACCAGACGGCAGAGCGTGCGTGCTTGTGTAGCATGTGCAAATCTACCCAAATGCAAGATTGCCATGCATGGCTGGCTGTATTGGTGTGCCGTCGAGGCAAAAGAAGTATCTGTCCTCCGCAGTATGGGCTGATACACACGCCGGTAATTGTTTGCAAACATTACTTCGTTATTTTCTCCGCCCCATGTTTCCCGCAATAGACCCCATGTTTTATCAGCAGGTTGACAGACACAAGGGAGTCTTTATCCTTTGCAGGGGACGGCATAGATCGAAGTGAAGTACCTTCGTGGGAATGTGACGGCGGGTCTGTATGTATCTACATCTACACTCGGCCTCCTCACGTCCGAGCCCGACCGAGTCCGACTCTTGGTAAATGCTCGTACATATGTTCTATTTCCAGGGAGCAACTTCGCTTTTGGGCAGTTCGTGCGCAGTTGTGGATCACAAAACTTGATCCTATCCCAGTGTCACCGATATCTCACTATCGGCAACTGTCAGCTGAGGGATCTGAGGGATCGCTCTCTTAGTGTTTTTGGTCAATGTCACGCATTGTCGTGCTCTCATCACCATAGCTTCCCTAGGCCGGGAGCCTCGGCGAACCAGTCATGAGCGAGAACTAGAGTGAATGTATATAAACCGCCATATCATCCTTTCCAAATGTACTACATGTCAGGTTGCTCGACGTCTTCCTTCTGGCATCCCTTTCCCGAGCTTCTACAAGGAGTGATCCGTCGTTGTCTTTCTCTTGTCTCATTGGCAGCCCGTCCACTCTCAGTATGAAGTGGCTTCTCGTGTCTCTGATCTCCGCCGTCGTGGTGCACGGCTTGCCTGTCCCTGGGTCGGAGCCCACGGAGACACTCGGGGAACGGACGTTGACGTCCTCAGTCGTTACGCCCCAAGGCACGCTAGTCGGCTCCGTGACCCTTGGAGTTGAAAAGTACGCCGGCATCCCATTCGCGGAACCCCCTACCGGGAACCTTCGTCTAAAACCTCCGCAACGGCTCAACTCCTCCTTGGGTACCTTTGATGCGACGGGAACCGGTCCGTCATGCCCCCAGATGTTTTTCTCGACTGAGGGGAGTCTCCTCACGTCCGTTCTTGGTGACTTGATTAATACCCCATTGTTACAGACGGTCACGGGTCAGACAGAGGATTGCCTGACCATGACGGTGCAACGGCCTGCCGGTACAGCCGCGGATGCTAAGCTACCCGTCCTCTTCTGGATCTTTGGAGGTGGCTTCGAGCTTGGTAGCCCCCAAATGTATGACGCTACTGAGCTTGTTCTGAATGGCATTTCCCAAGACAAGCCATTCGTCTTTGTGGCGGTCAACTACCGGGTGGGTGGTTTCGGGTTCATGGCTGGAAAGGAGATCCTCGCAGATGGCGCCTCCAACTTGGGTCTGCTTGACCAGAGAATGGGACTGGAGTGGGTTCAGGACAACATCGCTGCTTTCGGAGGAGATCCTGAGCAGGTGACGATCTGGGGTGAATCAGCTGGGGCCATATCTGTTTTCGACCAGATGGCTCTGTACGGGGGCGACAACACCTACAACGGCAAAGCACTGTTCCGTGCAGGTATCATGAACAGCGGTAGCGTCATCCCAGCCGATCCTGTCGACTGCGCCCGCTGCCAGGATGTGTACGACAAGGTCGTCAGCGAAGCCGGATGTGCTGACTCCGACGACACACTACAATGTCTTCGCGACGTGGACTACGACACGTTCTTGAACGCCGCCAACAGCGTGCCCGGCATCTTATCCTACAACTCCGTGGCGCTGTCGTACCTCCCCCGACCTGACGGCACGGTGTTGCCCGCCAGTCCGGACGTCCTCGCGGAGAATGGCCAGTACGCCGCGGTGCCCATGATCATCGGCGACCAGGAGGACGAGGGCACGCTCTTCAGCCTCTTCCAGCCCAACATCACGACCGAGGCCGAGCTCGTCGACTACCTGTACGAGTACTACTTCAGCTCCGACGCGACCCGGGACCAGATCCAGGCGCTCGTCGACACATACAGCGCGAACCCCGCCGCCGGCAGCCCCTTCAACACCGGGCTCCTCAACATCGCGTACCCGCAGTTCAAGCGGCTCGCCGCCATCCTCGGCGACCTCGTCTTCACGCTCACCCGCCGCGTCTTCCTCGAGTCCGCCCTGGCCGTCAACCCGGACGTGCCGTCGTGGTCGTACCTCGCGTCCTACGACTACGGGACGCCGATCCTCGGCACGTTCCACGGCTCGGACATCCTGCAGGTGTTCTACGGGGTGCTGCCCAACTACGCCAGCAAGGCGATCCAGAGCTACTACATCTCGTTCCTGTACACGATGGACCCCAACGACGGGACGAGCGACGACATTGCGGAGTGGCCGCAGTGGAAGGAGAACAAGGAGCTGATGCAGTTTCACGCGCTGACGAGCAACCTGCTGGCGGATGACTTTAGGCAAGACAGCGCGGACTGGATTGCGGCGAATGTGGATGTTTTGCATATCTGAATGGTCACGGGAAATAAGGCTCGGTACTCTCGGTTTCTTTTTTTTTTTTTTTTGGCGTCGCTGTGCTCTGGGAGGTGACATGAGTGGGTATCTTGGGTTTGGGAAGGTAATTCGTCTAGGTATTCCAAGTCTTAGTCAATGTATGTATATAGTCTGAGCACATGAATGGATGATGGGCATGATTGATGCTTGACGAAGCATGATTAATGTCGAAGCCAGCACGGCGTAAAAGGGGCGGGCGATGGAGGCCGGCAGGTAGTGTTCCTATACCTATCAATTATCAATAATCTTTGGATCAATTATGGAACCGACTCCGGTGCTGCTATCTTGATTATGTCCATGTAATAACGGGGTCCAGGCTCTTGTGGTGTCTAGATGCGGCTCACTTGTTCCTTACCCTTGGGAGTCGAGTGGGAAACAAAAGAAAGCCCTTTTCAACATGCAAGGAATCAGTTCTAGAGAGGTGTTATCTTCCATCGTCACTAGTCTCGATTTCTCGGTGACCTCTGTCGATGTTTCTTTCACACGTTAGTTGTTCCGCGGATTACTCATACTTATTATTTGTGATAAGGGGATAAATCGGGATTTCTGTATCGAGGTGGCATGTCAACATCCCTCCTGAACCCAAGCGCACTTCAACGTCGCAGTTGTGCTCTACTACGAGGTAGATAGAGTGCCCGCCATGGCCTATTTGGATAGCCAAAGCTTGGCTTTCCAAGGACCATTGCGACCTACACCGAATAGACGTATTGGACGACTGTTTGGATGTGGAATGAACTTGAAACTATTTTCTAGGCATTGAAGATGGTCCTCTACATCACCACTCTCAATAAGCAATGTGAGGGGCCATCTGAGCACGAAGAATGGGGTAGTCTCGTGCGGTGCTACTAAGCGAAAGAAGCAACGGAGACGTAGCCAAGGCTTTAGAAGCAGAACGGGTGGTCAAGAGAGACAGTCCGCTTCGATAGTCGTGTGAGTTCGGGGCCATTGACGCTCCAATCGGCTTAGCCAACGCAGGTAGGGCAGAGGGTAGGGTAGGTTGTGCCAGCTTTCTTTGAGCGCTACATATCTGTAACGGCACCTACGCACGTACCTATCAAGGCATCTGTCGCGAGCGGCAGGAGTTGGCGAGCGATGAATCTTGGACTGAAGTCATCTACATCAGTGTGCTGTCCTTCATTTCGTATTCGATACGGCCTAGAGACGGAGAGTTATTACTGCGTTGACGGGTGTGATGATTCTCCCGTGTCCCGAGCGACGGGATAAGCTGGGGACGATTAGGGGGGAAGGGAAGCACGGAGGGTGCTTTCGTAATGCTGTATCTGGAACATCTCCTTTTCCAGAAAATGAGAAAACCAACATGGGTAATCGGCAAGCTTGCGTGTTCTTGAGTGCCTGTACTGGGTGGCCCTTGGGTCTGACGACGTCGTAGCAGGTCGTAGGAGGAGGCTTAGGCTCTGGGTGGTTGGTCCAGCTCGAGGACACGAAGAGAAGCCTGCAATATTTCGCAATCGTGAATGGCTATATTCCGAGGGTTGAAACATGGCCTGAATATTCCTAGTCAAGGCTATACTACATTGATTGAGGATTGCGACTTTGCCACGCGACGATTCTCGGCGCAGTGACACGTCGGGCATTCCATCAGCGCCTAAACCTCCTGGCCTCGAGATTGCAGGCGCATATCGTGATTAAGTCAGGAGACTCTGGAATACATCAGCGAACGACGACGTCCTGTCCATAGTGTGAAGTAGCTCATTCGCTCGTCGTCTTATCGTTTCTGGGTCAAGCGTCCAGCTAGGCATACATCAGTCTATGACTTGCTCCGACAGTATCTGAAGGCTCTCGACTCAGCCACCAGCCAGTGCCCTTGGACAATGGTTCCCATCTGATGTTCAATGTCTTGTTTCTCCCTATATCCTGCGGCACACCATCAGCAATTCAATGCATTGATTCTCAAGACATCGTTTCCTGGGTGATCAGAGAAGAATACGGATTGGTGTCATACGATGCTTGATAAAAAAAAAGGTCTGTAAGAGTCTGTCGTCACATCGGCCGTGCTGCAATGGTCAAGTCAAGATGCATTCATCGTCATAGCTGCTTCGAAGTAATTATAGAACTCGAGAAGGATTCCAGATTCTGCAATACCACATGCACACGAATGGCAAGGCATTTAGGAAGTGGACGGGCGTAACCAAGTTAGCTAATCTGCGGCGAAGTCCCCCCGTAATACCCGGGTCAATTCATCTTGTGGTATGTCGTCGACCGGAAAGTTAGCCCGGCTTGATGTGTGTGCCTTACCTGACCTATTCCGTAGGGGGCAAGGTCACAATTTCAATGCACGGGAGAACTCCGAGCCGAGTGAGTCATGGCGGCTAAGATCTCCTGGTGGTGATATGCCAGCTTTATTTAATACATAGTCCTTGGATGACTTGGCGATAGGGGATTGCTTTACGCATTACTCATAGGCGATACCGCGTCTACGGCGCAGGTATGCGGCAGTGATCCCTCGCCAAGGCCAGACCCGACACTGTTGGTTCACATACGAATGAACCTGTGTTGGATTCGATTGCGGAGTGATCCATTATCATGACAATACATAGCACTTCCAGGCCAATGCGGATACCTGACCTGGACTGGGATGTAGGGTACGTAGGTAGCTGGGTAGGGAGGGGAGGAGATGAAGCCCAGGCGCTTATTATTGCGGATCTGAAATCTCGGTACAGTACCTACCTTGCAAGGTACTTGAGTATGTACCGGTATGTCCTCACTTACCGCTCACCTCGGACTCTGCCTCGGACCCGTGCCATGCCCTGGTGCGCAACAAAGGTGGTAATGCGTAGGGAAACCTGTCTGCATCTGTGAACAAATCTTGAAATAGGGCGAAACATGACTGCCGTTATGGAAACGTGCAGCACCAGGTTCATGATCACGAATGAATGAATGAATGACTGAATGTGAGTTAAGCTTTGAGGCGTGTCAGATGGCTGGTTCAGCACTTCCCACCCCGGCTGCCATGTTTTCGACACGTGCGTTCATTCGTTTTGAGTTATTATGTCATGCTGAGACATCACTCATCTGCAGCGGTCCATGCCTCTGGCTGACATCAACCTACTTACCTAAGTATGTACATACATACATATGCACCGGCGCAATACTGGATGTCAGGGTGCGGCACATCTGGTCTTGAGACGTTCTGGAACGGCATTCGATTCCGACAGCTGACACCCTGAGGCTATCCACGAACGCGCATATTACCGTAAAATGCTCTCACTGCCGGTGCCGTACCCCTGATCCCCTCTCCACCCCCCACGACCCTCGAGTGGAATGATTTAGCGGAAGACATTCCCAAAGTGCGTGCTTGCAGACAAGCCGCACGCCACGGCGGCGCAAGCGCGGAAACGACAGGCAGGATTGTCGTTGATCACAGCACTACTGGATGCGATGGAGGAGCGATAAGAAAATATATGTGCAGAGGACTCTGACTACCACGACGGTGCTGAACAGTGCTGTATGTATGTGTCTACCAGAATCTACCTAGGGTGAAATCCCCATCTCACAGGTTTATTATTCCTGTTGCCTGCTAAGCCCTGTCCCCCATGTCTCGCTTTACCTGGATAGGAATTACATCCCTAGGTTAGCTAGATAGTCTCGCTACTGGGCCGATCAGCGCCGGGCCCCGGCTGTCGTGATTGGTTCGAGCGGTCAAGACACGCTGTTGGTTCGCATTGTGGGTTCTGCTTCGTCGCTTAGTGCCAGATACGTCGGTCTGGGTACATATGTAGGTCTGGATAGGTATCGAGTTGTCAAATGTTCATGGTCCACCACGGCAGTGAAAGTGCGCGAGGGTGGGGCGATCCCTCACGATGCTGCAAGTATTGGTGTTGGGGGGGGGGGGGTTATATCTGGTTATATGTGATGGTGACAGGGTCCGTGGATGCTGCTACAGTACAGTTGATGGCACGCATGGCCGAGAACATCACCACTATCCCTGACATCGTAGCCGAGACAGAGAGGCACAGATAGAAAAACGCCTTGCCCTCAGGCTTTGTCATTTGGGCCTCAACCAAACTCCATGCCAGTATTACCTCATCCACCCTACGCGCAAGCAGGTCGCAACATCTCATTGTCACCTTCGGGATTTGCGCAGAGGCGCCGAGGGGAGGCTTGAGAGGCTAGCTGTGCGGCACAGCTGATGGGTGTGTGTATGAATTGAGTATGTTCTGCACTTTCGTCGACTCCCCTACCTGATTAGACCCAAAAATTCCAAACCCCCAAGCTGAAGCTGATGGATCTTCAACTGCGGAAGATCCCATCCACGCCCTCTGAGTCCTACCGGGCTCATCATTATCTCCTGCTCCATGCTCCACCTCCGTGGAAGTCCGAAGGTATAACTCGCACGTCTCTGGAGACTCTGGCCTGCGAGAAAGAGTTGGGCAAAGACCCGAACGTTTGCTTTTTTGTTTCTCTTCTGCACTTGTCGTGTAAAGTTTCGTGGACAAGTAGATAATTCCCCGACTATCGTGGCCGTCAAGCGCGCAACCGGGGTGGGTTGCACCTCAGAAAGTCTCCTACTTGCCGACCTCCTAGCTCCTCTACCTCACCCTGAACCTACTGCCCGCCCATCTACCCAGTCTCCTAGGATCGCCTACACCACAGCGCCAGTCACCACGGGCCCTTTCGGCACCTGTCCCACAATTTACACCGTGAAGATGTGTCATTCTCTGGGCCGGGACCACGCCGTGTGCGACCACATGAGTAGGTAATTCCAAACTATGCTTTGTCTCTGACAAGTGACAACCCCAAACTATTACTGCTACTGCTACTACTGCCATGCTATGCATGTGTCATCCCTAAACACATTGACATCTACTCGCTAATAGACAGACACCGTCGCTGACTGACCTCGTCCAGCTTCTCTAGCACCCGCAAGCGCAGGTTCTTTCCAGCTTACGAATGCCTCCGACGAGACCAACGACAACTACCGTAGTCAACACAATCTAGTCATCCGCCACCATTCAGCTCCTTATTCTCAGCAAAAACCGGGACCAGGAGTGCCTCTGTTCGTTGATGATCATGGGGCTGACCGTGCCTACACCACGAGCCCGCGAGCAGTCGTAGATCCGGGCATGGTTGTGCCATCTCGTGCCTATGCCATGCCCGCAGGCGAGATGACGGGAGATGGGACACCACCCAAGATGATCTTCGATGCTCAGACCACATACAGCAAGCAGCCGACCCGAGGCGACTGGGAGTCCGCCAAGTCCAAGATCTACGACTTATACGTGACCAAGACCTTAAGGTTGAACGAGGTGAGGCGGCAGATGGAGTTGCAAGGGTTTCCCGCGAGGTGCTTACCGCAGTGTTATTGAGTCGCGTGCCATGATCTGACCTTTTGCGCAGTGAATCCATGTACAAGAAGCACCTCCAAGCCTGGGCTAAGGAAGACCCGACTTGGAGGAAGCAGAAGTACACCAAGTCCACGAAGAAGAGGCGGAATAGAACGCCTACCTTGTCGCCCACTACGCCAAGCGGAACGGCGGCAACGTCCGTCTCGTCATCTGTGATGGATACCTCGAATCTGGCCTCGCCCCTGGCTATGAAGCCCGACCAACTTCTGCAGTCGGTCTTGATGAACATCAGCGGCATGTATCGCGGCGGAGTGGACGGCGGGCGGTGGAATATTCGAGATTCACTCACCATACAAGAGCCTGAGTACGACGACCTATTCCGGACCGCCTTCGACATACAGTACTACAATCACACAGATCCGTCCGCCAGAGAATGTGTGATATCCAAGTCTTTCATCTGCCTCCGCCGCGCCATCCAGGACTGCGGCTTTTTCGCCATGCCGACTATATTCACCACGATCGTACACCTCCTGCGGATCAACGACATCCAATTCGCCTCGTCGCTGCTCATGGAGTCTGCCAAGATGGCGAGCTTGCTGCACCCAAACACGAACTTGAGTACGATATTCAGTGATCTACTGAGACTGCTTCAGGACGATCGGGGTAGATTGGAGCATGCTCTGGTGTCAGCATACGCGCAGTGCATCAAAGACTCAACAACGCCTCTCGATGGGCTACCTTTTGGACATTTGAGCATCATTTGTCTGACGTCGTTTTATGTCAGGTACTGCGATTATATGTGCAGACCTGGTACCCACGCACAACTCGTGGCACAGTCGACCCGGGCTTTAGAGGTGCGTGTTCATATCTTCAAGGCCCCGTTCCCTAATCCAATTAGCATGCCTGGGACGAAATTTGGAGCCCATCCGAAGATGGCCACCGAATCAAAAACATCCTGTTGCTGAAAGTAAACGTAAGGAATCTTCTCTAACTATCTGTAATGAACAGGATCTTTCAGAGCTGGCCGAGCAGGTCTATGAGATGGACGACGAGGCCATTCTTGAGATTTTGGCTCAATGGCTCCTCTTGTTGGAGTCGGATCCTGCGATGGTAGCACGTACACAACAAGTCACACATGACATCAGCCGTCGAATAATGAGCAGACTCGCCAAGAACGGGGGGAAGTTTAGGACCAATTTCCTGCTGAAGTGGTCAGGCGTACGGCATGTTCTCTCTGTCCTGCATCAAAATCCACATCAGATCCTGTGGCTCGCTAGTACAACCTGGCCTTCGACCACAAGTAATCAAGAGTACCAGCACGCACATGTGTGGGATGTAAGCGAGGGATATGGACAATGAGGCAGATGCCTCATTGCCTTTTGGACTATGTACGAATGGGCATTTGCCGTACCAAGAAGAGTATACACACGGGAGTCAGCGTCGTATAGGCGTTCTCAGACAGCCGATACTTGGTCGCGCTGTTGGGGCGGCTGCGCAAACGAAATCTGGCGGAACCTCATTCCCCTTACGACCCCCTCCCCCTCCGAGTCGGTGACCTCCTTGGCCATACTGGCCGACTGGCTCAGCGCTGTTCCTCGCCTGAATGCCCCGGGACCCAAACCCGGGCTGAATGCTGCACTACCATCCGGTTCTCGCGACTTCGCTGCAGGACCCAGTATCGTGCTGTTGGTGGCACTTCGCGCGCCCGAACGACTGAAGAGACTGAAGAAGTCCTGCGTAAATGTGGTCTCCAGTTCCCGCGGCTTCCCATCCGTGGTCCAGTAGCGCTCGTTGCTCAACTCGTTACTGAGATGCCGTCGGAAGTACCGGTCCTGGTTCACCCACCACTAGAAAGCATACACAATTAGCAACGATTCCAAGTGGATTGAATGAGTTATTGGGAGTCGTACCGCTCGCCACAGTGTCACGATAAACAGCGTCAGTGGGATCGTGAAGGCCCAATACACCCAAAAGGATGGCATGATCACCGGGTGCGGCCAGCCATCCACTGCATCTGCACTGGCTCCTGGATCCCCAGCAGTCCCCCATTCCCAATTGAACATGGAAACGCCGAATAGCGTACCAATGTATTCGCCGGGCAAGAAGATGGCGGTGATGACAGCGAGCGCCTTCATGGACGAACTGTCACGGGTTGATGCGACTGCCATGCGCGCGTTCAGGTTGTTGTCCTCTTGCGCCATCTTCGAGTAGATGATGTCAATCTGCGCGCGACAACGCAGCTCGGACATACGTCTATCGGTCTCAAGAGATGTGCAGAGCCTCGACGTACAGTCCAAATATTGACGGATCTCGTGCCAATGGTATGACATCTCCTCGTCGTCGTAATCGCCTTCGGGTCCTGGTCCCCCTTTCGCTTCACTCTGCTCCTTCATATCATTCATACGCGCATCAAGTTCATCGCCGATTTGGATCAAAAGCTTGACTGCACGCTCCATCCATCGCAGCGTGTCCAGGAGCTGTATAGCACCCTTTAAGACGTCGTGCGCCTCTTTCATCAGATGTATCGTTTGCGGTGGTACGTAATCCGGCTCAAAAAAGCTTGCTACTGGACTGGGGGCTTGAACCTGACTACGAGAGCCACTACCGACCCTCTCCTCAACCATGTCTCTCAAGGTGGAAAGCCGCTTGAGTGGCCCGAAACGGTGCGCTTTACTATCGCTCCTAGCTTTCCGGTTGCGCCGCCAAGCCTCTGCGTTGGCCTGGCCAGTGGTCCCGGTGACAGCATCGACATGGGCCTCCAAGAAGAGCACTTCGCCGTTGTTCGACTGTACCGCCTCCTCCGTTCGGAAAAGCTGTACTTGGAGCAGCACGACGGGCAAGACCAGCGGGTGCGACCATCGCCCGCGACACGAGTCGAGCCGCTTCTCGTACTCGTCCAGCGCGTCTTCGTCATGCCATCGTGTGTCGAAGGATCGTCGAATCAGTGCTGTAGCTGTTCTACTGCGTAGGTCATACTTCATCGATAGAAAATCGTAGGGGGGCTGTGGATGAGATGAGAAAGAGAAAATTAAGTCTTGATAGACACGTCAGCCAATCAACACAATTCAATAATCATATCAAATTGACTTCATCCTGCTGTGACTTACGCAATGTCTCCTTCTTCGCGTCCCAAATCGAAGATTCACTCGTGACTCGCTGCAACGCGGGTAGGGTACCAGAATGGAGCCCGAGTGATTCATAGTCATCTATGGTGAGCTCAAGCCCGTCGGGAACACTGCTGGGCGAGTCTGGTGAACCGTAGCGAAGTCGTCGGTGAGCTATCCTGGTGGGGAAAAATCGATTCAGTTACATGTCTAGGAAGTGACTGGACCCATACGGTCTGCCAATAAGTACGTCGCATGTATGAGGCGGTTGGGCTCATACAGTATCATGGCAGAGACGATCTCGGCTTCTGAGAAGGCCTATAGATGACCTGCTTGTCTCATAAAGGAAATTCAACACAACTCACACTTGACGTACTCTCCCTTGAAGCAACCGTTTTCCCTTCGCACCTGCTGTGAAATTTCCCTACAAAACAGTCAATAACTCGTCATAAAACCCAGTGCCTTGCGTGGATCATGCCGTCGCATTTCGAGACACGAAGACTACGTAGTTACCAGTCGCATTCTCAAAGTCGCGCTCACCCCAAAGTGGCCCCGACCGAACCCAACTCACCTCATTATCCAAGCTATAGCCCCGCCTCAGCGCCTCACGAAACATGCGCAGCCCTTCCTCGCCATCCGACATGATGCTCGGGGACCTGGGCTCACCACCCTCACCGCCCGGCGCCTCGCCCTCCGGCGGCGGCGCGAACACGGCATACTCGTGATACGAGACGCAGCTCTCGCCGCTCGTGAGCAGCATCGCGCGCACCAGCTCCCGCCGGTCAAACGTGAACAGGTTCAGGTCGTCGAGCCTGTGCCTCTTGCGACGAGACGCGGATGCCGTCGTCGCTGCCGCAGCGGCACCACCGCCGCTACCCACGCCCAGGCCTAGACTGCCCGGTACGAGACTCCCGCGACGGGTGCTGGGCGCCGTACGTCGCCCGCCACCGCCCACGCCATGTGGGCCGCGGTGCTGTTGGTGGTGCTGGTGGTGGTTGTTCTCGGGGCTCTGGTGCCGGGCGTCGCTCAGGGCGGCGTCCAGCTCGTCGAGGTTGTCGTCTAGGCCGTCGTTCATCTTGGCTACCGCTACCGCTACCGCTACCGGACTAGAGAGCCTCGTTCGGGTCTGTGATGCATCTCACGGGGGAGGGGCTGGCCGAACAGAGATGGAGAAAACGCGTCCAAGATGACGATGGTCTATGCTTTGCATCGGAATTTGGTATTATATACTAGGTAGGTAGAGAAGGATACCTATGTTAGGCTGGACGCCAAGCTTCACACCCTCTGTCGCTGGGACTGACCGCCAAGAGAGACAGTGGTGGTGGCGGTGTAATTGTCAGCGGCCCAGTGGAGTATCGTATGGTCCAGTTTTCATCAGCCTGCATTCGGCTAATCGCAACTGGTCAATTGAACGCGGGGGATTACGGGCATGATCAATCAGATAAGGGCCTTGAGCCGCAGAAAAGTGCACATTACAAGAGAGATGTCCGGCCTATTTCCAGGTATCGACGCACAACAAACAGTAACCCTGTCCAAAGATAGTAGGGTAGACTAGGATCCCGTACTCAATGCTCAATGCTCAATGCTCAGCAGACATGACACCATCGACGGGGTAGTTCTTGAAGTCTCTGGCAGGAACCTTCTTGTCAAACAACAGATCAAGCTCCTCATACGTCCGTCCCTTCGTCTCTGGCACTCGGAAGTACGACCATGCCAGGCAGATAACGCCCAGGCCACCAAAGAAAAAGCCCAATTTCCCTTGCATATTCGCCTCGTCGGGATTGATCATATAGGGAATAGCAACCGTCATCGCAATGCCGACGACCGCTTGGGCAGCGGTGGCAACGGCAATCGTCTTGGATCGCACCCGGGTTGCCGAGCACTCGCCCAAGATGACGAAGACGACAGGTCCGATGCTGAGATCGTAAACGCCGTTCCAGATCAGCATCAGTGTGCTCTCCGCCCAGGCAACCCCAGAAGGCCGGTTGGGGATGCTGTCTAGGATTCCAATGATGAACATCAGGATGATCAAGCATAATAGTCCGACGTTGAAAATCTGTCTGCGGCCAAAGCGCCCCATCAAGGACCATGAGATGACGGTACAGATCCATCCGACGGCTGGTACTGATTAGCTGCTGCTCTTGCTTCGTGGATGGAGACAAATTCTTACCCAAAAACCCGATGCCCATATAGAATGCATCCTGATCACCCAGTCCCGCTTGTTGGAAGAAGTAAGTACCGTAGTTGATGAGATATATCCCCGAAAGCACTTGGGTGGTGTAGACACCCGTCGAGATCTCCGTTCGCCGCAGGTTCACGCCCTTAACCGTGTCAATGTATTTGCTTCCCGCCTCCATCTCCAATTCGAGTCTATCGGTCTCGGCGATGATGGCCAGAGTCGCGTCGACATCGACCTTCTTCGACGACAATCTCCGCAGCGCATCTCTGGCATCCTCCGTGCGC
This sequence comes from Xylariaceae sp. FL0016, assembly GCA_022578815.1. NCBI lineage: Eukaryota > Fungi > Ascomycota > Sordariomycetes > Xylariales > Xylariaceae > Xylariaceae sp. FL0016. The sequence continues at coordinate 722,533 of MU388732.1, forward strand.
CCCTTTCTGATGAGCCACCAGGGAGACTCGGGGACGAAGAAAATTCCCGGGAGGATGATGAGGACCCAGAACCACTGCAGTGCAAAGGGGATACTGTAAGCCCAGTGCGTGTTCAACGTGGCCGTGCCGGCCGTCACGCCATTGCCCAGTAGCTGTCCCGTCACGAAACACAAGTTCGTGTACGATGTCAAGAACCCTCGCAGCGCCATCGGACACACCTCAGAAGCGTAGGTTGGTCCAATGACCACGTAGCACCCAAGTACGAGCCCGCCCAGCAATTCACCGACGAGTAAGACTTGCAGGGACCGCGCAAAGAATTGTATGAAGACGAGGCATGCGGTCAGGATGATGCAGCCGAAGAATGTCCACTTGCGACCGAACAGTTCCATGGGATATGCAGAGAACAGCGCGCCGACTATCTGACCGATGGGGTTGCCCATGGAGAGGCCGGTCTGCCAGGGAGCAGAGATTTGATACTGCGGCTCAGTGAGTCTCCATCTCTAGAAAGAAAGAAGTTGCTTGACGTTTGCAATTGACGGACGATGCGCGTACCTCTCCATCGCGTTCATAGCCAAAGTCTTTTTTGAACTGAGGCATCGCGTACATGTTGCCTATGATCTGCGGATCAAAGGCCAGCATAATCACGCCGATCGAGACGAAGGCCGACCATCCCACAGCAGTCGGGTACAGCCTCACAGCCTCGAGGAAGGTCAAGGCATGCTCCTGTTGAATCGCATCGGCCAATGCCGCATCGCCGGCGCCGGGCTTCGTGTCGCCCGAAGCCTCGCGGTCGTGTTCGCGAACGGTCCCCATGGTGGTGCTTGTCGTTGCTGTCGTCGATGAGCTTGTGGTAATACTCGTCGCTTGCTGGGCCGAAATGGAGTCAGTAGAATTCTCAGGGACAGCAAAGGTCCCGTACTGGGGACGGGATGGCGTGTTCATTTTGATCATCAAGTTCCCTCCCACCACTCATCCCCAGCCCATCCCATTCAAGCTCGGTAAAATGCAAAGAGACGGCCCGGTCAATTGGTACTCCCGCCGTTATCAGCAGTGAAGGATATGCAGGCTGATCCAGGGGGGTGTCTAGACTGAACATGGTGCAGAAGCCCATCTCATAGGTCGTGGTGCGCTAGATCCATGACCAACCAGCCCATGACCAAAGGAGGGGAAAGCTGGGGTCTTGGGGGTATGGTGCGGTGCCCGAAGCAGCCGACAATTGCGACGCTGTTGGGAAGTTTGCAGGGTCCTTACAGCGAGCCGGACCAGAGGCCGGGTGTCGAAGTGAATTGGATGCGACGTTGCAGAAACCAAGACCACCCCCAAAAGGCAGGATGGCCAAGACGATCTATGTTTTGACTTGAGCTCATGGATTACGACGCACGAGCAAAAATATATATGTATAACCTGCCTGCATCGTGAACTTGCAAGGAGCGGGTGCCTCTTTTTGGCGGGTGTGAGGTGACACCGCTATCCAAGCTCTGAAGGTGACGGACTTTTGGGTAGCGAAGCCAGCTAGGGTCGCCCAGTATCAGGGTCCTGGCAGGGATTCGGGTTGACATCATACAGACCACAGCGCCGTCTTCCCACCATGTCATGATGATTCTCACAAGCACGTGAAGAGCGAGAAGTAAGAACGTCTGTTGCTCTATCTCCAAGCGCACTGGGCCCTTGACGTGCCTCAAAGTCGACTAGAAATATCTACAAATTCGTCGCAGGAAGGAAGAGCTCATAAGATATTTATCCGGTAGCTGCCATATTCACATTGAGCCCTCTGCCCACCCGTCCAGTGATGTGCCAGCTAGGTATTCCGTTCTTCTCCACAGCCCAGCAAACAACTCACATAGGTCGCGCTGCTGTGTAAGTAGGCAAAGCAGCTTCTAGGCAGACAAGGGCATAGCTACTGATAGCGACTACTGAAAAACTCGTGACTCGAGTCAGATCACGCGTCAAAACCCGCGGGGCGTCCAGGCTGGCTAAGCGAGCGGCCCTCCGCATCCTGTCTGACTTCGACGCCGCTGTGCGTGAGCTTTTCGGTCCCGAGCACATCACTTGTGCCTCATTCTCACCGATCAAGGCCTCATGTACTCACAACAGCGCCGTTGCGGAGTGAGTTCATAATCTCTTCACCCAACACCAGCCGACGAAAAGACTTGTCACTTTCAAGTCTATAGATGAAGGAAACGCAGAGCGATAGACCGAATGCCAGCGAAGGCGCCGCTGTCGAAGAACTAGTTGAGGAGAATAGATCGCCGCCATGCTTCCCAAAGCTTAACGCTTTGCCTCCAGAGCTTCGACACATGATATGGACTCTTGCTCTGCCGTCAGATACTTCGGAAATCCTCGTCCTGCAAGTCCATAAACACCGAAGGACCACCTCTGAGACCTCAGGCTCATCTGGAGACGATATCCTAGCCGAGCCGCCGGAGCCAAGCCACCCACTCGCTCACACGGGCTATCCCGTGCACATGCATGTATGCCGTGAGTCCCGGCTTCTGGCACAATCACAGACGCAACTCGAATACTCCCCCGTAGCCAGGTGCAAGGTCCCAGTGCGGCGGTTCCGCCCGGAGCTAGACGTCCTCTATATCGGATGGTTTCTCTTCCTATCCTTCTTCCGGCGGCCGGAGTATTTCTACGGCATGCATTTTATCAAAACTTTGCGACACATCGCGATCGATGTAGTTCTCACCACGAATCCTGGCGGACTCGTCGAGGCCCTGCGACATCTAAAGGCCCTGGAGACGCTACAGTGAGTGACCCGGCTTCCCCGCCATCTCTTTTGGAGTTATTTCTCCAGACAACTAGCGAGCTATAGACTCATACTCTTGTTCCAAAAGCATCGTGTTCGGGACAAGCAACGGCCCGTTATGGGCCGGCAGTGCTCTTCGGTGCAAGGCGCCAGTGCGCAGATGCGCATTGCGTGCCTTCAACAAGGACGACATGAATGGCATGGTTACGGGCGGCCGGATGACAAGACCGCGAACACTCGAGTGTTATCTCGAGTACATTCACGACGAGTTGTTTGAACAAGATAGGATGCTCTCGATTCTGCAGCACGGTAGCGACGACGAAGACGACGAAGAAGGGGATGCGGAGACGAGCAGTGGCTTCTTGAGAGGAGAATGGGATCTCGAACTTGTGGCCGACGTGTTTGTTGAGTTTCGGCGCTCAGCAGACGATGGAGCGCAGTGGGTTGAGAAAGGCAAGTCCGATATGGCGGAATTGGTATCGAACATCGCTTGGGACATTGGCATGGGTTGAATGAAGGCACGTCCCAATGAGACTCAATTCAGCATGCAAAGACAGAAACATTCTATTGCGGAATTACCAGGTATTCCCATAGGAGATCAATCGCCTAGTCGAACAGGGTATCGTCTAACGCCTGCGCCATTCTACCGTATCCAACCGGATCCCCTGAACCAACCCAAGCCCCGGCATTAAAATTACAGTCATTACAGGAGAGAGTCCAGATCTCCCTTATTTCAAGTAGCTGTCCCAGTCCTGCTGTCCGCTCATGCGCCGGCCCTCCGAGATATCCATGCCTCGCTCGACATCCACGGCGTCCTCTTTCCTCACCTCGACGCTGACGGTCTTGATGATGCCCATGGGCCACGACTCAGCAACGACACCCGTATCGTTGTTGATCGACGAGGCGTCGTAGCTCTCGCGTTGCGGTCCCTCGATCAGGAACGTCGAGCCATTGCTGACAGGACGCGAAGTCTTGCTCATCTTGGAACGCTTCGAAAGAATGGATGCGGCATCCGTGTCGCGTGCACCGGCAGCATCGCTGAGCGCTTGGCTGATGGGCCGAATTGACTTGGAGCAGAGAGAGGCGATGGGCAGGATGTTGGCGGAGACAATGTTGAGATTCTGCTCGAGTCTAGTATACTTGTCAGGTACGCATCTTTTGGCAAAGGAATGGGGGGATGTATGACTGCTTACACTGCGAGAACATTGGAAATAATCATGAACATGTACGGGTTCTCCGGGCGTATCAATGAGATGTTGTACGTTCTGACTACAGCAAGCATTGCGATTCTGGGATAATATCAGTAGCTGCTATGCGACACTGAGCCAAAGAAATTCTTACACAATACTCAGGATAGATAGCGTGTAGAACGGCCATCTCACATTCCGCGGGACCATCAAATCTTGGATGATCATGATTGGGAATAGGGCGATGAACAGTTGCGAGAATACGTCAAAGGCTAAAACGATCCAGGTCAGCCTCTCAAGTCAAGTTTGGCGCGATTCTGGTTGAACCTACCGCCCTGAGCATACCCGATATCCTGCTGGACTTCCAGACTCCAGCACTGACCCGATATCTCGGGCTTCCATAGCTTTTCCAATGGTCGACACTGCAACAACGTCGCAAAGCTGTACGCCAGGTTGACCACGAGGAGGAGCATGACTTGAACTCCCAGTAGGACCCTCCACACCTTGACTCTCGACACGAGTCGCAGCATGAACAGGCATACCGAGACCTTGCTTAACGTCGAACCCATATTCAACCACGGTTGAGCGAGGAAGTCGTACTGAAGCGCTGTCTGTTTCTGTTCCTGACTAGCACCCTCCACGATGGCGAAAGAGACCCCAACCATGCCGAGAAGCTATGCGTTTCACCACTTAGTCATGCGAGACTCGACGAAGGATGTGGGACCTGCGCAACTTACCATAGCCAGGCCGACGAAGTAGTCATCCCAGACGACCCTGCGATATATCCGCGTCCGGACGCAGTAGCGAAGTATGCAGGCCCCCAAGGCCACCACGGACGTTGTCACGGACACCGCGAGAAGGGCCGGCCCTCGTGAGTCGGGGTTCGGGTCATTTTGCGACGGCCCCAGGCCAGACATTGTCGTCGTGGTTCGAGAAGTGAAAGAGGTCGTCGGTCTTAGGAACGCATCGACATTGCCCTCGACTTCCTCAACCCCCAAAAAATAAACAGCACTTGTTGGTTTCGTGAAGACAACGGCGTGACTCAGGTAGTATTCCGGGCCAAGATTGATCGTAAAAATAACAAGAAACTCAAGGGAGGACCCATACGAACGAGGGTGGGGTCTTGAAGAGATGATATACTACAGACCTGGTCGTGCTACCAGGCCCTTGGTTTAGTCTAGAGAGGAAATAGGCAGTATGTGTGGACTTCTATTATGGCAATAAACACATGTCCAGACATGAGACAGTCGTACAAGGGTACTCGTCTTTTCTCTCCCCTCGGCCCCTGGCTCTATCTCGATACAACGACAGGGAAAGATTGTCGACAGGTACACATTGCTCACGCGCAGTCTGAGGTAGAGAGAACTGACAACTGGCATGTCCGGTTACCGACTTGCAGGCGGGAAACAGTAAAGCGCAAATCAGGCTAATGGGAGAAAGATCGAGGCGAATCATGCCATGGGAAACCCCACGCCCACGTAAAGTGAACCGATAGGCTCAGCAGCCTCTTTCGGGATGCATGGGGGGGTGTCACTACTATGGCAATGGCAGAAAAAAAAAAGAACGTCCTGCGGATATGATGCGCAGCCATGCTGGCCCTCCACGACTGTGTACCTAACGCGGTACGACCATGTGCCGCGCCGTGTAAATGCGCAGAGGAGCTCTGAGCGCGCGCTGGTAAACACATCCTTGCACCTTTCATATCTGATGTGCTGCTTCCTCTTCCAATGAGGACAACGAGAGTAGGAGAAAGAATGGGGGGTTGTGCGACGAATTGCCGGAAGCATCGCGGACCGTTCTCCAGGGTCCAGGTGATGCTGGGTTCTCGTTGGCACTACCTACATACTCATAGACAAGGTAGTGAGTGACAGATGCGGAATGGAGCAACGTTGTTTATCTGTTGCAACCGGGATGCTGTCACAGAGTCGCGTGGAGGGAGAGAGACATACAGGTCGTGTAAGGTGGTAGTGGTGATGTATGTCTTCTGTTGCGGTCAGCTGCAGCGACCGCTTCACACGAAATCCATCATGTGGTGGCCCTTCAGCGGAGGCCAACACCGCTGAAGCTGAGGCGCGAGTTGCAGCCGTCAAGCTGTCAGGACCTTTCCGATCAGCTCATTGGATAGGGTCGAGCATGATGATGACCGGGGGGGTTTTGGGGGGTGAAAAAGATGTGTGATCGACGCGGTGGAAGCTTCATCGAACGCCTCTCTGGAGAGGGTCTGAGCACAGACAAAGCACAACGCCCCCCAAGAACTGCGTGCCCACCACTCCACGATCCTGGGTATACGAGATCATCTACTCTGCCCATCCCCGCATTCTATAGGCCCACAAGCGAACGGCAGTCAGGCGCAGCGAACCGGATGCGATGGCCTTCTTCGTCGCTCGTCGCTATGATCTGCAAGGAGTCGCACGCGTTTAGAAACAGCGCACGAAGAGGCTTCCATTTTGGTCTTGATTGCAGATACTCAAACCGGCCCTGTTAGAAACGCGGACACAGCCTGAACTACACCACGTCCTTACCACGTACCACACGCCTGGTCCAAGAGACGGGCTCGGGAAGGCGACACGCTCATGACGATTCGAACAGATAGTTACTATTATTTACATTTTACCCAGTTTGAGCCAATCTTTGCGATCCCTAGAATCTTGCCTCCACCTTCTTCTCGGTGTCCTGCAATGCCCACCCGCTGAATTTGCTCTGGCTGAGGACCGACTTGCATTGTTCAGCTGTGAACCCCTTCGCCTCCACGGCCGGGTTGTATCCAAGCTTGTTCCTCTTCCCGATGGTCGCCGTATCCAGTTTCTGGGCCTCACCCCGGTCGGGTCGGCAATATACCGTGACCACGACAGCTCCTCCTAGCCCCAGGTTATGCTGGAGAGCATACTTGGTGTGTGGTACTTCTCTGTTGTTGGCCCATCCTCGCAAATGCCAGACCAGCTCGGCACACTGAGCGATACCCGTGGCCCCCAAGGGGTGACCCTTGGAGATGAGGCCGCCAGAGGGGTTGATGACCATCTTACCACCGTAGGTGATATCGCCGTTGCGCACGAGCTCGTGAGCCTTACCCGGCTCTGATAGACCTAGAGCATCGATTGTGATCATCTCATTTGCCGAGAAACAATCATGCAATTCTACAACCTTGACATCCTTGGGCGAGATCTTGGCCTCACCCATGGCAGTCTTAGCGGCGTACTTGGTCATCTCGAAACCCATCAGGTCAATCGAGCTCTTTGAGAACAGACTGGGCGCGTCGGTAGCCAGGCACTGTCCGGCGATGAGGATGGCCTGATCCTTAAGGTGAGGCCTCGCGTCGAGGAAATCCTGTGAGACCAGAACAGCGGCGGCGCCACCGTCCGAGGTAGGACAGCATTGAAGCTTGGTCAGAGGCTCGTGGATCATGGGGGCCTTCATGACCTGATCCAGGGTGTAGACATCCTGGAACTGAGAATACGGGTTGCGGCCCGAGTGCTCGTGGTTGATGCGCCCTATCTCCGCGAAATCCTCCAGCTTAGCACCATACCTGTAATTATATTAGCATATTACGTGGATAGCACCGCATTGGAGGTGTATTTACTTCTCCATGTATTCCCTCCCGGCATTTCCAAACATCTGAGCAGCGCCCGGGGCGTTGGTGAAGCCTCGGGTTTCAGCCATCATCATGGCCGTCGTACCCGTGGGGTTTTCTCGGTCGTTGAAAAAGCTCTGGAGACTGCCGCGCATCATCTTCTCGAAACCGACGACCATGATACAGTCGGCACCGCCGTACGAAATGGTGTTGCGCGCCATGGCCAAGCCGGTCGATCCAGTCGAACAGTTGTTGTTGACATTCACTATGGGTATCTGTGTCATGCCGAACTGGTAGAAGACTCTCTGGCCACAGGTTGAGTCGCCGTAGCAGTAGCAGGCAATGCCTTGCTCGACATCGTCGTAGTTGATCTGGGCGTCGAGCATCGCCTTGACGCCAGCTTCGAAGCCGAGTTCGGTGTAGTCTACCTTGCCGCGGGGCTTGATGAACTTGGTCATGCCCACGCCCAGCACGTAGACTGGCTGCTTCTGTTTGGCCGGCATGTTGTCTGACTGAAGCTCACAATGTTTTGGGGGGCTATGGTCGATGGCGAATAACTCGAGGACTTGCTGAACGAGATGGACCAACAGAGCAACTACGGAAATGAACTATTGTGTTGGATGGATGGACGACTACCGGAAAGCTCGGTCCCTTGTACGTCTGGTTCTGCAGTCGATGCGTGGTAGCAAATTACTTAGATCCAGAAAGTCAAATCTGGGGAAAAAGCCGGAGTCGCGAGTCTAAATACGCAAACCAACGGATATCGCTTCCTGACGGGCTTGGCCCGCAGTTCCCTCGTGGCTAACGGCGATGTGTGAACTCATTCTGGAAATGCTTCTCCATCTTGCGGGGAAGCTGTTTGAGAGTCGCAACCTCGCACGACGGGAGAGCCGAGGCACTTCCCAAAACGGCACCCTTGCCCACATCCAGGCCTCTTATCGATAAAATTGGTGATGACGTACAGATGGCCATCTGTCAGACTTGCCGAGGTGTTCTCTTCGTCGGTTTCTCATTCGAGTCGCATCTTCATATACATATACCTACTCCTAGGTAGAACTACGCATTCCATCGCAGGTTGGCCGAGGCGTCGCTCAAGTCCGAGTTTTGTCCCGAAAACGGGTGCTGTCTGCCTCTTCGGCAACCTGGTGTAGGGAACAGCCCGAGTCCCCGAGCCTTACATTAGACGAGAGCTGCAAATGCGCAGAACTGCTGGGTAAGACATGTCTATTAGGCATAAGTATGATGTGCGCAAACCTGCTTCTTCAGAAACATCCACCTATCCTTTCGATAATTGAAGTCAAGGAGCAATGATACGGTAGGTATTCGATGTCATCGACAGCTGCCTTTCAAAATCGCATGTTTAACTTCATGCCGGATCATTATAGAAGAAAATGATGATATGGCTATCCAGGGCTCCTATTCCATATTAACATTTTGTACCAGACTCCTTTCTCCAAAAAGGTAAACGACTCGTCGAATCCCTTGCGATCATGAGCGTACTGTCTCGCTCACCCAAGCATCAACCTGCTTTTCGATCTCAGGACAGTACAACCACGCCATCTGCCGGGGATTGGTATCGCTCTCGTCTCTCCAGAGCTCCTGAGGGGATAGCAGCGCCTGTTTCTCAAGCGGGAGTCGCTTGTTATTCAGTTTCTTCGTCAGATCCATCAGCGTATCCATCCTTTCCTGTCTCGTCTTCTGCCAGAACACCAACGCGTCCTCCCACCGCAGCCCCTTGTGCTCCCGCAGCTTCGCCACAAGGAGAGCGAGCGTGAACACGTCCTCGAAGGCCTGCGAGGCCCCCTGCCCCGTCGTAGGTGGCACCGCGTGCGCCGCGTCGCCGAGTATCACGACCCGCCGATGCGGGTCCGACGTCCATCGCGGCAAAGGGGGCAGCGCCCGGAACGGCCACACATTCAGCGTCTCGCCGTCGATGTTCTCGATGCTCGAGCGCGCCACGTCAGGCCAGACGTCGAGGCTCTGCCGCGCCCGCGCCTTCAGCCCCTCCTTGTCCGCCAGCAGCGCCTCCCAGCCCGCGCGGTCGCGGTCCTCGAGCGGGAACTGCGTCCCGGCCAGCATCTCCGACCCGTCGGCCTCCTGCGGCGCCAGCACGAACGCCCCGTTGGCCGTCGTGACCGTCACCGGGAACTGGTACGCCTTGTCCTGCGGCACGCGCAGCTGCCGCGTCGGCGTCGCCCACGTGAGCGCCGCGAGGCCCATGTACCGGGGCTCGACGTCGGCGCCGGGGTTGACGTACGCTCGGAGCTTGGAGAAGATGCCGTCGGCGCCGATGAGCAGCGTCGCCCGCTCCGTCGTACCGTCCGCGAGCGCGAACTCCACCCCCGCGCTGTCCTCCTTCACGACCCGCGCGAACTTCTTGTCGAAGAGCACGGGGATGCCGCGCTCGCGGCACGCGGCGTACATGGTCTCGAGGAGCTTCTGTCGGTAGACGCGCATGGCCTTGTAGCCGTAGTCCTGTTCGTGTCCGAGGGGGTACTTGTCGATGGTCTCCTCGGCCGCGTTCTTGTACCAGACGTACTCGAAGGGGTAGCCGTGCGGGAGCAGGCGCTCGTAGATGCCGAAGCGGTCGAGGATGCGCAGGCTGTTGGGCGAGACCATGAGGGCGCCGCCGCCGGTCCGTGGTGCTTGGACACTGGAGCGCATTTCAAAGACGGTGCAGGGAATCTGCATGTCTTGGAGGGCAAGTGCCATGGCCATTCCCTTTGATCTGGTCAGTTGATGTGCGAAATGAACAGGATGCGGATGTGCTTACGGCTATGCCACCGCCGATGATGGCAACCTTTTCTATCGATTCTAGGCCCATGGTGATCTGGTTTAGGACGGACTTGCTCGATTAGTCTAATAATGAAGTGGTATCAACGGTAAGTCTAGTTGGAAAGACTGTCTAGTAGGAAGAAGGTAGAGTAATGGAATATAGATCTCACGAGTGTCGCTCATGCATTGGGGGGTTCGATCTCGTCTTTTTATATTCCAGAACGTCTCTATTCATTATCTCCCGTTGGCATGTCGGGTCCACCATCTACCATGAATATCACTAGGCTGCAGGTCAAGCTCAGAGTAAGAGGTCACGGTTCTCCGGAAGGATCTCTCGTCTCAGCGCTCTTTCGCCGGTACCTCAAGCAACCGCATCTCGGCCGAGCGACCGGACTGTTTTTCTCAGCTACGTGTTCCTGGGTATTATATGCAACAGTATAGATCAAGCACCGCCACATGCATGAGCCTAGTGACTCGGCCGAGTGGGGCATAAAAAGCTGCCTAAGCAATCTCGCACGAGTGTCATCCCCTCGGCCAAGTGGGGATGGGAATGTATGGCTGCCTAAAGTAGTCTCGCACGAGTGTCATCCACTCGCCTGAGTTCAGCAATTCCGTCCCTTCGGCTCCGCAACTGGGCATTCTTCAACGGCTGATGATTGCTATCTCGCACGAGACGAACGGAGGTAATGGGCGACTCGGACGATACTCCGGCCTGATCTCCATGGTGATTCTCCGGCACACTGCCGGAGTCTGATCATACTAATATATAATGGTCTCCCAAGACCTCATGCTCAGCACTTCTCATTCTATCAGCCATCAGCTCCTCATTAGATTGATTATGTCGTATGCCTCTTCATATGTTGTTCACAAGCATTCATTGCATCCTATCGAGATAAGACTGATCGGACTATCTGGTATCTTGCTTCTTATCATTTTGCCTTCCTGTTCTAAGACCACATTACCAAACGCAACACTCGCGATGCATTTTCTCGTTCTCGGAGGCAGCGGTCGATCAGGCCAGCTCATCATTCACGAGGCCCTTTCCAACGGTCACAGTGTGACCGCATTGGCACGCTCAGCAACTTCATTTCCCATCAAGGCGCAAGAAAACCTCACCATCGTTGAAGGAACGCCGCTGAACCGACAAGATGTGACTAGGGCTTTTACCTCATCCACGCTACCGGATGCAGTCCTCAGTGCACTGGCCGCGCGACGCACTAGCGATTCACCCTTTGCTCCCCTGTCCCCTGATACGCCCAAGCGCTTGATGGCAGACAGCATCGCAAATGTTGTATCAGAAATCAAAGACCGGGGAGCCAAGACAAGACTTGTGATTATGAGTTCATGGGGTTGTGGTGACAGCTGGGATAGCATGAACTTCCTGCTCAAGGGCATGTTCAACTACACAAACATGAAGCATGGCCTTGTAGACCACGACATCGTTGACCAAGAGACCCGGGCATCTTCAGTCAATTTCGTACTTGTCCGGCCCGCCATGCTGGCCGAAGGCGATGCACAGGAAGTCAAGGTGTTCCCAGACAACGGCAAAGGGATCGCATGCATACCCAAGGTTACCAGGGCCAGTGTTGCAAAGTTCATGGTTGAGGCATGTGGGAAGGATGATTTCCTGGGGAAAAGCCCTGTCATCTCGAACTGAGTATCTCTCCAGCGTTCAGGGTCTGATTCTTTGGTATGTCATCTGGGTCTAATGCGTCCAGCGGGAGCGAGGACTGGATGCAGCAAAGGGCTTTCAGCGATTATGCAGTCCTCAACAGTGTTGTGATATTAGTAGGCAGCATTATTGGGACTGAGAATTGATCTTTGTGTCATCAAGTAGGAGTTGGGTGTACGGTATAAGGATTCCAAAATTCAAGATCCCATAGACCAAAATCATCAGGCATCTGTTGTCATTAGACGTATTCTCCCATGAAGATTTGTGAAATACTTACAACGCCTGACATATCCGGAGTCATTAGGAAGGACTGCGTCTGATTCATGATGCCCGAATTGCTTGGGAAAGCATTCATCGGTATCTGGCCCGGCGATGGTGTCATCTGCAAATAATTAATATTGAGTTGGTGCTGATAATTCGGTATAATAGCCACTTACTGGCATGGCAGCAATATTTTCCTGGTTGGTATGTAATGCTTGTAGACCGGCGTCCAAAATTTTCTTCAGACCTTGCTTTATGGACTGTTTTTTCTGTTCAAGGCTTCCTCCTGAACAAGTGTAGAAAACGATCATCAGTGATACTAGGTCCTTCAGGTCCATGCCTATTTCTCTGATCCTCTGGATCAACGATTCCATGATCTTTTCAACGGCTTGCTTTAGTCGGGGCATGGTCAGCAGCACCGAACTCTCAGATGCAATCCTGCATGATTCTCCGATCGAGTTGGCCATTGTACTGGTGTTCCATGCTGATGAGTGTGAGGATGATGAGATGTGGCTGATTTGCTTTATATAAAAGCAAATACTGAAGCAGCTTGACAATATCTCCTGTTTCAGTACGAGATGTTGCATGTGCCAAATATGGTGATAGTCGGGTGCTGAGGGATCCATTTCATCCAGATAAGATAGGAGGATCATAGAGGATCTCAAATACCCAGTCATAATCTGCTGGGGAGCATCGGGGCTACTTAAAGCAAAGGGGCGGTACAATGCTAGAAGAGGCCTTCGACAATTCATGTCTAATACGACCCGAGTCATCCATAGGCGTCGGGATTCTTGGGGATCGTTCGAGTGGACTTGTGGAATGAGGTATCTGATATCTTCGAAGACCCGCTCTAGCTCACTCCCTAGATCAAGAACCTGCTGGTAGTCTTGGATACTATCAATGCGGTTGATCACATCCACAACCCTGAAGCGGCAAGCTAATGTGCTAGCAGCGAAGACTTGCATGCGCGAATCGGTGTCTTGTTCGATAGGCTTCGGAGGTGGAAGCTCCGTAACGCCGACATGGTAGTCGGCATCATTGATATTCCTTGGTGGTAAACAGGTATAATCGCCTTCTCGAATGCAAGACGGGAGATTGACTGTATTTTCTGAATCAGCTTTTGGTGTTCCCATTTTTAACCCGAATCATGGGGCTAATATCTGGTGAATGCATGCCACGAATGGAACGACCCCCCACTGGGTATCAAAGAATTTTATATGGAGCTTATGCTAACCTTGCATGGACATATGGACGTCGAGCTCGAGGATCGAGTACCATACTTTCCGTCGTTGCTCGGCCCAGAACGGTGAGATCTTCTGTTGAAATTCGGACGGATCGCGGTGTAGACCCATGGTCATAGCCATTCGCACTATGAGCCCAAGATGTGTCCACGATTCCTGGTTTTGTGGATTGATCATTCGCTGCGCCATGAGCTGAAGTACCTCGGCTTATCATGGGAAAAGTTAGCCTGGATAGTACGGGAATGCTTTTTAAGGCTGCTATGAAGAAAGTTCGAATTGTATGACATAAGACATGACATTCGTCGACGTGAGCGAGTGTAATAAGACCGTCAGGTATGCTGAGTCGTATACGAAAATGTGAAGAAATATTCCTTTTACCTTGGAGGGTGCTGAATTCGACCAACTGTTTGCCACGAAGGCTGTCAAGCCAAGCTTTGACCAGAGCACATGCGGTTGGCATATGAATACCTTCCCGGTCATTTTGATACTGTCCCTTGCCGATACCTACGAATCGGTAGCCAATGCAAAGGATTGGGAGAAGTAGTGGTAGAAAGGCTTCGAATTGTGGTTTGCCCTCCCAGTAGGCGTTGTACTGTGATTTGAAAGTAGGAATATGCAGAATACGATAAATGGTTTCGCTGGGTTGTTGAGCATTAGCATGTTCTGGTTCAAGATATTTTGGCGAATTGTGGAGGGCTTTCAGACATGCTCTGAGAGCATCATCTTTCGCAAATTAGGACTTCAAGTCTTTATATCCACCAGTACGAATATGGGAGTTTCTCTGAATATACTTACGAGCCGGACATATAAACGTTAATCAAGTGATCGCAGACAGCCTTGCTGGGTAAAACATCGGCCATGCGTTTCTGCACTGGAGTCATGGAATCGACGAAGACAGTGATTGGGACAGTCATCTTCCGATGCTCCTCTTGAAGAGCTTTATGAACTTTAGAGATCATGAAGAAATTTTCCCTGGTGTCGTTGGAGTTATCTCTACTAAACATGAATTCCTTTGCCTCGTCGAACTATAAATATCTTAGTCAGTATCAACATGGCGACAAATACCGAGAGCAGCTGAACTCACGAGATTCACCAAAACCCGGGTGCTGTTCTGACCAAAGAACCGGGTTCGCTGACCGCCCTTTACTGTCAGACCGCGAATGGTGAGCGCCGATGCTATAGGGCGCTGGCCGCGAGTACTACTACTACTTTCGGTAATAGAGGGAGTTTTCGCTAGTAACAGCTTTTCGAGCCTCTCAATCCTCGCATTATGATCGTCAAGAATGGCCGCATTATGGTGAGGGGTCAATTGATTGGTGCGAGAAGCACTTTCTTGAGGGGTTGAGCAATTACGCTTTGTACCTCTCTCAGAACACTCTACATCTGAAGTGTCCGATGGGCTTCCCGCATCACCGTCAGCCACATAGCGACAGGTACGTTGGGACTTTTGACATTGCGAACAAGGGAGAAGCCGGTCACATTTCAATTTGCGACGACGACATCTATGGCGGGGGGTCAGTCAAATTGGCTGTAATGGTACGTGTCTCTTAGTATCGAGTAACGAGTCTCCTCCTATTTTCCCATGGGGTTGTATCCCAGATAGGTCCCTTACGGGCAATAGGAAGAGGGTAGGAAAACGGAGTTGGATGCTTACTCTAGACAACTCTTGACAGGACGAGGGCGTTTGACGCTTCTCGGCGGGCCGGCAGGAAGAGCGGTACCGGGGCCGGCGAAGGCGTTGTGTGCGGAGATGGAAGGTGGTGTACTTTCGGCCATGGCAGACCGGTAGTCGAGTTGTACAGCCAAGATTAGACGGCTGCAGATATGCGGCGGCGGGTCAAAGCATGGGAGCAACCGACGGGCAGACACAGCAAGCAATTACTGGGTAGGTACCTTGCAGGAAATTCGAGTGAGCAGAAAAATTCGAGTGGGCAGAAAACGTGGTTGGAGACCATGTCACTGCGGATAAGTACCTATGTAAGTATTGAGCTGTTGGTGCACTCAACGAAGATACGAGGTATGGTGTGCCGCACAGATTGATAGGTAGGTGGGTAGAGAGAGTAGTATGTTATCTCCATGCAATGCAATGCAGTTGAGAGTCACATGAACACGACAAGACAGATACAACGGTGATTCGGCACGGGATGGTGCGTAGAAACGATGAACCAGCTGAAATGAAAGCCACACGTGCGGCATTGCAGTGAGTGTGACCTTGTATTTTGCACAGGGCGAAAGCGACCTGGACCTAAAGGACCAACCTGCCTGATGACGAAGCCCAGAACCGAGGCCGCACTGACCTGCCTTATACTGTACATGATTAGTAGTGCATCGATGGCTAGGCTGCTAACAAATGGGAAATTCGGGATTCCCACATGGCCATAACAAGCAATCAGGCCGGTTCTGGAATGGTTTCATTCGTCCAATGTTATTAAACTTTGGTCTAGGAGAGACCACGTGACGGCTTGTCCCGGCAATCACTTTCCACGCCCCTTCTTGTTCTTGAGTCACCTGCATCTCGCTAACCTGCGCGTCTGTCATGGAACGAAACATCAGATCTTCCCTCTTCGTTACAAGTCAGCTGGGTGAGGTGTGAATGTAGGCAACTATTAATGTGCAGATTCATTCCATGACAGACGCGCAGGTTAGACGACTTGCGCCTCGGCATTCGCCATGCTTGGTCGGAGACACTGCAGCTCGGCGCGCTCTGGTTTAGGTATGGAGTATGGTAAGATAGGTCTTGGTGCCGCGCTGGTCTCGGCCGGCGGCGGCTGATCAGAAAAACATCCAAAACATCCATTGATGCAAGTTACATACATAGTCGAACGTGCCAAGCCTTATTATTTCCGCACCTATGGGTCTACGCGCCGTGGAGAAATCCTTCGTTCCGCTCTCATTTGATCCTCTCAAGCGTCGAACCCAAATCTGCCGTACCTGGGTCCTCTACCGTGTCAATGTACCTAGTAGAAGGCTAGCTCCGAGTGTCTGCTGTTTATTGATTACAACACTCACTAGTATCTTTCGAAATCACACCCCTGCCATCTTGCCCCTAGAAGTCTAGACATTGTTTGGTGTTCAGTCGTTCTGACGTCCAGTATGGTCGGATCTCCGAGTTGGATGCTTCATCCTCTCATCGTGATACACCGACGTTGCAATGTCACACAGCCGACCAAATTTTTGGGCCGATCGCCCATCCTCACGAATCAGCGTTGATAGATCTACGAAGACCGACGAGTCGCCCGAGCCATGATGAGATTCTAGCTGGTTGGGCCAATTGTGCTGCCTGAAAATGCGCTGCTGGGATTGGAAAGGAGACAGGCATCGGCCGAAGGCAACATCCGACCACGACCGAGCCCCATAACGTGACCTTTTGCTCCGGCATCCGTGGAAACGTACTTTGTTTTCCACTGAGTTCTACTTCCATTTCTCACCTACAACAGAAAACTCACAGAATGGTCTTTCCTGATGACATGAGTCATGCCCTCGGGCCGAAATGACGATTACTCGACCGGCTCGAGCCATCACAACTCATGAACTTGTCAAGCCTCATTGCACCAGAGTTGCTGTTCTGGGAACATAGTCAGAGGGCGAGTCGGCCTTAACTCTTTTCAATAAGGTAGTCGGCTTGGGAGTGGAGGTTGCTACGACGTTCTTGACCTTTGGGTCTGCTGTATATGCGTATACTATAGAGCTCGAATCAGTAACTCCCCTTGCCAATAGATTGCCCAATTATTATTGACCGTCGTAGAAACGTGGCTCAAGGACGGGCACTGCCGTGAATGCAGACTCGTGTCGGAGACTCGAAAGAAGAGCAGGAAGTGATTGGGAATACTACTCACTGCCAGTGGTCGTCGCTGTGATCTTTCCACCCTTCGATTGTGTCACTGGTAAAGCTCCGCTATACAGCTCTGGCTGTTTTCAAGTCAGCAACTGGAGACAAAGTCCTGAGTGGGGTGCAAGAAAATACAGGGAACACCTGAGTCGAATCCAATCAGAGTCTAGGCGGTTGGAATACTCACCCCAGGAATGACATAGGTTGTTGGATGCGAGAAAAGGTCAAATTTGATACCCGGGTCGTTAGCTTGGTATAACTTGGTTGCCTCGATCCCTTCAGGTATTGCCGTTCCCTTACTGTCGATCGCCAAGTTGTAGCAAAATGGATAAGCTTGAGCCCCGTTGGAGTTACCCGCCGCATGAAGCGCGATGATCTCGTGCCGAAGCACGTAATTGCCCGGCGCGATGTCTTCGGGGATCCTCACCAACCAGCTGTTATTGTTATTCGTGAGCATGTTTGCCGCCCACAGGTCGGAGGCTTTGTCCAACCAGCCAGCTTCGCCAATCTTGAAAAACTTGAGCTTGGCCTTGTCTACGGTTTCCTATCATAGAGACGGCTTCAGTACCATGCTATCCACCAAGGCTCTTATGTTGGTAAGAAGGGAATTCATTGGGGACGGTACTGACACATGGCCCGTTGCAGTTAGCGAGATAGTCCAACACCGGCCCCTTGTGGCTCGCTGGCCAGGGTGTCCACTGCACCTCGATGACATCGCCGCCCCGTATGGGAGCCGCAGCGCCCGCATTCTTCGCTCCGAGATGGCAGATCATGTCCGCCGTCCCGAACTTGTCGGGAGAGATAAATGTATTTCTATAGCATTGATCAGCCAAAACATCCCCCACGAGACGCCGTATTCCAGATGGAACGGCACAGTAGTTTCCACTCTATTAGGCGTACTGTAAATCGTCAGGTATCGACCAGCCAACTACTATTGGCGCCGGAGTCTTCCATTGGTAGCTTGGGTTGTAGCCGTCGTAACTACGGCCATAGGTTAGTCTATCTTTTCTGCCTTGATATTGCGGCATGAGACAGGGAGCGGGCCAACATACAACGTGTTATCGATGACGATGGCACTCGCAATTCCATGAGCCTCAACATTGGCGGCTGAGAAGAGAGCACCAATGAAAGCACTTGAGAACAGGAAGAGGTACGCCATTGTTTCAGTCAGTCGCTGCTGGGTCCAGGATTAACGGTTGAACCCTCTGGATAAGGATGTGATCGTCTGGTCTATATTATTACTTCTTCAGGTTCTGGCCATCATATATACCATATTCGCTCGCGAGCTTTGATTCTTGCCGTGTGTGGTCTGGCTGTCTGAACCTCGGAAAAGCGGATCGTAAGCTCTATCATACTGGACACGACTTGAGGACCCAAGAACGCCAATGGCGATCTGCCTCTCCTTGATTCTTATCACACGACTTGAATTATATTTGAACTGAGGTAGATTCTGGCCTATTGTTGGGGTTTCACATATTAAGTCTCCCCAGGTTATGGTAAGCGAGCCAGACCAAGAGGCGCATGACCCCATGGGGCTCCGCAATGAGATTGTGACCGTTTATCTGACTATATATATAGTATTGTTCCCGTTGAGGCCGCCGGCTATATTGCTCTTGGGGGAGAGAATATTATGGAAATATCTTCTCATCTATCGGGACCTGCTATCGTCACTATGCTTACATTATCGTGACTGAACACCGCAGATCGGATGCTGAGAGATAGATCTGGTATCTTTTCCAAGTGTATTCCCGTTTCATGTCCATTTCGATACATGCCTGCGCAATGTGACGACTTCCTAGTTGAGAAACTGGAACTTCGAATATTTGACAATATGGCGAAGGTCGCTGATAACGAAAAGCATATTTTGAAAGAAAAGTCCTTAGATCTCTTGGTAGTGGCTGACGCCGCATTCATAATATGCTATATCCATGGAAACAGACCACTGAACGACGTATACCCCGAGAGCACATACGCGCATCGCTTCCGGGCCGGAAAGCCATGATCACGCGGTAGCTCCAAACTCCTGTGCCTGGTATTCTCGGCATCACCTCATAGTAGGTCTCCTCGAGCCCGTTATTGTCATTCTCCCTCCTGCTGCGTTCCACCGCATGAACAAAATCACGCGTTCCATGCCCCCAGGCACCACTCCTTGTCTGCGAGCTTTTAACACTACACAGAGCCACGCCCCCGCCTCATGAGCCGGTAGGTCATCGCCATTTCCAGTCCCATTCCAACTTAAGCAGCCACCTCGATGCTCTTAGCCTCGCCGTCGGCCTCGCCCGAGTTGACCTTCTTGCCCGTCTTGGCGATCGTCTTGAGGACCGTCTCATATTCGAGCGAGGGCTCCGCCACGACGACGGCCTCCTGCTTGTCGAGGGAGACTTCGTAGGACTTGACACCTAGTGCACAAAATATAGGTAAGCTGGGGTTCCCGCGATACGGTGATGAGGGATGAGAGTGGGAGATCGCCAGTGGAGGGGGGTTGTCTGCGCGGGGTGAGAAAGGGAAAGGACATACCCTCGAGCTTGCCCAGAACGCGGTTCACGGCGCCAGAGCAGCCGCCGCAGGTCATGGTGACGTTGAACTTGTAAGTGTGCGCGTCGGCCATTGTGAGTGAATGCGTGGATATCGAGATTCTACGGGAAAGATGGCGGGGTTATAGTTCGTTTGTTTCGGCGAGTGGGGGTAAGGTCTTTGTAGTACGTCGCTCGTGTCAGAATCGAGGGGCAGTCGTCAAAAGCAGCAATGGGAGTTTTATATATAGCGGAGATAGAGGACACGACGTCTTTGTTGCGATGGTAGGTTCTGGAGCTGGAGGGTATTAATAATGGAAGGGATAGGGATGGAGCTGTTCTTGACAGGTCCACGCAGGGTCAAGCTCAAGAAACAGTGGCGCGGTTCAAGGGTGGAGGGGTCGTACCTAGGACAGGTCGCATGTGGCACGGCACGGACTGCCTAAGGAGGGGGTTCTTGGGCAGGCCTTGGGGTACCTGGCACTGCACTGGAGAAGCGCTGATTCACCCCATCAAACACCACAACGGCATCTGTGCCAGACTCACCCTCCCAGTGCCCAATGCCTTACCTACTTAGGTACTTAAGTAAGGTTCCCGATAACTCTGCAAACACGGTGCAAACCTTGACTGTGGATTCCGATGAATGATGATGATAAGCTCAGAACCCAAGTTATTAGTGATTACAGCTCAGGCCAGTAGTTCTTGGTCAGAATTTCTCTACGGCCATACAGTTGCTCACTTGAAGCGGGCAGACAAAGGACAAAGTGAAACTTGAGCAAGTTTTCACTCGCGCCCCCTTTCACCAACTTGAAACTCGAACCTGATTATTCGCAATAGACACTGCCAAGCCAAAACTTGCTCAAGACCAATCCATGACTCTGCCTGTATTTATGTGTCTCGATCTAGGTGGCTTTCTGACAACTATGATACCCAATGCTCACCCCCCTGGTAAAGCCTAGTTGATGGACCTATGTATGTACCGTGGCTTAAAATGGCATATGGATATGAATCCCAAAAGGGGGGTATCAATGCAAGTATATCTAAATCGGATCTACCCATTCCTGGTCTGCACATACGGCCCCAGGATTTGACTGCAGCAATTGCCGGCTTGGCAGACCAATGATCTGGCCTTACGTCACGCTTGAAACGAAAATCTCTAATGTCGAGCCATGCCATGGGAACAACTTGAACAATAACCATCCCATCAGGCTCATCGGTAAGCAGGTTGTTCAAGAACTGGCATGTCGTCATCCGTGTCGTCTTCTGCATCATCGTCATCGTCCATAGGGAGGAGCACAGGCATTTCACTGTCCGACTCACTTGCCCACGCACCCGGCATCATATCTGCGAGCGGAAGGTGGTCCGAATCTCCCACGCTACCATCATCATCGCGGGGCCTACCTGGTGAGATCAGTCGTAGGAAAGCTTGCAAATAGCCCTGTCCTTCGTCCCCTTCTCTCGCGTTTCCATCCGGACCAAGCGCCTGGTCCAGCTCCTCTTCGAGATCTGGCCCGCCTTCCTGTCTGACTCTCGCAAGCAGGGCCATCAACGCGGCGCGATCGTTAGGGACGTTGTCGCCAAAGCCGGTGGTCTCACGCCTATTTGGTTGCCAGGGCGCTTTCTGGGAATCATAAGAGAATACGTTCTGCTCGACTGAAGGTGGAAGAGGATCAAACTCCCAATTGGGCGAAGAGCTCAGCATATCACCGGGAACCTTGGCCATTAGAGACGGAGTATTGTCCAGGTATACGAATCTGCCAACATTCCGTCCAACCACAGGCGGAAAGGCAAATGTCTGGGATTCGGGTTTCCTAGCCGCCTGCCCAACCTCCTTGAGCAGAGCGGTGGCTTGAGTGTTATCCCAAAGGCTCTTAGTCTGGTGTATGTACAGCTCTGTAAAGAGCTCCTCATGCTGGTCTCGGGGCTGCATACCCCAAATGGCTCTGGGCACATCTAGGTTTAGTGCCTTGTAGAGGCCGCCAAACAGCCATGGCAGCCGCTCCATGCCCTCAATGAGAAGGGCCTTCGCCCTGGCGATATCTTGCTGCTGTAGCCTGGCCAGAATGAGTGTCTGTCTGATGTAATCTTGTGCTGTTTCGCATTTATCCATGGCTTCCGAGTCACAGAAGTCAATAAACCACTTGGACTCGTGAGCCCGGATAGCCATGGGATGCAGGAAATGTATGATCCCGTAAGGATCAGCAAGGTCCATGCTAAGGAGCAACTTGGACCATTCCAAGGCCGTCCTGTACGTTCCCTTCAGGACGAGGCTACGTAGATAATGGTAGCCAGCCAACCAAAACTGCCGGTTCTCGGGCCGTTTGAAGTCAAGACGAGCCTTGCCCTCGTCTAACTTCTGGCGGAAGGTCGAAAGTGATACACGGCCAAAGGTGAAAAGAGCGCGCTCGCACAAGTCACCGCAAAGGGCAGAATTCTGGTCCTGTTTTGCCACTTTGCTTACTTGAATGAGACTCGAAACATGGTATGGATGCTGGTGCAAGAAATAGACTAGCTGCATCGGGTCGTACATCTGGACGAGGGCAAAAAACTGCGTCTCCAGCGTATTGTAGTGTTGATCGTGTACAAAGCCAAATTCGACTGTACCCTGGTGTCCCGCAGACTTCAGTTGTTTCATGGTGAGGCCCTCAGTAGCCGCGCGTGGCCAGGTATCCTTCCCTGGAAGAAACGGGTTTCTCCGGAGAGTAACTTCAGGTAAAGTCTTGCCAGGCTGGCCTTTGAGGAATGTCTCCAAGTCAACTTGTTGCTGTGACCGTCGCGGCTGTTGTGCGCGGGTGCGCTCCTCGTTTTCTTCACTGTGAGCATGCGCGATAGCCTCTCTTCCAAAGAGATTACGCATCTCGTTGATTACTTTGAGGTGATATGTGTTTATCCGCAATAGTTCGCATATACGCTCGTAGGCCTTTGCTTCGGAGGTGTTGGCGACGGAATTGTTGGTAACGCCCGACTTTTTCTGGTCCGACAGGTTGAGCTCCTGAAGCACGCGATCGATGTCGTCGGCCGCATCCTTTGCAGCAAAATTCAGCTTCGTGACAGTAGCCTCAGACTTTCTGGCCTTCTTCTTTTTCTTCTTGCTCTTTTTCGCTGAGCTCTTAGGGGCGTCTGCGCGACTTGGAGTGGCGGACGGAGTGGTTGTAGACTCGACAGTTTCGTTCTGCTCTTCATCTTCTTCATTTCCGCTATTTTCATCGTCTTGGTCCTCTAGTGCAGCAAAGCTGGAGAATATGCTTGCTTTAGACTTGGGCGCAGGCGCATTGTCTTCGCTCTCGTCGGATTCGCTGGCGGGGTTATTTGCCTGAAGCTGCTCTAGCTCTTTCTGCTTCTGCAGCTTCCGTAGCTGTCTGGTCGACATTCTGAAGCGTTACTTTGTGGTACTGAAAAGCACGGGGAAAGAGGATGACTATCGCTCGTGCAAAAATTCGGTGCTGGCGCGCAACTACAATGGTCAGAAATAATTTGTGTGAGTAATGGACAACAATGCACTCGAGGATTATGTCTCGTGCTGCCCTGGTGGCTTTGGTGGGGTGGGTTTTGGGCCATGATGCAACCGATGTGTCGGCAGCTTCCGTAACTCGCTGTGTCATCCGGCGACTTACATAAGCACGTCCACCTTACCTAAGCTACGTGTTTGAAACCTCCTTGGAGAACTCTACCTTACCTACCTAAGGTAAGAGGAACATGACTTTGTAATGAATAATTCTCTGGTGCTCGTGCTCGATTTCTTGTCTGAGGTTATATATGTAGGTATCAGATAAGCTTACATGATTCTCTCGCACCTTTGTTTGATCACTGGTAATATGCGAACTCTTCAATTTGGGACGGGTACGTTGAGAAGCCACTGAGAACAAGCGGGGCAGTTTTTTGATACGTACATGATTGGAATTAGTTGTCGGCTTGAAGTCGGGGTATTCTTCGTTTGTCCGCTCTAGGATGTTCAAAAGAGGGACAATGTACGAGGAGGTGTGGCCGCTGGGAAAGGGGTTCAATCTCCTGCTATATCGGGCAATGCCTGACGTCCGCTCTCGAGTCTGGACCACGGCTACCGGCACGATGACGAGGTCTTGGTGCCTTGAGATGAAGGCTGTACTTTCCTCTTATCTTTCCCAAAAACACCCGCAACATTCCACTGAACGTCCGTATTGAACGCAAGAAGCTCGGCCGTCCAAGCGGGGTCTCCTGAAGCTCTTTCAACCAGTGCATGATCTCGTGGCTTCTTTTTAATGCCGTAGAGCGCAGATCTTGCTTTTGGACAGCCAGCTTAGAGTCGTCACAGTGAAGGATTTATATGCATGTGTGACTCCGCCCGGAGACACGGGAGGATAGCAGAAGCCCGCAATCTCCGGAGCCGGGATCGTCTGCAGGGATCACTACTAACAGATCTGCCCAGCCGAAGGTAGGCCAGGTTCAGATGTTTC
This sequence comes from Xylariaceae sp. FL0016, assembly GCA_022578815.1. Taxonomy (NCBI): domain Eukaryota; kingdom Fungi; phylum Ascomycota; class Sordariomycetes; order Xylariales; family Xylariaceae; species Xylariaceae sp. FL0016. Next base: position 746,761 of record MU388732.1, read on the forward strand.
ATCGCTGGGATGAGCCCATAACGGTGGTTTGCAGCTCAACAACAGCCCCGTCAGTCTGGGTCGCCCTCCACATCGGCCGTTACTTCACGATGTTCAAGTGGGCGCTGTCATTGTCTCGCGATGATTGCGTGTCATTCTCAGGCTAGTGAGGATGATTTCATAACCATCCCATCCATTCGTCATTCTCGTGGAAATGCCCCCAATCGTAAGGACGATGGGATTGTTGTCTAAGCGAGCAAACGTCAGGGACGCATATTCATACTACCCAACATCTTGGGATAGCTAGGTAAAGTAAAGGGCCCATGATACTACACCAAGTTCCTGCAACTTGTATTGGTTCGAATCTAGGCGTCAACCAAAAATATCCACTAGCGGGATTTGGTCTTTCCAGTCCAAACGCGCGTACTTCCCACAGAAGCAGACAGAAGCAGAAGCAAGATGGAAAACACTTTGGACGAATGCCTGAGCTCTGCCCGAGTAACGTGGGTTCATACACGGTCGATTTTGCTTATCGGCGTGTATATCTGCGGGATTCGGGTCAGACATGCTTATCTCGGTTTCGTATACGAGCTCGGACCACCCCCGACCACTCTCCACCCAAAGGCATGAGGACCACTTTCACAGCCTCAAAGACTTTATGACACGCTTTTGCGACTCGCGATTCCTAAATCCCGCGGGCACCGTGTCCGCGCACTCATGAGTCCATTATCTTGACAGCTATTACACCATGAAGCGGTGGAAAGTCCTGGCATGTCTTGGCACATAGCAATCTGCGCCTCCAGTAGCCAACCATGTTGAACAACAACCCCTACAAGGTAAGGCTCACCGGCTGTTGGGCTGAGTGACGGCTTTGCGATATCTGCCCCCCATTCCCTGTTGCCGCCTGCTTTCCGATTTCAAATTTATCTATACCCTCTTCAAACAGTAGGATACCCTTTATTTCGTAGGTCCCCCCGGTCTTTTTTCCTTGGCCGTGCTGGGCAGTGCTGAATGTTGATCCAGCCTCTCTGCTTCGTCTGTTCTCAAACGCTTTGTTCCATTTCATATATTTCTTTGCTCTCCCTAGTCTTCCCAAATCTTCTCCCTTACTTGTCTTATACCCAGTAGAACATAAAGCACGACATTCATCCTTCAAGTCGTGACGAGTGTACCTCCTAGTGATACCTAAATACCTTTACGGTTACCTCTGATCTACAAGCCTACTATCTACTCCCTCTTCGATCACGTAATTGCTCTGAACAAGCTCTTGTGGTCTCGTTCGCTTCTCAAGATGAGCACCAATCAGACGACCAAAATCCCGTTCAAGGAGTGCAACGCGGATATCTGCCCCTACGACCAGAGCTACTACCTATACCGGATTGACCTCGTTCCAAATGCTCTCTTCGCGGCTCTTTTCGGGCTCTCGCTCATATCCTTCCTCCTCACCTTCCTCCTCACTCGACGCGGAGCGACCTTCACCACCGCTATGATACTGGGTTTGATTTGCGAGATTCTAGGATACACGGGACGCAGTGAGTAGCACCCAGGCCTGCCTCACCATATACGGGGAGTATATTGGCAATATTCTTTTTGTCCTAGGACGTGCCGACGTCTACAAATTTACGACTACGAGCTTTGTTGCTGACTTTATATCCTTCAGTCATGAGCTGGAACAACCAATGGGGTGAGACTGGATTCTTGATGCAAATTTGCTGTCTCACGATCGCCCCGGCCTTCCTCGCTGCTGGCATCTACCTTTGCATCCGTAAGATTGTCTTCACCTTCGGTCCGGAGAACTCGCGTATCCCCCCGGTGTACTACACTCGTATAGTAAGTCTACCTACCGCACTAGCAATTTGGACAGGCCATATGAAGACTGGAAGATATCATTATACTAACGCCCTCTAGTTCATTCCCTGCGACATCGTCTCTCTTATCCTGCAGGCTACAGGCGGTGCCTTGGCCTCCGTAGCTTCGCATAAGCAGGAATCCACCAAAACCGGTGACGATATCATGATTGCTGGTCTGGCCTTCCAAGTCTTCACCCTCGCCATCTTCATACTCCTCTGCCTGGATTTCGTATTCAACACTCTCAAGCGGCAGAAGGCCCTTGGCAAGGAAGCTTTGGACCAAGATCCCCGCATCGCTGCCATTCGAGGATCCATCATGTTCAAGGGCTTCTTACTTGCCTTAGGCGTCAGTACCATCACCATCTTTATGCGATGTGTCTTCCGTGTCATCGAATTGAGTGGTGGCTGGGAAGGACCTATCATGGCGAAGCAAGGGCTTTTCATCGGCTTCGAGGGAGTCTTGATCTCAATCGCGGTGCTGGTGTTAAACTTTTTCCATCCTAGCGTCTGCTTCAAGCATCTCATGGGAACCAAGCACAATTTCAAGTTTTGGGCTAAGAAGTCTGGCGGCACACCAACCAAGGAAGCCGAGAAGACTGAGGCTGTTGCGCCAAGCGTCATGGAGGCGCAGAGCGGTAATGCCAGCGAGACCGATCGTGTCTAGGAACTGCAATACCCGACATATCAGGAGAGTCGTCAATTTAGCAAGAAAAGGGCGTTGGGGTTTGCAATTGGGTTAAGCGTGCGGTATACGACACGAGGCATACATCAAGTAGACATGGACAAGAATGCTTTAGATTTCAAGGATACCTCGCCAGATGGCTCAGCGATGATGAATAGTGGCACTCTTTCGTATGTTACGATAGTACACTTTAATTAAAAAAAAATACCACTCCCAACATCCAGGCTCTGATTCTACTCGAGCGTGAGAACACTTCGATAATTGGTGCGAAGAGATTGTATGAATAACCCACATTGCTTGGACAACCGACATTTGTCATACAAGCCATCACATTACCCCTGAGTGATGCCATCGACAACGTGCCTGATCACTACCCTATGCTTCACTGCCAAATCCTTGCTCATGTGGAATGCAAGAGCCTCTGCGAGGCTGGTTATCTAACGACGTCTTTCTGTTCGATTTCAAATAAAAATCGAAAGATGATCCGCTGACCGGCTTGAGCTACATAGCGTGGACGAATCTGCAGCGGGTAAGTACTCCTCGGTGGGCTTAATTACTACGTTCATCTAGTCCAGACACTCGTCGCCTTCCTTTCATGGCTCTTGCCTTTCACCTCGAGCCCCGCACCCTTTCGTACTCTTACTGTCGTCAATCCAATCAACAATATGCATGGCAACCAGCACAGCGTCGGTATCTTCAGCCACGCTTGCCCACCGCTGGCACTACAGAACTACATTCTATCATGTAACGGCGCCCTTAAGAGGGTACTATATTTCGTTCGTGATTGAGTAGGTAGACCATTGTCCCTTTGCTACGTCCTTACCTTTGTGGTTCTGCCGAAATCCCAAGGCTATGTAGATAGCACTGCTCATTCCTCAGTTATAGTCATTGTCTTTCTCATTAAAGGCTACCGAGAGATAGTGTATAAAGTATGCATGATGTCGAGTATGGAATGCTCTATTTGGACTCCCACGGAGCTTTGACCAGACCATGATCACAATCCCCAAAAACTATGAGGCAAACACTGCAATAATGCTCGTGTTTAGCATCTTAGCACAGAGAACCACCATGCCCTTGAGGCGAACTTGAGATGAATCTCGCCTAGGTTCGCGCCCTGAAGAGGTCGAAGCTCGGTAGACCAGTTGGTTTGGTCCAAACATAGTACACCTTACAGCAGAGAAGGCCAATACGGTCAACACTCCTGGTGAATAGGGGTCCTGGGCATCAACTCCAGAAGGAATATCAGACATCAAACTCTTCTCCCACAGCAGAGCTGTACATTGATGACGAAAAGAGGCCCAGATTGCAAGCGACCTTCAATGGGCCCTCACAAGCCTACATCATACGGAGTTTTGAGATAAGTCATGCAGGTCGTCTGCGAACGGAATAAAAGCCACAGAACGGCTCCGAGGCCATACAACTACCACACATGGTAAGAACATTCTATCGTCAACTAGCCACATCAAGCATCTGGGTGCTCTACTAACTATCTCGAGTATTTATCATCCTAATCAGACCGAATAGGGCAAGTAGTCCTTATTCCCTTCTTCGGTAAGTCTTGTTGACTAGCCCTTGAGTAGTAGTACACATCTAGTAGCAACACAACCATCGTGTGATAAGAGCCTTACCACAAGGCTGTCCTTGTATCATTGATACGAACAAGACGTCATCTGAGACTGAGGACGATAACCACGAGGCCAACGGCCGGAACTTTCTAGGCCAAGTGAGGGCTGAAACAGCACGCCCCGAGCTTGACTGAAATGAGAAGCTGAAAGCCCAAGAACATACCATTGAGCCACGATCGGATCATTTTCAGGTCCAACACCGCCTGGCATGGAGCCAATCCCAGCTGAGAATGTAGAACTTGACTGATCAGGATTGAGGGAGGACAAACACGTGGGAAGCGACAAGAAATGGCGTGTTACATATGGCGTCACCTGATCGAAAAAGCGCCAACAGCAGTCAGAAAGCCTATACCTTCTTAGTTCCACAGCCTGTCTAAATGGGTAGCATACCTTTCTGAAGTCACGTCAGGCGCCGGCTGAATGACGGATATTCGATTTCGAGACAAAGAACGTGAAGCAGCTCGCATCACTCTTGTACGACAGCTCTGCATGATCAGCAAGGCTTGCCGAAGGTACCGTTTTCCAGAACGGCGCCGCCGCCATGATTCCATCTTGAGCGAAGACCACGCGAGAGGCGGCCACATGGTTAACGTATGAGCACCCGATGCTAAGACACGACACGTGAAAGCTGACAATCAGAATTTCGATCGTTCTCGGAATTGATAGATGGAAACGCTCTACGAACCCGATATTGCCAAGGCACTTCCCGGCGCTGATTCAGTGGTCAGGGGCAAGGGGCTGGCAAGAGCCGAAGTATAGGGAAAGTAGATACAACTTCAAAGATACATCGAGGTTCTAGAAGCCCTGAAGAAGCATCCACATGGGGCCGACACATGGGGCCGAGACCTGACAGTCGTGACGTGGTACATGAGAATTGAGTCCAAGGGACTATACGGGTCTCTCGGGTCTGCGCGGCTGAAGATGAGGCAATATAGAACAAAGAAACATCCCGTGTTATACTAGGATGATCCTCGTCAAATGCTGCTTTGTGGCAAACGCGCACGTGAGAAGCACGCTGCGAAGTCGTTGTCCGTCGAGCTGTGACATGGACATGAGTAAGAGATATCTATTGGCAACAAGGGGGGCTAGATTCAGACCGCACAGAGTATCTCGTGATTCTCTTCAGCCGCAGTTACAGAAACCTGGGCCCAAATTCCAAAGAACTGACATGTTCAGCGTTGTGGCTCTGGGCGACACAAACAGCGACTCATCTCCTGGATCTTCTATAGGCTGGTTGGTATCGACGCAACTGCTGCAGTGCCACCCAAGTCGACAACAATTAGCCAATGTTACCATACCGTGGTCGGCTTCCAGAGATGGGTAATTCTTGACAAGCGAGACATACTGGCATCACCTGTGTCGTTCAGTCTCAGGCTATGAGGTACGAGCCGAGTAGCGCTGCGAGGTAATTCAGCAACCAGCATCTCTTCATAATTCCCATAGGCACTCAGCTAGACCCCAGATCGAGGCCCTTTACTTCCGGCTCACTCGGTTCGGATCAGCCGACCTAAGGTATCCCGAGCTAGGTAGATGAGGATCGGAAGGCCAGCTCAGTCCGACAGTGAATTGGTGCAGAAAAGGCATGGTGGATTGGTCGTCGTGTGCTTCCCCAATGTATATCCCCTTGCGTCATCTCATCGTGTCGTGACCGTCCAGGATAACACTTCCAACCGTGACTCGTTGCTTCAAACTTTTAGTACGATATCTCTCAATGATATCATGTGATAATGTCCCAAGGAACGTGAGGAACCCCCCAGAGCAAGACAGGGGTCAAGTCTGAGAAGCCTTCTCGAATCACCCCGAGGAATTACACCCGGCAGCTGCTCCGGAAAGAGCAACCGGTCAAGATCAGCTGACGATAATCAGTGTACTTTATGAAATTCTCGTGGCACGGCAGAGACGAGCAAGAAGCGCCCCGCGCCCCGACAGGGAGGTTCCAGAATAGTCCGGATGCTCTCGCTCGTGTCGCTCTCATGCCCGCATCGTCAGGTCACACGCATGAACGAAGCGACGACTGCATGTATCGGAGTCCATCCAAAGCAACGGGTCCTGGGTCAGATCTGGCCTCTGGATCTTCCATCCAAGCAAAGATAGCGGGCTCCTTCCGGACGTAGGCAGCGATCATCGCGGAGTAGACAGGCTCTTCGAGCGATATACGAAACCGTCTAGAGACCCGAAACCTCGACGGCACCTGCTCCAAATCGCCTAGCTCGCTCGCTGTGTGATAGCAGACTTAACGAAAGGGGGGGTTTGCTCAGCTAACAACAAGGACGAAAAGAAAGGGCAGGCCCGCCTTGTCACACGTGGTTGTCAGCTTTCGTTGCCGCGTACACGCAGTCGGCGCCGCGTACAAGGCCCAATAGCATCAGCGCTACATACAGTAGGATCCAAGGGCGATTCTTCAACAACGTGGCATGTGGAAGGAGCTGGAGTGGGAGAGCACCAAACATACGACATTCCCTTTCAGCACGTCAACGTTCTGTATATGAACAATCCTAAGCCCTATCTACTTGGGGGCCGTGAATAATATGAGGATAATATTCTGCCCGCGTATCAGGTGTTAATAGCCTGCATCCGTCAGTGTCCCTGCACAGAAAGTCCTGGCCGAAAACTATCGAGATGAGTTGAGAAACGGAGGTGGGAAAACAGAGCACCTATGTCGTGCGACTTTGTGGTGGACAAAGACAACGAAGGCATTCCGTTTCTTCTCGAAACCGAAGACCGTCCTTCTCATCCGGGGGCTCATGCAGCCCATTCCCGGGCCCTTGTCCACGATCCTCGTCCCGGTTCGTGGGGGTTCGCGTTCTGTTTCGTCTTATGTTGGACGTGGAAACGTTGTGGTTGATCGTCCTTCAGCTCCAACTCCGTATCTGACCAGCTAACCTGTATCTGCAGGATGCTGCGGCCTTCAAGATGAAGCAGGCAGCTCTCGGGTCCTGCGAGAGCGAGCCGACGGGCTGGATAGTGGTTGGGGGGTTCACTGCAATGTCTCTCGATTGCTGGAACCCCCATTCCCCCACGCTTACGCAATCGCCAAAGAAGGGTAGGATGGAGAGAGGGTGTGGTATGCACTGAACTCCGTCCGTCTGTCTGTATGCACGCAAAGTAGTAAATGGCTCGTGGTATCTGCAGCCCAACTGTATCATGGTAACAGTGCTATTTTTTGCATTCTGCGCGGTTGCGGGATGGATTCCGCGTTCGTGTTTCTTCATCAGCACATCAGCAGTGACACACTCCCATGGTAGCATCAAGGTGTTATTTCTGTCTGCGAATCGCATTCGGCACAGCAGGAGCCCTCCACGTCGTGCGATGCCAGCACAACATCGTGTTCTTGATCCAAAAGATTGATGCCGGCGTCTGCCCTTTGTGACCTCCACGTTCATCGTGTCGGCTGCGAGCATAAAAATACTCGGTGCTGCTACCACTGCTGCAAGGCACCAGGTATGCAATGCAGGACGATTCGGTCGTTGGAGGTGGCTGCGAACTACTGCAAGGACACGAGTACCTAGGCCGGCATTCCGAGTACTTACATCAGCCCCCTATGTATTGCCTTTGGGCCGTCGGCATGATGCAGCCCAGCGGCCGAGACGCAGCGCAACCTTGATCGATGACGACGATAAGGTGCGGTAATGCAGTGCACTATATTAAGCAAAACGCACTGCGCGGCACTTCGCTGGCATTTACTCACAAATAGGTGCGTAAACCTAAGTAGTGATGTCGCTGTGCACCACCTAGGTACCACCCAGCCGTACTAAGTAGAGGCTCTTGTCTGTCCCAACTTCAATAATACGAACCGTATATGTTTGGTGTCGGGACGAGGCGCATCGTATTTTAAGGATGGGTATGGTAATGCGACTCAGACTCCAAGTCGGGTTCAACTCCCATTCGCCCCTATTCACCCTGAAGAGGTGGTCACATAGGTAGTACGCTTCGGTCCTGCACTTGCGAGTCATCGAAACGAACTTGAATGTCTTACGGGCTGTTACGGGCAGTCACGGCCTGCTGGAGTCCTGTATTAGCGGCTGCTTCAGTGGACTTGGGGGGCAAGCAAGCATTAGGGCAGTAGCGACTCAACAAGCTACTACCGCGGCCCTTCCCGGGCAGAGCTGCCTGTATGGATACGCCATACTCGATCTGGGACCTGCATCTTGCACACTGCGAGGAGGGCCCAAAGGCTGGCTGAAAATGGTCAAGATTGATAAACAGACCCGACGGAATGGTTTCTGGGAACGCGGTTGACAGAAGCACCTAAACCAAAAACAATCAGACTTGTCTGGGAGATACACCAAGATTCCCCCCTTTAGGCGTGCATTAGTCCCGCATAAAAGTAGAGCCCCTCCCAAGTCCAGGCGTGGTGATCTTGTCGTCTGAAGACATCCTAGTTGTGTCAGTAAATCGCAGGTGCGCACCTGATTCGATTATACCTAGGCTGCCATCTCTTGTCCTTGGTGGTGTCTGAGGACATCACCAACCTACTCTTGCGTGCAGTAGTCGGAAGCGTTGGTGATCACAGGGATGGGAGCCAAAGTACCCACTTCTCACTACAGCCCTAACTACTGCTGTACCAGTGATACAGTCTCATGTACTTGCAAGGAGATACTTCTGCACTAAGGTTTTTGTTTGTCACGGAAGTAACTCGCGTGGTGCAAACGGATCCCCCAACTCACTGACAAACACCTTCTCGTTCCCCCATCCATCCCTACCTTGTTGCCCTCAGAAATGCCGGTGCGGCCTCAAAGCGCAGGAGAAGAAATCTTCTCTGCATCGCTCTAGGCGAAGCGTGCGATGCGGCGATATAATTACCCAATATGGACTCCTCTCCATCCAACTCATCAACCCATCTTTTCTTTTCCAATGTGTATGGCTTAAGTGGTTACAGTAGTTACAAGGGCCAGTGCGGTGCTAGCGCATCCTTTTCCGCCTCTCCCACCCCCCAAGTTTAGAGTTGAGAAGAAGGAAAAGAGATGGCTCATGTTTGCTCAATGTGTGGAGGTATGGACGAAGGGAGGAATGCATTCCCATTCGTCTTGATCCTTTCGTTGGGAAGGATCGTCGAAACCGAAAAAAAAAGCCTCTCTTACTCGCGCCTGTCTCGGCTTATAGGGTACCTCCTCATCCGCCAGGCGTATATACTTCGTCTCCGACATCCTGTTCTACACACACGTCCACATATGTGGGCGGCGGACTCCCGTATGTTTTCCCCGAATACTTTAAGGTGTAATGAGATAGCTTAGGTAGGTCCCTCTCCTATCTGATTTGAGATCTGTAGCCATACGCCAACAATTGTTGTTTTCTGTGTTCGCAGTCCAGCCTCGATTTGCGGCTGCATGGCTGTGAAATCTCTATACAACAACCGGGCAGAATAAAAATGTAATCATTCCACCCTCCGCGTTTTCCACCAAAAAGCAAAAGAGTCGCCTAGTTTCTGATCTAGTGCCAAAGAAGCAAACGAGACAGATCAGATCTATCACAACGACGAAAAGAACGCCTCGACAGATCTACTCCATGTCTCAAGTCTCGGATCTGTCGCTAGGTGTCTAAGGTACTTACCTAGCTAGCAAGCTTCGGGCCGGAAGGATTGACGGGTTTGGATGTGACACTCTGTCAGCTTCTGTACCATGGTAATTCATCGTCATATTTCTGTTCGCTTAGGACACGCATTGGGAGAATTCTGAAGTAATATGATCCATCATTTCAAATCAACTATCATGCCAGGGCGCTGTGTAGCTATCATGCCTCTGTGTAGTATACTGTACAGTCTAAACAGGGGGGTATCTTCTATCAACCTGGTGCCAGCCCAGCGTGCCCAACTGACATTGGCTGACCAAACTTCGAACAAATATGCCGGGTGCGTATGTAGCTCACCACCCACGATATGCCATCAATGAAACAGTATCCAACCGGGCCTGAGCCGAATCTCATGAGTACAGCCTCGACTGAGCCAGAGATGATTGCCGCCCCGCGAGGATGCTGACAATATGGCCAGACAAAGGAAACAAAGGAAATGTGACAGGGAATTCCAAAATCTATATGCAGGCCAAACGAAGTCTTTTTGTTCTCCCAGTCCCAAGTCCGATTTTTTGTAGTCCCATCCCGAAATGTCCTCTTCGCAAGGAAATAGCCAAAACCCCGATCGTTGTTGCTCAAACCGTTGAACTCCGAATAAGTAGTATTAGAAAAGGATAGTGCAAAAAACGCTTCGCAAGCGACCTCATAGTGTAGGCCTGGCGAGACAATTCCGTCTCACCCAACTTGGATCTCTAGACTGGACATCAATCCGAGCGCACTTGATCTGAGGACTTGACAGTGGCTTTTGAGCTCGACACAAGGATCATCGAACACAAGATGCTCATTCCAAGTCGCTGTGCAGCTCGTCAAATCGTCGAAACCGGGAGCGTCGGGAAGATGCGAATGGCGGAAAGCCCGAAGTCGTAACATGCAAAAATGAAAATACCGATTGCTCCGGTGGCCCTAGGAACCCAATTCCGTCTAAAGTAACGCCAGTATCGAGTAGGTGAAAATAAGATCCGAATACCGCGTGACAAAAACCCTTCCCTGATGCTTCTCCCTTGCTGCTGGGAAGCGAGTGACGCCGAGCCGATTGTGTATAATGTGTCGTGTATGGGTTTCGGAATGTGATGTATTAAAATGGTGTATCGGAATGCGTAGATCGGCCAGAATGACAATCCAAATCTCACAAGGTATTGTTACAAGTCGAAGCGCAAGATTAAAAGTTGTAGGCAACAAGTGTCAAGCAGCCGCTCAAAACAGTCGCATAATTCGCGTTCGCTAAAACAAGGCAAAGTCGAAAGCCAATAAGAGCAGAGATCCGCGACTTGTCGCATGGTGGATGAAAGATCAGAAGATGTGACAAACATGTTCTGGATGGGTTGAGAGCCGAAGCAGAGCGATACGCTCTGAAACTTATCGAGGCTTGGGCCTGGGGGGAGGCTTGGGCACACCAGTCGTGTCATAGGCGCCACGGCCCATGTTAAGCATTTGGCATTCGCTGTGAACCATTTTTGATTGTGTGCGAGGGGTTATTGATTGCGAGGAGCAGAACTAGAAAAGGGATTCATGGTCAGCTCTGATCAAGCAATAGCGAAAGACGCGGTTATATAGACAACAACATTGGGCGAAGCCCGCAGATCGTGTGGAAGTCACCGTTCGCCGCGATGGCTCGCGATAGGGCGTGGGACCGAATTACGCAAAGCAAGGCAGCAAGAGAATAAAATAGAAAGCAGGGGTTGCAATGCCTGCAAGTACGTCTGACTCACATTTTTAGTCGTCGGCTGGTAGCGACGTGGAAGAGCCCGAAATAAAGAATTCAAGGCAGTTGAGGCGATGGGATTGGCGAAGATGATGGGGCGATGTACAGCGTGATGCTGGGATGTGCGGTCGAATGAGGTTCAAGGAGGACTTCAGCACGGCTTGAGTGGAACAGTAGCAGTTTCGCCGGTGCGTTTCGCGTTGTGGGTGGCTCGCAATTAATATTTCTGAGGTCAGCACCGAAGCGTCAAGGAGATAACGGCTGAATATAATATATATATGCGAATCGGCAATGGAACAGTGGTCCCGAGAGGTCGTTGCAGCTGAGTCGAAAGATGAAGACGATACTAGCGACACCCGAAGCTTTGTCTTGTCTTAAGTGAAAGTATGTTTCTGGTGCACAGGCAAGACAAGCAGAGAATGTTCCTGTTCGGCTGTTGGAAAGGGGCGACGCTCTGTAATAATGTATACTTTGCAGCTGCGGTCGTGCAGGTTTCGGAAGGCTGAAGTATTATAGGGGTTGGATATTGACTGTATTGAATTGCTGGAATTATTGCCTTCTCGATCAGGGTCTCGTATGGACACCAGGCGCGGTACGGGGAAAAAGAGTATTGGCACAGGTGGTCAAAAGTAATATGCCAGGTACGCTGCAGGCGGTATGCTGGACCGTTGCAGTTGCAGTTGCAGGTGGATCGATCGCTAAAGCAGAACAGACGCTGGAACGGGTGGTACAGGTTGCAGGAGGTAACGGTTCGTTGTTCTCTTTCGTCAGTCCTAAATGGGTTCCTTCTCTCGTATTCTTGCGACAGGAACAGTAGCAGGCAGGCAGGCAGTAAACCGAGAGACAGGCAGGATGGTTAGACCAGCAAGCAGAAGACAGAAAGGATCGGAAGTCTTGCTTAAGAAGACAGGCAAGTCAAGGAGGGGAGAGGGAGAGGTTATTATTACACTGCAAGAGGAATTCGAGAGATGGGCAGGAAATTTTCCAAGGGATTGAGGAACGAGGGAAGGGAAGCAATTTCATCTTATACGTAAAGGGCCCCAAGGCAGGCCGTTCGCCAGACGGAGCAAGAGGGACATGGATAGAATGAGAGCAGCAGCTGCTTCCCACGTACCTGACCCAGGCTTGCTTGGGCTTGCTGCTGGCGCTGGGTTGGCTGGGGGTAATGGGGTGAGTACTGTCAGGTACTTACAGTTCCAAGGGGAAGGGTCGGCAACCAGTCAAACTAAGCCTGTGTGGCTCATTTACCACCAGAAAGAAGGCCGCTCGTTCTCAAACCGCGTTGCTCTGTAATTGGGAAGTGCAAGGTACATGGTTGGGTACCTCTACCTCATCAGGTACCTACCACACTTCAGAACCTGACTTGGGGGGCGACAGGGGCCATGCTCCACAGAGAAATAGAGGTACAGTAGAGGCACACAGGGACATAAGCACAGGGGTCAGGGGAAAGCGCCGGCCTGGCGGTCTAACCAAGCCGCGTGCGTTGTGCAGGGAATGTATTCAGGTACGCTCTCCACTGCATAGAGGCACCAGAGGACGCGACATGACGACTTCAAGGGACAGGCAGACTGGGGGTTGTCCCTACGTGCGTCTACGTTGTACCCGGCAGGCTGGTGGACAGCCTTGGTAGACATGGACAAGGCTAGGAAACGGGTTACAGCGCCCAAAATAAATTTCAGAAGAACAAAAGGAACAAAGAAGAGTTTTTCCCCGGCGGCCGCCAACCCTGTGTCGTGTCGTCTGTGTCTGTAGTCTGTGTCGGTGAAGCTGGGCTGAGGCAGCAGCGTAGTTGCATACATGACCTGTTGCCATGCATTGTAATTCATCGCAACGGCTGCGGGTAGGTGGCGGAGTTGAAAGAAAAAAAAAGTAATAGCCCAGTTACAAACGTCCAATTTTCTGTTCATGTAGGTGGTGGGAACGCACATATGCAAGGCCGCCGTTGTTATTCCCCTACATCCTATATAGATGTGCTTCGTAAAGTGCTTGCAGCAATTGCGAGAACCACCTACTTACGTGACCCTGTGCTTCACACAACTGCCTCCCGAGTAATTTTGAGTTTACGGGTTAGTTGACAGACATGATCAGTACTCTATAGTAGAACGAATGAACTGGCTGTTCATTCATTGCCGAAATGCTTCAATGAGTGTTGTTGGCCGGTTTTGTGGTCCTATTCAACCTCACTGTTGCTTCCTTTCTGCAACCCTCCGCGAGAGGCTAGAATTACCCAATTTGGCTAGTACGAGATACGGGATATTATGTATTCACCAATGAGTGTATCTCAACAAAGAGCCCATCATTCACTCTCAAAAACCCTAGGCCATTATCGCCAGTGCCGAGTGAACGGCGGCTCATCCCAATAAGTGGACCGTCAAACCACGTCGCAGCAACCATCGCGTCGCATCAAGTGGCAGAGTGGTTGGATCAGTAATGTTATCGCCTGGCTAGGTATTAGATGGCGATATCATGGTGCGTTGGGTGGGGAAAATTCGCCTTACATGGATGAAAAGTCTAGTTCTTCTAATGGGTTACAGTGAGAGCAGAGTGAGGGATAGAGACCAGAGTCAAAGCTGCTGGCTGCTCTTTTCGCCAGGGACTATGTAATGAGTATGCACACACAGATCCAGCAAAGCAAGGAGTTATGCTGTCAGTGCTCTGCCTTCGCTTTAATGAGCTGACCTGTGCGCTACCTTGTAGCGGCCACCTACCATGCCTCATACGCACTATGGTACAGGCAAGAAATTGTGTAAAGCAAATGGATAATTTATGTCCGCCCGGGGTCTGAGCCTAAGCCTGAGCCTAAAGCCGGAAGGCAGTACCGGAGCAGGTTCATTAATGCCAAAGCTAGCACTGGGAAAGTAAGGTCGGTACCACTACATAGCAGCTGGTAATATAGCATCTATTTGACGCGATCAAGACGGGGCACCGCAGCGTTCCCAACCCTTCTTACTAATTAGAAGGGTTCTCACTACGCCTTGCCAGAACCAGAAAAAGGAGGCTAGGGATGGTAATCAACCATCAATCAGATCAACGGAGATCTTCTACACGGTAGGCACGGGATGTGCATCGCCTTGAGAAGCGTTAAGAGCAAGAGAAGGAAAGCTTGGGTACGTCGGCCCAGAGCAGGCCCAGAGGTCGGCTTGGGACTGCAGCTCGGCTGGGTCGCCGTCGATCCACCCCGGCAATATTCCCCTTGCGCTAGAACTGGCTCCTTTTTTCGAATTTTTCTCGAATGCCTCTCTTCATCCACTACCCAGGATAGTCCCGGATGCGGTATCTACCCTGCTGGGGGCCGGTGTAGCTGGCCCTTGGCAGCGTTACAATGAACTATGTACAGAGATGACATGGGAACATGGGCTTTATCATTTACTTATTGACTGTAACAGTGAATACTAGTCTTGCCGAGTTTGATGCTGCAGGCTACTGCACCCCAAGCTAAGGCCGCTTGGCTGTAAACACTTCAATATGTTGAATCAATTGGGCTTGGTTATCCCGGGGAGTAGGGGGCCAAGCGTCCTTCAAAGCATAGCTGAAGATGCTCACAGCTTCTGGGTCTGTGGGTTTGAGCCGAAACCAAGAGGCTATGAGGTTTCGCAGCCTGTCAATCGCTGACCGGTCCCTTTTTTTCTGGAGTTCCGGACTATCGCGCTGCAACCTCATCGCTGAGCCAGGCTGGAGTTTTTTTTTTTTTTTTTCCTTTCCTAAGAATATGGCCCTGTAATTGCGTGTCTGTGTGTCCTGACAGCTTAAAGATTGATGGAGATGCTCCAAAAGCGGGTCGACGAGACTAGGGGGAAGACGGAAGGAATAATAATCAAATTGCGAGATTGAGAACCATTACACCGTGGATGAGATGACAACATTCGAACCCTGATAGCCATGCCAGATACCAGCACGTAGGTAGAAGGCCTCCGATGCCATGATCAAGGCGGAGGTTGCGCGCACCTCGTGAGACCGCTGATCTAGCATCACCTCACGCCTGCAATGACATGGAGGCAAATGGGCCATCGTGCGCGTTCCCATTACGTATTGGGGTTGGCCGGTGTAAGCTCAGAAACAGGGAGGCTGAAGGCAAGATAGCCCTTCTGTGTAGCACATGTATCATACAACACCTGCTCAATATATTCATGTATAGACCACCTTCTGTGTAGAGCCTGTTCAGCTCATAGCCTTATGAGCATGCGACATTTAGCAGAAGCAGCTGGTCGATCTTTGGTCCTCCGAAAACACGACGACATCAATCCAGGTAGCTGTGCGACAGCCTGCGTATGCCATGCTATCGTTCACGTCACAGGCTACGGAGGCCACATGATCGACAGCAGACGCATGGAGCATCCCCCGCTGGCCGCTTAATTAGGGGGACATGCGACGAAAAATACCCTGGATGGGATAATGCCCTTGCCGTCGCCTGCCGACTCTGGCGCCTAACGAGATCTCGATAATAGCGAACTTAAGCGTCATTCGTCGGGCTCATGTTTCGGAGATATTCGCAGTTGGACCTGGCAACGTATCGTATGGCGCGGTGCAATGAGGTACCGCATTGAGAAGCCCTCTATTCTTAGGGCTGTGCCTGGGAGATTTCGGTGTGTTTGGTCCACGTTTTCCCCTGCCGACAGGAAGAGTGGTGCCACAGGACGTCCATCCAGCAGCTCTCGCGTCTCCGGGTTAGTAATTATGAGGCTTGCGCCCCGATCGGTTGCGCCGTACGGCTGGGTCCGCCATTGCACGATGAATCACAGGCTACCCGGCTTCAAGCGCTCTCGTCAATATTCTCTACCCGGCCGAGAGGCAGCCGCGACGTAGGGAGCTGGCCAGATAGGAGGTGCATCGATATGGCGGCCATCATGCTCATTGGGTCCCAAATGGTGTGAACATCTTTTGTTCTTACCTCTAGATATGGAACCCTTCAAATAATGCAATTATCGTAGGAATATTTGAAAGACCCGAGACAGCATTCAGTAAATGGTTGTGGCCATTGTCCTTGTGTGATTTGGGACCTTACCTGTATTTTCTATGTAGACATCAATTTCTGCGCCCAGACGGAACAGTGGCAGTGGCGCGTTGACAACAGTATCACATTTCAGCTATCAACCCACGATAATGCTCAACATATAGCAGCACGCTACCTAGATATTTCGAGTCCCTACCCTACATACTCAGAACAGATTCCGTGTGCTGTCAGCTGATGTGCCCATGCCCATGCCCATGGTTGTACTATCACGGCAACGTAGCGCCGCTAGGCAGTCGGGTTGGCATGTCGTAGTATTGGCTAGGCGATGTCTCATCTGCTATCAGATCATCACCGAGAATCTGGAACAGAACGCGATAATTCATCGTCACAGCTGATTCATCTCTTCACCAAAGGAGAAATTCTATGCGGGTTACAGTCAGCGCCTGCGCACATATCGCGAACACAAAGACACGGCTGTCATCGACCGAGCTTGCCGCAAGTGACTCAAACCCCCAACGGACAAATTAACTCGTTTTGAGGTTCGGAGCATGACCCAGAAAGATCGACGTTCATCGCTCCGTTAAGACCTGTTTCAGCCCATAGGCGACTCGAACATCGGAATAGGAAGCATACAGGCGAGAGTCTAGCTGCGTGTTTGGCCCGAAAGGGGAAGGTTTCAATAGCCTTTACTTTCAGGCCTGTTTAGGCAGCATGACGGCCGTGATCTCCGTTCTCCGTCCGAACAATTACTGCAGATAGTAGATCGAGAAGCAGCCGTTGAAACATATTACGGAGCCAATACGACGTTGCCGCACGAAAGAGAACGGTAGAGGTCTACGACGCCGAGGCCATTAACTTGTTACAGTAGCTGGTAAAGCGTAAGGTACATAGCTGGTAAAGACTGAATGAAGCCTATCAATTCCAAGGTAGGTTCAAGGAACGGTCGTTTCTTCTGCGATCCGCTTCCAGGTTTCATCCTCGATGCGCACAGCACACGACCCAAGGGGAACTTCCGTAGTGAGTAAGAATGATGTGGTCGTCTTTGTGCGATCATCTGAAAGTTTCTGCCGAGGGTACCGCGGTCGCTCCCGGGATGTATTGGCCACGCAGAAGACTGTCGCTGCGCAGCCGTGAACCTGGATCACGTTGACCCTTTGTACACTTCGAAACTGCGCAAATACGTAGACCAACTGATTTCACAGTCGACGAAACACCAATTCTTGGCTTCGCATTTGGCTAGCCTCCCTCGGCCTCAGGTAATCTTTGAATACGATGAACAGCGCAGCCGCGGCCGTGACATCGTGATCTCGCAGCGTGCCTCAGAGGCCAGTCACATTCAAGCACTCGGCCGCGTAAGCATTTATTCATCAAGACATCTGGACTGGGCGTGAGAAGCGAGTGCAAGAGCAAGGCCAGGAAGTCGTGCCGTGTGCGACAAAGCAGCAGCAGCGATACGACAGTCAGAGGCAGGCGTTGGATCGAAAAACGGGAATCCGAAACACAATTCCATCTCGACAATATCGGTGGTGGATGCAGGTCGCCGTTCAGCGGTCTGCCGGCATTACATACGATCACTGGCATCTTGCATCGTCGGAATGGGCCACAACTGCCTGGGTCTTCTTCTCCATGTTGGGGATTCTGGAGCTATTCTTGGATCGTCGCGCTGGAGACTGGGCTGCATGAACTCGGATAGGCCTCAAATCTTCCATTGGAGCTTCTAGAAGACCGTCGCAGAGCCAGAATCCACCCTTGAGATGGTGACATGACGCGCCAGAAAACCACCAGAAGCTTACCAGAAGCATTAGAATGGATCGCCCTTCCAGCAGGTGGATGTCGAGGTGGTCCGCTATCTCTCTTCTCCACCAGCCTGCGACTGACATTAAACCGCTTGCAGTAATAGACCTTTCAGGGGTAAATGAGTTTTCTCCCCGGTCAACCACAATGCACATTTGCATTGCCCTCAGGCCCTCTGGTGCTTGCTCTTCGTACTCTGCTCGTGCCTCCCGGTGCACGCTGCGAGGCCCAGCAAGTACCCAAATCCAGCACTGCTCAGTGCTCACTAACTGTACCCGAAGAGCTATGATAGGCCTAGGGTCAGAGTCGAGGTGATGACGAACGACTTATTAGTTGAGATTGTCCCCTGATTATGTCGTTCCACCATCTCATCATCAGGAGTCGGAACAGCCTCATGAGGCCGGACCAGCTCCAAGTAGGGATATGTGCCTTGGCCATGAACTTCTTCGGCTTGCGTCGTGAGAAGGAATCGTCGGAAAAGTCCTGGATTCCCAGAATTTAGGGAGCGGCAGCGAGTGTCTGAGGGAGAAGGGCTCTCTATCTCTCTCCCTCTCCCTGGAGACTCGTCTAGGGGGGATACCTTAGGTACTTGGCTCCATTCCATTCTCGGTAGGCCAAATTGATAGTCCCCAAGCTTAGGTCTACTTGCTCTACACTTGCTTCGCGGTCGAGATTTTCACAAATTCGTCAACAATTTGGTCGTTCGCTACCCAATGCACAACTCGGCTAGGCCTGAACGTAACAAGCGTTCTTCTCGTATTATGATTCTTGCATTCACGTCGAATTTTCTCGGTCGCAGAGATCTGCTGCAGGCACATCGCGGTTACGTCAAGGCGCAGCAGTATTGCCCGTGGTCCTTGGCCCATTGTTCCTCGTCCCCCTGACATGTCCAGAGGAAGTACAGGTACTCGGCTACTTGGGAACCTCGATGGCGGTCCACCCACCACCAAGGCGGCACATGGCTCCCCACCATTTCCGGCGTTCCTGCATTAGCTAGCTGTCTGTTTCCCTGCTCCCCTGCTCCCCTGCTTCCCTGCTTTCCAACCGGGGCAGTCATCCATTACACGCTCAAGGCAAAAACGGGTATGAAACAGGGGCACCGCACTCTGTCACCTTCGTCAGGCTTGCTCCATCTGGTAATGGCATGACAATGCTGCTTCCGAAAGCCCGGAATAACCTTTCGAAGCCTGGAAAATGAAGCTGTCACGAATAAAGCGTTGTGTGTGCGTTTGCAAGTGGTATGACTTGCCCTGCACATTCCAAGCTCCGCCGAGGATTTGTGGTTTGATATGTAGAACAACAGACAGAATTAGTCTGTAGGGATCTCTAGAGGCAGCACGTCGTCTCATCTTTACTGCGAACTCATCACTACAGCGAAGGGCACAAAACTACCTAGTCTCTGTAAGGTGCATTGTTTCGCTGTCATATGACGAGTCTTGACCTAGCGAACAATACCTTAATACATATGTAACTACCTAATCCACTTTACCTACCAGACACAAGCTGCCGCATTTACTGATCATCGACATATGCTCTTCCCCGTCTGCAAACAGTCCGCCGTACCCCCTTTTGTCAAGTTCGATTCTACTGCGCGGTAGCGCACTTAAGCGGAGCACCAGGGACAGCTTCCCCCACAGACCCGCGGAATTCTCCTGTTGGTCAATCGTTCGAGCGCCTTCAACAGCTTTCAACGGCAGAGGCTACAGTAGAGCCACATCACAGTATCTCCGAAGCTCCACGACATCTTCTAATTTTCCTTCCACTAGTCGGATCAACCACGAGATCTCATCATCATCTTGTTACCCTTTGATACCTGACTCATAGGCTAAAGCAATCAGACCCTCATCTAAGAGCCTGAGGCGCTGCCGGATTCGATCCCCGATCAGCCGTTAGGATGCCGGGTTGATAGGCCGATGGGAGGCCATTCTAGCGGACAACGAATAACAACATCTAGAAGCCATGATACTAGGTGCTAAAAGGTCCCTGGATCGTCACGCGCTATCCCCATCTGCGATCACCATCGTTTCCACCAGCGTGGTCGAATCCCGGCTCAAGATCAGAGAAAAAGCTTTCAGGAGATTTCCTATTCTCGTTAAGCAGGCAAAGCAGGACGTGGAGGAATCCTCCTGGCATCCACCATGAGAAGCAAATGGGGCCACAAATGCAGTCGTCCGCCGTCTAGACGCTGAACCGTCTCTCTCGGGCACTCTTCCCGACGCTGAACCAATTCCCGCCCGGCGAACGTCAAAAGCAACATCCAGGTTTTTGATCTTGGAGCTTACGTACCTAGGTCGATATGGTCAGGATATGGTGCTGAGTTACCAGATGGCTGGGTCGCCAGTCGGGCTCCACACAACCAAGGAAGTGCTCATCCTCGGCTTTTTCCAGAACTCTCATGCAGGTAGAGGCCGTGCTTCATGTTGCAAACAGTCGGTGAAAAGGACGGAAAGAATCCTCACCTGTCATTCAATGTTGTTCACCGCAATAATTCCGGTGTACTGGTCTGTGTAGTCGTTGGTTCAAGCCACATACCAGTCAGTCCATGTTTGCTTTGGAAAGTGTGGAGTCCACAAGAGGCGGCCCATATTCAAGGTAGTAGCAGCAATAAACAATCAAAGCCTATCGGTGGGTAATAGTAAGTATACGTATGAATTGGAATATGATGGGCCCACTGGATCGATTCTAGAGCCTTTCCCAATTCGTTAAATTTCATCCAGCTATATTTATTATATTGCCACGAAGTATCAAATGGCCTCTGTTTGTTTTTGGATGCGGTAGTCTGAGGAATTCCGAAGCTTGTACATCCGTCTGCTGCCCAAGTGAGTGCAAACTCCCACTACGCCAAGTTAACAACAATCAACAGCCAAAACTGAAGATTTTGTAACGTTTAGAGGGAATGCCGGGTTGTGAACGAGTGAGTCACCCCTTTCAACTTAAGCGACAGCGAGGTCCTCGCGATTGTCGGGGACAGGACCTGTCATGTTCCAAGTTTGCAGGGATCATATACCCCTGCTCAAACCAACCAAGCTGGTGAGCCCTGTTGTGCCGGGGAAGGGTTCCGGCAGAACAGAGTTTCCACGCCTTTGGTCATAGTCACTATCGCTTACGCAAATTAGGAGCGAAAATTTTTTCCTCAAGGCTTCCATAACTAAACTCGGGAAGCTTGCTCAGAGGTTCCAGTCCCCGACGATCCACGTCCACGTTGTTGCCAGCCAATCTGATCTGCCACTCGGCATGGAGGCGCTTTGTGGGATCGAAAATAGCGCTGATGGAAGCCGGGCCGTACTACATATGTAGCTTCGGCAAACACCAGTCCACTCTTCCGTGAAGCTTCTGGATAACGAGGGCGACTTCAAAGCGGAAACAAGCCCGTGGGTGATCGAGTCTGGTTTCCTGGGCAGACGCGATGGCAGTTTCTCTGACAACGGATAGCATTCCCGAGCCTCTTATTGAATCCGGCAGAGTGGTCGCGGAAGCAAACAGTCTGAACACCAGTAGCCCTAAACGAAGCTACCCAGATCGTTACAGTACACTCGGGCTGTAGTCCTTGCAGCGGTTTGACGTTCCTTTTCTTAACCCGCTTGGACGACATTTCCTTCTTGAGACGGCATCGGGCATTTGCAGCAAAGTAGAAAGTGGATTCTTTTGCTTCCACCAAGAATCTTCGTATGGATGTCCGAGCCTAGGGCGCGCCATGACGCCTCCCCTGCGCGCGTCTACCTTCAAGTAATTCGAGATTACCACGATGCGGTACAGCCGTTGCATGAGTGGTGAAGTCACATCTCCCGGCGCAACCCAATTGCTATGATACCTAGTAAGCAGCCTCGGACATCCGGCTACAGGACTGCATATGAAGTAATGTGATGGTGTCCGTGAGAAGCCAGCCCTATATGGCCTGCCAATGTCTAGTTCGCATCCAATTGACCAAAGTGTATCGGACAAAATGCGAGTACGACCAGGAGCGACAAACGTGCTGAAAGGCGCGCTGAGCAGGTTTCAGTTGCATCGCTGCCGACTATGGGAATCGAAGGTCCTGGGTTGATCCCACGTGGCATTGGCTGAAACGGTAACAGTCAGTTCGCGAAAGTGATTTGTCTGGACACCTGAATCGCCAACCTGCATGAAACATGTTATGCCGAAGCTTCAGTTCCATTCAGAACCACTGATGCCCACTGCTAAGCCCCCAAATTCCGTGGTCCTATTTTGACTCGCGATCGACTGATGGCTATACCGGCAGTCGTATGCACCAGGAACGCCAGCTGAGCGTTGCCCGCATGCAACTCGATCCATCGTACCTACGACAGCTGAACCCACGATACCCCAAGGTCGTACTGCATTCGTGCATAAGGGCCGTATTGTGGCATTGCTTTATGGGTTGATAATTTACTTCTTGTCCTCGTCACTCATAGCCAGCCAACCAGATATTTTATACATAACGGTATAGACTTATAGGACAAGAAGAAAAGAGGTCTTGTGGCACCTTTGTCAGCGACTGGTCAATAACCTGGTTCGCCTCAGCCAGGCATATATCAATATCCTGCAATCAGAGGCATAGACAACGCATCGCGCCTTCGCCTGAGTAGATACGCAACGCGTGTATTATTTGTCCGTCACAGACCGAGAATAGATGTCGATGTGAAGTAGAGATACATACCTCTTAAAACCTGACAGATGCTGCAGCAGGCTGTGGATGTGCGCATCTGTAAAGTAATCTACGCCACAATTTTGACGCTCGCGGCAAAGAGCGCGAGAGAAAGGCCCCAAGCCACATAATCGACTCCACCAAAGCGCAACGTCAATGCTGCCCCGATCCCCCCCACTAACTACCCAAACACCATCACCACCTCTAGCATTAAGGTCCAGCAATCGCCGCTTTAAAGCTCTAACATCAGCAACGACTGACCGATAGAATCTCAGCTGTACGGGCCCCAGCAGAAGGCCCGACTCAACCGCCTGCTACCACATTTGCATCCAGGCATCGACGCCCCAAGGACATCGCGGCGGTGAAGTTGCCCCTCCTCGCCACCACAGCCTGCCACCGCAGTGCCACCCGCAAGACTACCGCAGCCTCGTCCGCACCGCTCTCCGCCCCCTCTGATCTTCTCACCGGCGAAGCGAGACCAACGCCAGCCACGAATTGACGGTGCCCGCCCCTTGCCTTTCTCACACAACCATGTCCATCATCCAGCAGCACACCTCGGCCTCGCTTTCGGACGCCTGGCGCACGATCAACATCGATGCGCTGGACCCGGACAGCTCGCAGAACTTCGACACCAGTACTCTGCACCCGCCGCTACCCGAGGTCAGCGAGGCAGACGCGCGCCAGCTTAACGGGCAAGTGCGGCAGCTTCTGAGGGGAGGCGATCCCGAGGGCGCGCTTAGGGGTTGTCTGGAGACTGCTGTTTACAATGGAAGCAATTCCGCAAAGGTACGTCGGAATCAGAGGAGATTGATGATTATGAAGAGCTCGGAGATATAAGAGGATCATTATCAGGAAGGGGACAGGGCTCCTGGGCTTATACGAGGAGGGAAGTTACGTGATGCTGACGATAAAATACCACAGGACGCCCATATGCAGACCGTCCTTGAGGTCCTTCAGTCCATCAAGGCCAGTGAGATGACACCAATGCTACAGCGAATCTACGGGTCCGAAGGCGGCAGCGAACTCATTGATGTCTTAATGAAGTACCTGTATGTCGCTACCATCCCCGCTCCATCCACTTTCACCACGGAGAATTTGGAAAGCTGACTACAGGAACAGATACAAGGGCATGTCGGCCGGCGCCGGAAGTGGAAGCGGAGGACCACGAACGCCCGCCCGGAACCTCACGCCCCAGGCTACTGGCGGGTTCAGCCAGATAGGCTCTCGGCCGGGGGCTGCGAATGAGTCTACGGGTGCTGGCATGAGTGTGCTCCTTAGTTGGCACGAGAAGGTCGTTGATGTTGCGGGCTTGGGAAGCATACAGCGATGCATGACTGACTGGCGTAAGGTATAGAAGTGCCGAATCAGAATAGCCGAGTTTACCAAAAAAAAAAACACCCCCCAGAAGTGGGTAAATGAAATGAATAGATTTGACATGCCTATTTTGATATGATAATCGTGGATTGTTTCCCCATGCGTAGTGCACGGTTTCGGCAACGTGGGATTTATGTTGACTTGACGCCGGAGTCTTGATAGGGTAATTAGTTGTATCATTAGATGTTAGACAATCAAGTACTTCGCCCGACAACTTGAACAGTCCAGTGGGCCTCTTAGGATAGCTTAAAGAGCACATTTTCTCCTGCAAATAACTTGGATACTTGATACTCACAGAGGATTGACTGTGCTCTTTTACCGAGTTATAAGGTAAACTACCAATAAGGCGATTGATTTTCTTCCCGTGAGGTATCTAGTCTACCTATGTTATACGTATGGCACTGGTCAATTCCAGCCCAACCGTCGGTATCTGAACACTGGAGTTGCTCTGAAACAATATATCGTAAACCTCAGCCTCCGGGGCTTTGAGGTGAGGACAAATGAGACACCCGTCGATGACGTGCTTTGACTATGTTCATCGCATGCATTCCCTCATCAAGCCTGACTACATATTTTCAGTCGATTTCTCCTTAATCAATCATCTATGTTGAGCACCGCTGCCAGTAATTGTCGCTATCGTCGTAGAGCTGAGACGCTCGTCCACCCCCGTAAACGATCGTCGTAAGCATTATGTATATTGCCACCTCACTAACAATCAGGTAGGAGGAAGAAACGGCGTAACTTCAGTGATGGTAAGCGTTCGCTTAGGTTCTTCGACCCGGTATGGCTGCGGCGACATAGCTGGTAACTCCATGCTCAGATCGTCCATCTTAACCTCAATGCCCATCACCTCCGGATCCAAAGCCGGCGTCTCTGGGAGAGATTGCGGCTCGCTCATGGTGTCGACTCCGCTCAGCTCCGCGGTCCATTCACTGTCTTCCTCTGTCCTCGACCCCTCTGCCCGCGAAAGCTCGATGTCCACAACCCACGGCGGTTGAGCCGGCAGCGCTGTGGTGGCACCAGCCATAGCCGCGTTTACAAACAATGTGTGGCGCCCTTCTGCCATCGGTCGAATATCACCCACGCAATGTGATGTCGCGCTGTAGCCACGACGCTGGATCTCGTGCAGTCGGGCTCCTTTAGTTGTCCGCACGCAACGACTCATACTCGGTAGAATCAGTAGACGGCGCAAACTGTCGATGTCGACGGTCTGGATGGGATCGATGGTATCACTTATGAGAGCAGAGGCGGAAGCGGTATTGCTGCTATCCTTGTCGTGTTGTAAGGAATCCGTACTTGTGGATAGGGGTAAGGGCGGCCCAAATCGCCAGCGGACGAGCTTGGCGCCCCAGCCCTCGCGCACGCGGCCGAAGCAGTGTAGCAGCGGACGGGAGCGCTCGATCGCTTTGAAGAGATGTGGACAGCCGATATGGCCTGCTGTGCGGCTGGAATCGAGGATGCCCGCTGGTGGGCCATGCGTCATGACTACATCGACATTGCCGTTGGCTGGGATGTCGAAAGAATGACCTTCTGCAGCGTGATACTGAAAGGAATGATCTTCCGTATGGGTAGGTTCTGCATTCCATGAAACTTTGTGCGGGCTCGCGTATACTGTTAACCTAGCCCCATTTGCAAGCGTGAAGGTGTGTGTCCCCTCTTCAAGGAAAGTGATTCCCGAGGCCGCGTCGAAGACACGATTAGCTTCCAGGATATTGTTGAATGCTTGGCCTAAGATCTGTGAGTTGCAGCGTGACAGTAATGGCGGTGTGTTAGGCATAAAGTCACGCCGACCGGCTATGACAAGCTTAAGAGGTGCATCAAGGCCCTGGAGGAGCTTGATGGTCTCTTCGTATTCTGACACATTGGAGCCACCTGTACCTGACAGGTCGACGCAATGGACCACGACGTCGAATTTGTGGCCAGCCAATGTTGGGTACACGCCCCCTTGTGTGTCAGATATCACGAGAAATCTTGTTTTGATGCCCATATTGTTGGTGTCGTTCAAGTTGGCTGCTGAGTTAAGTTGAGTTGAGTTGAGAAAAGGCAGACACAAAACTTCGTGGGGTTGCGTTTTGAAGGCTCAATGTATGTGAGCAGGGGAACTGGGGCAGGAGCACACGAGCAGGAGGACGTAGGCAGGAGCACCAAACCTCGTCAAGGAGGCTCTCGTGCAAACATTGGGTCCCCCACGGTTTTTTGGGATCCAGCACATACGATCCTTTGCACCATGGCCTGGTGTTTCTCCGATAGGCCGTCTCCATGCTCTGTCCTAGGTATCATCCAAACCTAGAACAAACAACAGCCTCCATGTTATCTCCACTGTTCGTGCCACCTTAAGTGGTAGTACTGTCAAACTGGAAGACCAGGTGGAAGCTTGATTGGACCGATAGGGTCGAGATACATACCTAGCTAGCTAATATACTTTCTCATCCCCTAAAAACTCTAGACGCAAAGTGCTGAACTTTGAAAGCTGCTTGCTTTGGCAGGAGCAAGCAAACGTTTCTCGTTGTGACTATGTGACGTCGGACGCTGATCACGTTTCGAAAGCCCTAGACACCAATGAAGTTGAAAATATCATGTCACTCGGAAACGAATCACTTTGCTGTTTCCTTCGCTTGGCCTTAAAGTTAGTAGACTTCGGTAAGCTGGGATGTCTGCTCCATGAATCCTTGAAAAGTACTTCGAGGAAACAGAACGACTCCAATGAAGTGGCCAACTGGAGGCCAAGCGCCTTCCTGTAGCAGCCACTCCATCCCAGTCTGCAGGGCAGCATCCGAAGGTATCACCTACGGGCATACGTTGTACAAGTATACAGGTAAGTAACTGTACCTTCGAATATCTCCGTTGCTACTTCAAAGCACATGCCGCAATTCCACATCGTAGCCATACCCTCTCAAAAATCCCACAGAGCAGGGCTATTGAGTCGGACCTTGTGCCCTTGAAGGTTATGTACAGACTTTAGTATTTGACTCGAGATATGAGATAGTACCGACAGTAATGACCTGATTGTAAGCACAATCGAAGGGTTTACTTTAATAAGCCAAAAATATGATTCGAAGACTCGCTCGGGGAAAAAATCGAGTAGTACTATTGAGGAACTACCCACTGGTATATCTTACTTTATAATACATCTTTCAAATTGATCTGCCCGCTGCCTCGCGGTAGAGCTTGAGGCTGATCTTTCGATTCTTTCCAACCAATCATATAGATCATACGGAAGGTGGCCGGTAATGTGCCATCCTCGTTCCCATGCAGTTCTCGGTATATAGCATCACCGGCTAGCAAGACGTCTCTTTGAATAGCACCCATCTCCCTTCCCAAAACTGCGTTACTCTCTCCCATGGCCTGAATGTCTTGCATCAGCGCAAAAGAGTCTGGGTAATCGACAATAATGTCATCCACATCCACAGTTAGCATCTTGAAGCCTGCTTTCTGCAGGAGACCGCCCACGTCCCGCACGTCAGCAAGAGGAGAGACGTGGGGAGAAATGCCACCACGCCTGTCCTGCTCTGCTAGCTGCAACGATGTCCGTAACTCATAAAGGGAGTCGCCACCGAACATAGCTCCCATGAAGGCACAATCAGGCTTCAGTACATTGTTGATTTGAGCCAGAACACCGGGTAAATTGTTGATCCAGTGCATGCTTAGGGAGCTCAGGACCAGGTCAAAGGTGTTTGCCTCGTATGGTAATAGTTCTTCGTCTCTCAGAACCTCTCTCGTCATGTTCAGTTTCTGGTTGAACTCCAGATCAGCGTCACGGAACAGCAGGGTCTCGGACGAGTCCGCTGCCAGTAGATGACCGATCTTAGTCGCTATGGGTTCCGACACTGGGGCATCCGGGTTGGGATCGGGGTTCTCGCGCACCAGGGCGCGGGCGATATTGCATGAATTGGCTCCGAGATCGAGGACGCGGGGGTAATGGCGCTTGATGTCCTGTATTATATATTTTATTTAGCCGTTGGCCTGCCCCAAACAAGGAGCCAGCTTACCAGCAATCTCTCACAGAGGCGCATGGCGACTTCGTCTTTGAGATAGTCGGCTACTCGACTGTTTTCAACATTGTCGGCCGCACGCTCCTTCTGGAGCCATTTTGTCCGACGATTGAAGACATCGAGGATAGGGGGAGTGGCAGCTTGGAATGCGTATGATCGCCGGGCCAGGTATGCCCTCGACTTATGTATCGGACGGCATACAGAAGGCGAGATGCGAGGAAAACAATTCATCCTCCTAGATTGTTCGATTGGAGCGTCGGGTACATCCTCGCCTGGAAGGCAACTGTTTGAGATCACGGTGACTGGAGCTCTCGACAGCTCGCATGTCTCTGAGATTCAGGTCGTGACGTCTGCTACAGCTGCAGCTGCAGCTACCGCGACAATACCCGCAAGTACCCGCAAAAGCCACAGGGGCTACCGCATCACGAACAGAGCACAGACGGGCTTTTATGCAATGTCAAGCCACAGCAGCTGCACATATGCATAACTGCTTATTCACTCTACTACATGGGTCTCGGAGCTAAGAAATTAGACTCCTGAAAGTGCGTAGATGGGGCGTGGGTGCTCCTCCTTTCGCCGCCCAGCCTTCGAACGCCCACTACCACCGTAATCCTGCATCTTGTTTGATGCCGTGCCACAATACTGCGATAGCCTAGCGATTGCGATAACCACCGATTCTCCCCAATTGCTTACAGCACGCGACACAGCTTCGGTTCCCTCGACCAGCTGACGGAGGGAGGGCAAACGATACGGCATCTTGCGAACGTTCCGGTCTGTCGACGGGAGCCATGTTCATGGATTGATCCGGGACCCAGAAACCATGCGATCCGCAGTTTGAGCGCGCTTCCTGCACCCTATTGGAATTACAGCTAGTCTTCGATCACGACACACGACGAGCCTCATAATATAGATACTAGACTCCGTGCTCGACCGGTGGACTTGAAGGTGGATCAGTCCTCGGTGTTCCAGGCGAATAGGGGTCCCTCATCCACGACGACAAGATGGCATCATCCGCCGCCGCCGGCTTCCTCGGCCGATCGAGTAGTAGCAATTCAAATATGCGCGGTCTTGTCCAATTCATTGCCGATCTGAGGAATGCCCGTGCGAGGGATCTTGAGGAAAAGAGAATCAATAAGGAACTGGCTAATATTCGGTTTGTGCCTTCTGACTTTATCACACAGAGTCAAGAGTAGAGTGCTGATATCCTGAATCCAATTTCTTAGACAAAAATTCAAAGGTATGTCGCGAATCAATGACGCTAAGCCTACTTTACGATCTTGCGAGCCATTGGCATTGGTGCTGACCAAAAAACTAGATGGAAACTTGAGTGGCTATCATAAAAAAAAATATGTTTGCAAGGTATGCACGAATAACATACACTGCGCTTACCACGGGAGCTGACATCGGGTATCAAGCTTCTGTACATCTACATCCTGGGCTGGAACGTCGACTTTGGGCATCTCGAAGCCGTGAACCTTATATCGGCCAACAAGTACTCCGAGAAGCAGATCGGATACTTGGCTATGACATTGTTTCTACACGAGAAGCATGAATTGCTGCATCTGGTCGTCAATAGTATAAGGAAGGATCTTCTGGACCACAACGAGCTCTTCAACTGCTTAGCGTTGCATGCAATCGCGAATGTGGGTGGCAGGGAGATGGGTGAGGCCTTGAGCAGCGAAGTTCATAGGCTCCTGATATCTCCGTATGTCTACACCACCAGAGCCTGTGTAGTCCGCAGCTGACAGTTCGTTAGGACCTCCAAGGCCTTCGTGAAGAAGAAGGCCGCCCTGACACTTCTCCGTTTATACCGCAAGCATCCAGACATCATCAATCCCCAATGGGCTGAAAGAATGATATCGCTTATGGACGATATAGATCTTGGAGTTTCTCTTTCGGTCACTTCTCTTGTTATGACTGTTGCCCAAGATGATCTCGATCAGTACAAAGGCGCCTACGTCAAGGCTGCGGCGAGGTTAAAGCGTATAGTGGTGGACGGCGATTTCTCAGCCGATTACCTGTACTATAAGGTTCCTTGTCCTTGGTTGCAGGTGAAGCTATTACGGTTGCTTCAATACTTCCCGCCGTCAGGTGAGTGTCGATATGCCTAATTGACAGTACACGACTAACGCGAAAGGCAGAGGATAGCCATGTACGGGAAATGATACGAGAATCGCTGCAAAAGATTCTAAATCTGGCTATGGAGACGAATAAGAACGTTCAACAGAACAATGCCCAAAATGCTGTTCTGTTTGAAGCGATCAATCTCATCATCCATTTGGACACGGAACATGCGCTCATGCGGCAAATATCAACCCGCCTAGGCCGCTTCATCACTTCCAGGGAAACAAACGTTCGATATCTAGGTCTGGAAGCCATGACACATCTTGCTGCTCGAGCTGAGAACCTCGATCCTATCAAACAGCACCAGGACGTCATCCTTGGCTCGCTGAAAGATCGCGATATCAGCGTGCGCAGAAAAGGTCTCGACTTGCTATATAGTATGTGCGACTCGACAAATTCCGGACCTATTGTATCGGAACTGCTCCAGTACTTACAAAATGCCGATTTCTCCATACGAGAGGAGATGGCGTTGAAAATTGCGATCCTTACAGAGAAGTATGCCACCGACATCCAATGGTATATCAATGTTTCGTTGCGGCTGGTGGCTGTTGCAGGAGATCATCTTAGTGACGAGGTCTGGCAACGAGTTATTCAGATTGTTACGAACAACGAGGAGCTTCAGGTTTATGCTGCTAAAAACACCTTACAGCATATCAAACAAGATCACTGCCATGAGACATTGGTGAAAATCGGAGCGTATGTCCTAGGTGAATTCGGTCATTTAATTGCCGAAGAAGCGGGCTGCAGCCCTATCGAGCAATTTATGGCCTTGTCAGCGAAGCTCGCGGGATGTTCTTCGAGCACACGTGCGATGATTCTCTCTTCGTTTGTGAAGTTTGTCAACCTATTCCCCGAAATCAAGCCCCAGCTCCTCCACATGTTTGAGCTTTACAGCCATACGCTGGATTCCGAGTTACAACAGCGAGCTTGCGAGTACCTGGCGCTCGCCTGTCAGCCAACAGACGACTTGCTCCGGACAGTCTGCGACGAGATGCCACCATTTCCTGAGCGACAGTCGGCTCTTTTATCGCGACTTCACTCGAGGCATGCTGGTACAAGCGACAAGCGGACTTGGGTAGTTGGCGGCAAGGACGCCAATGTTGACGCGTCGGAGCTGAATATGACAAAGAATGCCGGTCTTCGGAGGGCCTTCAGTGCGAATGGTCCTGTCAATGGCAACGGCTCTGCAAATGGCACTAACGGTACCAATGGATCGTCTCACGATCTTGCTGGTCTGGATTTAAATGCAGGACCGCAACCGGAGAAGATGTTAAAGGCGCCAAATCTGGCGAGCGCGGCCCACTTGTCACCCGGATGGGAGCCTGGGTACAACAAGCTGCTTCTCAAGGGTGATGGAGTTCTTTTCGAGGACGGTCAGCTTCAGGTGGGCGTTCGTTCCGAATACAGAGGTCAAATGGCTTGCCTTATCTTGTACTTCACGAATAAGACCCCCGCTGTCATCAGTTCTTTCACGACAACACTAGATCTTGACGAAAGCGAAAAGCCAAACCTCACCTGGGACAACAAAGCGATGCCGGATAGCACTATCACCCAGGGAGGGCAAGCGCGGCAAATCATCATGTTTGAGTCCAAGAAAGTATTCACAAGAAGCCCGACTATTAGAATCAGCTATCTGGCCGGAGCTTTGCAGGCTCTCACATTGATGCTGCCGTTGAGAGCCCACAAATTCATGGATGCAGCGGACTTGACAGCAGATGATTTTTTCAAGAGGTGGAAACAGATTGGGGGTGCGCCTCGCGAAGCTCAGCAAATCATTGGATTGGCGGCTGGCAAGGACAGTGGTCGTGAGATGAATGAAAGCTTCGTTCGCAAAGTTATTCAAGGGTTACGATGGGGCATTCTGGAGAGGGTAGATCCCAACAGCAAAAACTTCGTCGGCGCCAGTGTCCTTCATACCGCAGAAGGTGGCAAATTTGGCTGTCTGATGAGGTTGGAACCGAACTACCCGTCGCAGGTATGTTTCTGTAAATGGTGACATGTTATGTTTGGAGCAATGTGACTAATTGACTATAGATGGTACGGCTCACAATTAGGGCTACTGATGAGAGTGTGCCTCCAGTGCTGCTGAAGCTGATGGAAGAGAGGTTGTCGGTGGGTGTTTCGACGGGGCCAGCGATGCACGAAGCTCCAACGAGAAGAGAGATATCAGATACCTTTAGTAACATCATGGTGGCATAAGAACTTCACATACCCAAAATAATGATACATCTTGTACAAATCACCTGTGCTTCCATGCTCATACTTTTCGGCGTAGCCTGCTTCTATCGGTTGTCGTCGCCACCCCCGAAATACCCTCTCCTGCTTAGTGATCGATTTTGATTATATTGCTAAGAAATATTCTTTGACCGACTCCCTGGCACAGGATCTACTTCGCGTAAACATGCGATTGTAAGACCCAAATTTGATTATTGTAAATACCGAAAAGTTGCGAGCGGGCTGAGGCAGCTATAATCCCGACCGCTATTAAGCTCCTGCCAAGGCTGTTGGAGAGAACACACTTCTTTCACGAGGCCGCAACATGAAAATTACCGGTTTTACGCGCGGCGATTGACGAGGCGGGAGCCAAGGTCATCATTATCAACTGCGTCATTTAGACTTGTTGTCCATTCTGTAACCGTCAGATGCAGCTTCTCAACGAACACTGGGCTGATTTCCGGGTCTGCTGCACTGGTCGGCTATGTTTACATGGAATAGAGGAACCAGGCGTTTGGCTGTTGGTTGTGAAGAGGTCTTCGGAAGTGGATGGTAGCCCAACCCATAAGAATTGGGGTTCTTCAGCGGAACATATCATCAGAGGAAGATGTGAATGTTAACAATCCGCCGTTCGTTTCTCACTTTGCGTCACGAGCATCACGAGAGAGATTGTATATGGCGACGTGCTATTTGGGTAGAGCTCGAGCGTGGTTGAAGAATCGCATTACGGATGTTATAGTGGTATACCTCCAAGCAGGATTTTCTGCGTGCAGCCGCGTCTTTCCCAAACAACACAGTTACGTGGGTACATAAATTAAGAAAATTGGTATCAAATGAAAGATTTCAATATGTATAGTCTGTTTCTGAGATGGTAATTTGTTATGGTTTTCCGAAGCTCTAATGTAGACCCGACACGGACTCATTGGGACTTGAGCTCCTCGTCAACTTGCTTTTTGACAATTTCTCGGACAGCTTCCCAGTCGTTATCTACGTCCGTCACCCGCTTCTCCTTACTCTCCAACCCAACGAATTCTGGCGGGAGAACCTTCTCCTTGAAACTGAAGCCAGGCTCGTCTTTCAGTGCCAATTCAACTGCTCCGGCAAACTTGGCAGGGTGAGCTGTTGATAGGGATATATGCGGCACCTGTGAGCGCTCCATTGACCGTGCCGAGGCGGCGATACCAACAGCAGAGTGTGGATCTAGGACGTAGTTGACCTTGTGAAAGTAGTTCTTGATGGTTTCGACCGTCTGCGCATCGCTAACGCGCTCGCTTTCAAAGTCGCGTTTCGCATTGTTGTGCACATCCTGGTACACGGGACCGAAGCCACCGCTCGACTTGAGCTGCTTAAGCCACGCCGAGACCTCTTGGCCAGCTTGTTTCTTGTTCCACTCATCATCCATGCCAGCTGCATCGGCAAATTCATAGGCTAGAAACCACAGAAGGCGCTCGAAATTACTTGAGACTAAGATGTCCATGGCCGGGCTGAGAGTTTCCTTGACGCCATCTTCGTGGGCCTTGACGCCGTCACGCTCCAAGCCTCCTTCTGCCTGAGGGCCTCTCGCTGGCTTTTTCTCGTATTTTCCAGTCTTCCAGAATCTGTCAAGAATGTCGTTCTCATTGGTTGCAATGACCAGCTTCTCCGTCGGCAACCCCATGCGATGAGCAAAGTATCCGGCTAAAATGTCGCCAAAGTTGCCCGTAGGCACCACGAACCTGACCTTATCGCCAACGTTGAAGTTTGGGGATGGCCGAGCAAGGCTGAAATACGAATAGAAGTAGTATACTATCTGGGCAAGGATGCGTGCGAAGTTGATGCTATTCACGGCTCCAAGGTTCATGGTAGAGTTGATGTCAGGATCGGCAAATAGGATTTTGACAATGTCCTGACAATCGTCAAAGGTTCCAGTGACTGCCAGGTTATGGACGTTCTCGTCCAGGACAGTTGTCATCTGAGCCTCCTGGATGGGGCTCACCCTTCCCTTGGGATGCAATATAAAGACTGATACGTCCTTTTTGCCGCGCAAGCCATATATGGCAGCGGAGCCCGTGTCGCCGCTTGTAGCACCGACGACTGTAAGGTGATGGCGTCTACGACCTGTCTTTCCTTCGTTCTTTCGAACCAAGAAGTATTCGAAAAGGTTTCCGAGGAATTGAAGAGCAACATCTTTGAAGGCAAAGGTCGGGCCATGGAATAATTCGAGTAGGTATAGGTTATCGTGGAGGTGTTTCAGAGGAGTTGTTTCAGGGGCACGGAAGGTAGAATAGCTTCGGTCGATGATGCCTTTCAGGTCATTGCGGGGAATCTCAGAGGGTGAGATGTATAGAGAGAGAACCTCGAGTGCCAGTTCTGGGAAAGACAGGTCTTTCCAATCCTGCCAATTGGCGGCGGATGGGATCTGCTCAGGGAGATACAGACCGCCGTCTGTGGCCAGACCCTTCAGGACGGCCTCCTCGAAGGAGAACTACGGATCAGGTTAGCCAATACGGGCATGAATAGCCAGGCTGCATCAAGAGCTGTACATCAGAATCATCTCCTCGGGTACTCAGGTAGCGGTGGGATGGATTGTTGGCAGGCGCAGAGCCGTTCGCCGTCCCATTCACACCGTTCGACATGATGGCGATGCGTTAGGTATGCCAACAAGAGCCCGTTGGTCAGGAGAAATTAAAGAAAATAATTACAACGGCAACAGTCAACGCATGGATGGCCCCTAGTGCACGCAGTATGCAATATGACCCTGAATCTGAGTCAAGCAAAATTCAATGGATGTAAAGCCGAGTTCGGATCAAAAACATACCCCGCGCTAACCAATTCGGGAGGAGGGGCAAAGCGACGATGCTGGGCGCTGGGCAGAGTGAGGCTGGCTGGCTGGGTCGCTGGCCGCTCTGGAAGAAAGATGTGGAGCTGCCTCCAGTTCAGCTGCTCCCGGGTTGCTGCCAGCCTCCTCCTCGTGCACAACAGTCTTGCAGCCTCAAACACGCCAGCTCAATTTCCTCCGCCTTTATTAGACATTCTACTACGGCCCACGTGGCTAATAGCTGCCCACTAGGTATTCGTGAAATATGCAGGACGATCAAAAGAAAAACCACATCAACACTCAATTATATTGGTAGCAGTCGCCTACCCGATGGTATGGGTTCTCCACGGTGATTAACACTTGTCGCTTCGAACAACGCGCATGAACATCTGTACAGCAGATCGTGATCGCAATCAATTCCTATGAATATGCATTCACTCTTGACAGCTTCTTATCTAGACACGAGTCCCATTAGACATAGATTACCGTCAATTATCTAGGCCTTCGGCGGCGCAGCGAAGTCGCAGAGCGGATGCGTTGTTAAGCCATCGTGAGAGTTGTTCTCAACGATGTGCTTCGTGAAAGACACAGCCGCATGGGCTCGTCATTATCCAACCCCGTGAGAATGGGGATACCGGCCACTAGATATGCATGACGAAGCAGCTAGATCCTCTTGACCACTGGTCCAGGAAGAGACATCAACGGCCCAACACTCCAGCGCCGACATCAACTCAACTACAACCGTTTCATCTTGATACTCCGACTCTACTCCGAAGGCAAAGCCGATCAGCTAGGGCTCCCGTGGGGAAGATTCTGCGATCGCGAGCTCCATCTCAGCTCGGAGTGACGTGATTCCAGCGATGAAGTCGAATTGAGGCTGTCGCGTACCACGGTGATCCTGGTAGGGCGGCCAATCAAACGCGACGAATATAGTGTCCAGCCATCTGGACCCATTCGAATCAAGGAACGTCTCTTCAGGGATGTAAATTGATTCTTACTAGGAACTCATCTATTCCTTTCGACCTATAATACGTCATGTGGCTATCTATAGCCAGCTTGAAGTGCCGTGGAAGACTAACGACAAGTTGCGATAGGTCCTGCAGGTTTCTTTCCCAGGGTCGTCCCGGTCAGGTGTCGGAGACATTATGAGCACGGCCTCAACATATTATAGCCCTTCGATCTTCGCAAATCTTCGGGGTACGTGAGGTTCCATAAGGGTTTATGGGGTCAATGGATCACTCAGCCATGCCTGGTCCTGGATGCAGTGCGCACAAAAATCAGGGACGAAGTGATCCCGACGAAGGAGATATCGCTGACCTCCGCGCCGACAGGCGGGAGTATGATTGGTAGAGCAGCTAGTATAAAGCTAGACGTCCATTGAAATTATTCTCGGAAAATATAGGCTGTTCGTCCTCTCAGTTTTCAAGATATACCGACCTTATCATATTCTTAGCTGCTCGGTTGCGCCTTCAGCCAAGTCACGTTGCATATCTTCATTGGCCACTTGATCAGGCCTCAAACACCAAAAAGCAAAACTCCCTCAGCTACATCATCATGTCTGCCGCCAGCATACCTGAGGTACAACCCCTGCCACCGCCCTTGAATCTAAAGCACCCAGGCCGCTCTGCTTATGGTGACACACCACCGGCCCCTACTTCTATACCGAAGACACCTCCTAGCCGGAAATCTTTCTCACTGCCTGGACCTCGCACTACGCCACGGCCTGCTAGTAGACGAGATCATTACACTCCTGCTACTGGCGGTAGTTCGTCCGAGTTCGAGTTGCCCATGTCATCTGTCTCAACACGTTCGACTAGACAACTGCGGCCTCAAGAAAGCTGGGAAGACGACTACCACACTCGTGAGCGAGAGCAAAGTTGGGATCCGACAGCGTCTCGCAACAATATGGACCACCCAGACATATATACAAGGCGAAGCCAGAGCTTCCGTACGGGTCGTCGGCCACCTCGTGCATTCCTCAATCGCCCATGGCAGGTTGAAGACCCAGAGACCCCATC
The DNA here is from genome assembly GCA_022578815.1 of Xylariaceae sp. FL0016. Lineage (NCBI taxonomy): Eukaryota > Fungi > Ascomycota > Sordariomycetes > Xylariales > Xylariaceae > Xylariaceae sp. FL0016. The sequence continues at coordinate 784,073 of MU388732.1, forward strand.
GAGACCGACCTTCGATGAGACGCGGTCCACGCGCAACCTGCAGTATCGAGATGAAGAGATGGGTTTCGGCGGTCGTACAGGCTCGGACTCAGGTACACTTGCCGCCAAAATTGACTGGAAAAACCTCAGTAAAGAAGAGAAGGCCGAGGTTCTTCGTCTGCCTTGGATACAATGGATGAACTCAAATGCTAAGGATCACTTCGTCTCGAGCCTCGGAGAGTTTGTCGGAACGACACTTTTCCTGCTGTTCGCCTTCGCCGGCACAGAGGTCGCCAACATCCAGTCACAGGCCGGATCGAGCAACACGGCCGACTCCAACTCAACGACTGGTGCTGCGACAGGCTTTGATGTCTCCGTGTTGCTCTACATCTCCATCATCTTCGGTTTCTCGCTCATGGTGAATGTCTGGATCTTCTTCCGTATCTCCGGTGGACTATTTAACCCTGCCGTGACATTTGCCATGTTCCTAGTCAAGGCCATCTCTGCCACTCGAGCGGTATGCCTCTTTGTCGCTCAGATCCTGGGCTCACTTCTAGCCTCTGTCATCGTCCGCTTCCTCCTGCCAGAGAATTTCAATGTGCGCACAACCCTTACTGGCGGCGCTACTCTTGCCCAAGGCGTATTCATCGAAGCAATCCTTACCGCTGAACTGGTCTTCACCATCTTCATGCTTGCTAAGGAGAAGCATCGTGCGACTTTTATTGCTCCTGTGGGCATCGGTCTCGCGCTGTTCATCGCTGAAATGGTTGGAGTGCAGTTCACTGGTGGAAGCCTAAACCCAGCACGATCTTTCGGGCCTGTAAGTTGATCCAATTCCAATATCATCATTTCGGAAAGGCAGGACTAATTCTTGGATATCAGTGCGTGATTACCTTGACATTTGACCAAGAACATTGGATATACTGTGAGCACCCAGAAACCTAATGATACGAACCGTACTGATCAGCTTCAGGGGTCGGTCCGCTACTCGGAGCTTTGATTGCCGTCGTTTTCTACCGTTTCATAAAGACACTCGAATATGAGGTGAGATAGCCTACACAACTCTGTATCATAATCTTGTGACTTACATAACGCAGATGGCCAACCCAGGTGCTGACGGAGACCCTCTCAATGATCCGACACAGAACCCTGAGAAGCTAGCGGAACTCAAGAGCAAGAAGAGCATGGCATCGTCATCCTTCTACACATAGCCATAGTGCTAACATTTCCGGATACGGAAATGACAATGCCACGTTATATGACAAATGGCCACGAGAAGGATAGATCAGAGCATGCAGGGGAATATTTTGAGGTTACTCTAGCATGGACGGTATCGGAGGGGCCACGTAATGATAAATGACGAACACGGGCTATGGGTTTACACAGTTCAATTTGCATCTGAATTTGATTGAACATGCATGGGACACTCTGTTCCAAAAAGTTAGACATTGCACATACCGTCTGTGCATTTCTCTCCTTCTGCAGTTGACCTGATATGCTTCTATGTAATGTTGCTTATATTTTCAAATCCCGATATCAGAATGCTGGCGCGAACACGTTTTGTCAATGCACGAGCTCGATTGAGTCGGCTAGACAATGCGGCGAACTGCTGCAGATCAGCAAGGTGGAAGGTCTAAAGATGATCGTAGATCGAGTTGGCGACCTGCACAAGATCAAGCATATCACTGATGTGGGTGACCATTGCCAAAAACTCTCTTCCAGGAACAGCGCAGCCCGTCCTCTAGATGCATCGGCAGTACTTGACCATGGTTGTTAGCCGGGATGGCAAGAGCGAACTCAAAGTCTAGACCCGTTCCTTATGATTCGATGAATTACGTTTAAGTATTACGACTGCAGTATGTTGTAGCAGGATGGTGAGACGTGCCCTCGTGTGATGTCCAACATTGATTCCACTCCATTTTCTTAAGATTGTACGGGCTGTCATCATCTCAATGTTGTATCAGGAAGATGACACTGCAGTGTCAAAACTGCTTGAGTATATTCCGTCACTGCTTGGATTCACCGACTCAGTACCCGAGATGCTCTTGATTAAGCCCAAAAATCGAGGGACCAAGAACAAGAGCTCTGCCCGACATAGCCGGCAGCCGTCCACAGCCTCGGCTGAGTATTCCAAGCAAAGCAATCGCAGGTAGCAGTGATCTTTACCGACTCTTTTCCAGCTCAAGTAACAATCATGAAATTATATCTGCGTCCAAGCGTTCAACTGAGCACCCTCTAAGGCAGGCCTTACATAGTACGACAGTATTCGTTGTCCACAGCGTCCAGTTGATCATACTTATTAAGTCAGCTGCCCTCATCGATTTGGTATATACAAGCGAGTCTTATACCTTTACGCATTACAATGCTGCACGTTACCCTGCTCCTCGCCTCGCTTGCTTTGATGGTTCGCGGGGTAGCGGCAGAGACCGTCACTGAAGGTCAAGGCGCAATAATACCGGTACCTATGCCCTCCTGCTAGTGAGGTTCTATAGCAAGGAGAAACACGGGCTGTCGATCTATCAGCAGATCACTCAGGATTTCTATAAGCGGAAAAGATAGACGAGAACCGTGCTTCCCAAGGATACAGTTTCAACTTCAGCTGCATCGGACGCTGCACGGGTCTCACCTGCAGTGACGTCTTCCATACCTTCTTCATTGGCGGGACAGCACCTCAGCTGATCGACGTACAGGTAGAACTTGACTCCCACATGATGCAACGCCACAGCTCCATGGACATGTCCTGCGTGATTGCCGCATACGCCGTCGAGGCGCCCCGAGAGATGAACCGCGGGCAGTCCGTAGCCGCGTGCGGACGGCGGCAGCACGAAGACGCTGGCAGGCAAGAAGCTGTACCTGGAGGCGAGCGGGGACGATAGAGCGTGTCCTTCGGTGAGGGAGAGCTTTGGTGTCGATACTTGTATTGGAGACTTCATGGTCGCGGTTGATGGCTGTGAGTTGCGTTGCCTGATCTAATCGTCTGTGAACGGAGCACGCACGATCTGCTGGAATCACAGGTCCTCCATTCTTGTTCGATGGGCAGCTAAAAATTCTCAAGTACTCCGGATGGTATGGCGATGATTTCTATGTTTGAAATATGCTCATCATCGATGATTGAGTCGAGATGCTATCGTGACTGATGTACGAATGTAGGTAGGATACCATCAGGTACCTACAGGACACAGTATTCCTACCGCACGGCAATTGGTGATAGGCTCGTGCTGTGTAAGTGTTGTCAAAGACAAGCGCAACAATCTTGTGACTTCGCGATTGAGGTCGAGATTTGTGAGATATGAATGTCGATAAACAACGGGACGCACAAGCCAATTTCCGTTAGTCGAGCTGCTGCTCCGAAACTGCGATCTCCTTTGATGGCGCGTCTAACGAGCGCGCTGTGATATACAGTACTGTACCTACATCAGCTGGGCGTTGCGCCAAGGCTGTCCTTCGATAGGTCTACGCTATCACAAATCGATCGATAGGTACATACCTGCGTTTCCGCATTGGAACTTTTTACATACGGTAGCTCGGAGAGCCATCTCGGCCAACGGAGCAATGCAATTGTCATCGTGGATGGGCACGAGATAGGTATGTAAGGGATTCCTGGAATACGTTTGTCAGCCATCAGCACGTATGGGAAATGATGGCCTCCTTCAGATGTGCCGCAGCCTTCTCTCCCGTGCTCGGAAGCGAGCGCGCCTGCGCAATAACCGCGGCTTACTAACTCCGCAGGAATTGGTAATTGGCGATTCCTAGAAGGGGAGCAATATCGCGTCGCGTTGGATGATCCTTCGGGCACCTTGAATCTGCTCATCACGGATCAAGCATATGCTGTTATAACTACCCGATACTTGGCCTGACCCAGCTCATCGTACAAGATAATAGTCAATCAATCTTCGAGTCTCAACTGAACCTCCCCAATCGCATTCACCAACCAATCCACAATGGCGTCCACCTTCAACCTACCTGACCAGAACATCTCCTACTTCACCGTCCGTACCAATCCACGCTCAAAATACGCTGCTATGAAACTGACATGATCAAAAGATCCCAGCCGCCTTCGTCTTGGTACGTCCGTCACGGATCATGTCCACCCAGCCGCCTTAGCTATGGCATCCATCCCCTCAAGCACTAATCCCCATCCCCAACCCCCCCAGGCCCTAGCGCCAAGATTCTACTCGGGCATCGCTGGCCCAGGCAAGAAGCACTTCGACAGGTCGAACCCGCGAAACTTTAGTGCACGTCTCAACTCGGCCGACATCGACAAAGAAGTACGTGTATATTGGCAGACTCTCCCTCTCCCTCTCCCTCGCTCTAACCCTCACCCCAGCTCCGCCAACGGCTCCTGCGCGCCGAGTCCTGCGTCGCCAATGCCTTCGAGGGCCTGCCCCTCTTCGCCGCCGGCGTCGTGGCCGCCAACGCGGCAGGCCTGCCGACGTCGACCGTGAACGCGCTGTCGCTCGGCTACGTCGCCAGTCGCGTGGCCTACACCTGGGTCTACATCTGGGGCCAGAACAACCGCCGACTGAGCGGCGCGCGGACGCTTGTGTGGATGGCGGGTATGGGGATGATCATGACCATGTTTGTGAAGGCAGGGCTCAAGTCTTGAAGAAGGACTTGTCATCGAAGATGTCAATACCTTTTGTTAAGTAGTTATTCGCCGTCTTCTTACGTGCTTGTGCTAGGTCATGCGGAAAAAACCGTTGGCATTCCCAGTTTGATGGTGACCAAGACGTGAATACGAACAAGTGCATACATATGAGTTTGAAGTAGAGGGTATCGTGAGTAGATTGGTCGTCTGTCATGTGGGAGATTCCGATCTATACTGTACAGTATCCAACGCTGCCTTGCATCATTGACTACGTCTATAGACCATCGCCAAGTCCTCGAGCACTAGGCACTGCGTGTCCTACACAAGCTCTCCTCCACCCCAGTCTCCCCACAAGTCATGCAGATCTGAGCCGAGCATCTCAAAATTAACGTCGGGATTGGGCACTAGCAGCTGGCTTGGGTCGGTCGCCGGCAGGAGCCAAGGCATAGATAGTGGGCCTTCGCGGTGGAAAGGCGTCGTACCTATTTGCATCGCTGAAGCTGTAGCACCAGAGGCGAAGGGACTGATTGACTGTAATCGTGTATCAGGATATGGAACCAATTCAGACACGATGAGGGAGCTCCGACTTACATTGATTGTGTCCTGATTCGGTTGCGGTGTAGCATTATTCGAATGCGCCTGTTGGGCAGGATAGGGTGGGATCTGGTACGCCAACAACTTGTAGTGTAGGCCAATGAACCTCTCAGCGGCCGACGCTTTGGCAGCTTCCAGGGTTTTGTTACCCAGATGCGTCTCAAGGAGCCCGTATGCCGCGCACATCGAAGAGTAACCCCATGGGTCATTGTTTCCACATCTGAGGACGCGATCTATACCTCGATAAGTCAGTATACTGTGTCTTCAAAAAATGGGAGAGAGATCGAGATAAGTATATGAGAGAATCTGATGCCTGGAAGCCGACCTTCTTTGAGAGCAATGCATTTCTCAATGAGCTTGAGAGTGTCTTGTGCACTCGCTATGATAAGACTTGTGGAGTCTAATGCGCAGTCAGTACCGTATGAATGCCATGAGCGGATATCGACCCACCTCGAGGTTGGTGAAGGGACACATTGCAGAGATTGATCGCTGCATTCATCGTGTCTTCGCGGAGGAAATAAAGAGTCCGAATACCCTTCTGAAATAGTCGATCGTGCATCAAAACTAGGTCTCGCGCAGTGGTGTAGTAGATAAACTCAGCTTGTTGGTACCGAGAATGGTATTTTCGTAATTTGAGATACGGTTGATGCAAGGGAATGAGGTATTGCCTGAGCTGCAGATGGAGAAGTGTATGGGCCAGTATCGGCTTGTGTGACACCTCTAGATCTCCCTTAGCATCGAGGTCCCATGACGGCAGTGCATCGATTTCTTGCATAATCATGTCAGTATACTGGAGGACCTGCTCCCATTCGAGATCCACCGGAGGCCCAGTCAGTAGCCTATTCAGCTCTAACCTCAAGGGAAGGCTTTGTCGGCTGATGTGAGCATACGATGAGAAAGTGTATACAGTCCGCGGCTGGGAAAGAGGAAGCTCTTGGGAATCTTCGTCAAAGCCCTCATCGTCGATGTTCTTAGGCGCGTCTGCGTCGTTGTGGACTTGGCTCAAGAGCGTCGGAACTCCTTGGTCAAACGAGGCTTGAACATCGAACTCGATAATCGCTGCCCATAGTCTCCTTCTCATCTCCCGATTGTATGGAGAAATATTGCTGGTTATACGATCTAGATCCTGGTGAAGGCCCGCGGTGACACCTTCGTGGACAAGCGCGCCCGCCGATGTCCAGAACCTTTTCTTCTTGATGATATTGACCCTTTTGGCAAGATATAGCAGACAAGCAATTTGGTAGTGTACCAATTGGCGATGTTTCTGACTTTGCCGGCTGGACCAGCTGTCGCATGCTTTAATCCACGTCTCCGCTCTCTGGAAAGAACTTGACTTGACACCAACATACTGGTTTGACGACTGCATGTCTAAACAACAAGACACAGCTATCAACGAGAGAACAAGTGCCGTGAAGGATGCGCACCTTTGATGTGCTGGGTCCCAGAATGTTTCATACTGCTTCTTGAACGTGGGTATGTGAATGATTCGAAAGATTTGCTCAAACTGGTCAAGATAAACAGTGATGAGGGAGTTCGTCTCAATTTCAGAGGGAAGAAGTGATTCAAGGACGGGGTCAGGTTCGGCGGCTCGCTTTTGACGGTCTTCTTTTCTTTTTTTACGATCCTTCCTCTGGATATTCAGAGGCCTCAGCCACTCGTCGGCGGTCTCTTTCATAAATGGACATATGCCCGTGAGTTCTCCGAGCGAAGACCAGGCATTGTGAGGCCCGAAGTATCTAGTGTTGAAATTCTTGCTTCTGTACAACTTGGGGTCAACTGCATCTGGAGACGTCTTTATATAAGGGAGACCCGATAACCCAAACGGAGTGTCTTTGGCAGCATCCTTAGACGTCGATGGCGAAGCTGCAATGGTGCTACCATCTACTGAGGGCTGTGTTGAGAGCGCCCGCTTGAGCTGGGATACCTCGAGCTCAAGCTTACGAATCCTCTCATGATCTCGAGCAGCATCTTTCAAGAGTGAGCTGTCGACTTCCCGGCGATTTGAGGCGGCGTTACCCCCTGAACGACGTGGATCGGCTCCAAAGGTGACCAAATTAGCAGCAGGGGTGAATTGGGCCTTTTCACTGACTGATGCGATGGTCGTTATGGGGCCGCCAGGCCGCGACTCATAGGTGCATCGTTCGGGCGTGCCAGATTTGATACACCTGTCACACGGCAATTCTCTCGAGCAAGATAGCTTTCTTCGGCGGCATTCAAGACATGACAAGCGCACCCGCTGCCGCTTCCTTGCGGGCTCATTGTGACTATCATCATCATGATCCGGGTCATCCTGGTCGTCGTCCTCATGTGGGCGAGAGTTTGGGGCGGATTCAGACTCGGCCATGGCTTCGGGCGAGGTGGGATCCGAGCTGGAAAATGGAGCTGGGTCGAGCTCTCGGATCAAGACTGATCTGATTGATAAGATCTTTTGGAAGTAATTGTATTTACGATCAATCTACTAGTACCTGCGGTGAGTCACAACTGACAAAGACTTATTAGACCGCCTGCAGTCTTCAAATGAGAGGTGAGCCAGTCTCGGCTGACTGTTGCTCGGATTTAGACCTCGGACATCGGAGATGTGAATGAGCGCGAAGGAGCGAACAAGCCTGTTACCTAATTTTGGCTTACGCAATGGAAGCGCTGCAGCATCTTACTACATGAGAAAATATCTCAACACGAAACGCAGGCAGATAAAGTAGCTTGTGTCGTCACTACACCATTTGCAAAGTACTGCTTTGACCTTCGTGCTGCGTGGAAAATCGACAGCTGGGTTTTTAATGTACTGCTAATAGTCACTCAATCCAAACCCACTTTCGTATTATTAGAATCTTGGCAGTTACTTGAAGTGAATATGTAGGCGTCTGTGGCTAGTGTGGATGCTGTGGCTGAGATTCGCTGCCAAGGACGGGTTGACCCGTGAGTTTCACGTGTCTGAGCCTCAATTGCCTCCTTGGAGAGGTATGTTTTTCTATCTGAAGTGGTAACTCAAAGTCCGAAATAGCGTACTCAATCGCACCATGTGATACAGTGGTCATGTTGTATGTGATAATAAGCCTATTAGGCTTCGCATGGTGTGTTGCTGCTACTATTGTGCCTGGCAAAGGCTTCGATAGATTCATAAGCATCTGGCTGGAGAATCAGGTACGCAATGCTTATTAAGCCAATCCTTTGGCTCCGCTATCTGGGTTGGATATTGATGCCTAGCCATTGTAGGACTTCCCCAAAGTGGTTGCCGACCCTGCTTTTGCAGACCTGAAGCGCTTCGGTATCTTGCAGACGCGCTACTTCGCTCAGACACATCCAAGTCAACCCAACTATCTCGCTGCGGTTGCTGGTGACTACTGGGGGTTGGATTACGATGACGTCGTCCGAATCCCTTCCAATATCTCCACTGTGGTAGACCTCCTCGACACGAGGCAGATCAGCTGGAAAGGCTACTACGAGGGAAACCCCGGGCCAGGCTACATGGCTGGCGCCAGTGTAGGCACGTTGGACCATCAAGGGCCAGAGGGCTCATGGGACTATTTTCGCAAACACAAGTTCGTATTTTCATGCTTGCTTAGTAAAATATAATGTACTGATGAGAACCACAGTCACTTTGTTTCCCACGACTCCATAAACACCAATGGAAGTCGATTGGCCAATCTTCTGTCATTTAAAGAGTTCAAGCGAGACTTTGCCGCCAAGACAGTGCCTCAATTTGTGTACATGTCCCCAAACATGCTCAACGATGGCCATAATACCACACTTGAATACGCGACAGACTGGGCACGCGAATTTCTCATGCCGATTCTTGTTGACGGTGTCTTTGATGAGAAAACGTTGATACAGCTTACGTACGACGAGACTGAAGACTACTCGGAGCCGAACCGTATTGTGTCCCTACTACTTGGTAACGCCATTCCAAAAAGTGCCCAAGGGACCGAGGACGACACATTTTACACGCACTACTCCATTCTGTCAACTATGGAACACAACTGGGATCTTCCAAACCTCGGTAGATTCGACGTGGGCGCTAATGTGTTCAAGATCTTGGCAGACGACACTGGGTTCACCAACAGCGATCCGCCCAATGTTGCCACGGCAAACAACTCCATATCCTATCCTGGCCCCTTCAACAGAAACCACACTGTCAAACTCACGACTTTCTCGGCACCTAACATGGAGTTGACTGGAGCAGGCGGCAAGCCAATTTTGGATTCGATCCGCAAGCAGTGGGAGAAGGCAGCGGATTTAAGCACGCCATACGACGGCAGTGGTAATGTATACGATGGAGACAACATGCCAGTATCTAGAGAACAAGCGCAGGGTGGCACGTAATAGTTCAATCGAATAGGTTCAACGCGATGCTTCTCTGATCTAATGGTGGCCTCCAATTGAGTATTATGCAGAGCATTGAACTAACAAAGGTCGTCTGTATTTAACTCATGACTGATTAAATCGACTTCGTAGCTAATTGCATGATATTTCGACAGCTTGCGTAATTTCTGATTTGACGATTGTGCCAGTTCCCTCCAGTCAAGTCAGTCTGAAGCAAGTGGATATGCATCTCGGAAGAAATATTTCTCAACCGAGTCGCGTCTGCGCAGTGCCTTGGCATTGGCTCGAGCTTCACTCCTCAGTCCGTCATGGTAGCAAAGCCAGAACCATTGCACTCGATGTCCATACCTGAGGTACAGTACCGACCGTATCGCCGAATGTGAGAAGACAAAGATGACGCGTACGACAGATCTCTGCATCGCATTGATACGCACTCACCATATCACCAGCCGCAAAAAGCTTCAAAAAGTCAAGAAGGCAGCTGCTCATTACTCACTACCATTGGTACTGGTCCGAAGTGGCGGTTCTCCAGGCATCATGTACGCTGAGGGCTCTGACGAAGTTCGCGTGAGTGGTTGGGTGAATGCCATACAGGGCCTACGGTACAAGGACTTCCAGTGCGCCCAGAAGCCGACTATCTCGCCAGTCGCAATACCGCCCGGGATGAAGGACACTGGCAGTGTGTTCGAAGAAGTCACATCCGTCGCCGACTTTGGCGAGCGAATGGAACAGAGGGGCCTGAGTGCGTGGTGGAAGACCGGAATGGGCTATGAGAGCTCGAATTGAATTATGAAGGCTATCAGAACCCGGGCATCGAAATGTGCTTCGTATCCTCATGCCCTCCACCTCGGATTCAGCTTCAAGTGGGAAATCCTATGCACCCATCGTTCCGAAGCGTGGCTCATACTGGAAGGACATCCTCCAACGCGATTATTTGTGGTCAGCCGGACCTAAACGAGCGTGCAGACTTTCAGCGACAAAGAACGCAAGACTCAATCACGTTACCAATCTATCGCATGGTCATTCACAACATACTCGGCCCGGCCGTGCGGCTGCCGTTGGAGGACGCCGATGGACGCGAGCAACATGTGCAAGCTGACTGCCTCAGGCGGTGCCATATTCCGACCAATAGAGCACAACGCGAGGCGGTAGCAAATTGAACAGCCCCATACTGTTATGCGCTTGGCATATTGGATTGCCGATGAGCTGCCTTCGTCTCGATGCTAGGATTGGTCGCATGGGAACAATCTGGGGTATTCAGCCGCCACGGCAGTTCTGTGGGCAAACTTATCGTGTGGGTGGCCAATGACGACCATGCACCTAATTGCTCACACTCGCATTTTAATGAAAAGTTGCCCTGTTCTACCAGACGGAGTATATAGGTCCACATTCCATAGAAGGATAGTCTCGATGGTTACTTCGTTCATTGGCAACGCATATAAGGCAACCCTGGCGGTCATCCGCGGGCGGTTGATCTCTAGTCTGTAGACCAGGTTGAGGAACAGTAACGGATCGTACCGAGACTCTTGGCTCAAGATGAAGTCCTCAATGTATGCCTCGCTGGCGATAGCCTTCGCTGCAAATGTCTCTGGGCATGCTCTCTTCCAGGCTCTGTGGGTAGACGGTGTTGACATGATAAGTCTACCTACCACTATACGCTCACCACGTAAATGTGCTGACCTATAGATCACGGTACCCAATGTGTCCGTATGCCGCAATCGAACTCGCCCGTGACCAACGTGGCGAGCAGCGATATCCGATGCAATGTGGGTGGTAGTAAAGGAGTCGCGGGCAAGTGCGCGGTGAAAGCCGGTGGAAGTGTCACTGTGGAAATGCACCAGGTACCTAAGAAGATCAGCCCTAAAGGTTTCTGACGCCATCAATAGCTAACCGCCTCAATAGCAACCTGGCGACAGGAAGTGTACTGCGGAGGCCCTTGGCGGCGCTCACTATGGACCCGTCAACGTATATCTAAGTAAAGTCGACGATGCCGCTAAGGCTGACGGATCGTCGTCCTTCTACAAGATCTTTGCGGACGCCTGGAGCTCCAAGGGATCCGTTGGCGACAATGACAACTGGGGTACCAACGACCTCAACACATGCTGCGGCAAGATGGACATCCCGATCCCTGCCGACACTCCCGCCGGTGATTATTTGCTGCGCGCTGAAGTCATTGCTCTTCACACAGCCAGCAGTGCTGGCGGAGCTCAGTTCTATATCTCGTGTTATCAGATCACCGTGGCAGGCGGTACAGCCTCGGCTGCGGCAGTACCGGCCGGTGTCAAGTTCCCTGGCGCATTCAAGGCCAGCGATCCCGGTATCGAGGTCAACATCCACGCCAAGATGACAAACTACGTGAACCCCGGCCCGGCCGTCGTTGCGTCCGGAACGACCAAGGTACCCGGCTCCGGTTGCGGCACTGGCTGTGCATCGACCTGCAAAGTTGGCTCGGGAGCAGTAGGTACAGCGATCGCGGCTTCTCCAGGAGCAGCTTCGAGTGCGGGAAGTTCGGGGAGCTCGGGCACCGCAGGAAGCGGAAGTTCTTCAGGCGGTTCAGCAGCTTGCGCACAGGCGAAATTCCAGCAGTGCGGTGGGCAGGGATATACCGGTTGCACTACTTGCGCTGTAAGTCACATCGAGTTCTATTCTCAAGAAATGCCTAGGTACTGACAAACCTCCAGGATGGCCTTAGCTGCAAGGACGTGTCAGCTCCCTACTATTCGCAGTGCGCTTAAGAGGGTTGGGGGTCTTTGCGGATCCCTGCTTGGGCTGTAAGGACCATGACGATTAACATGTCTGGTTTCAAGATTTTCGCATAATGCTTTGAATTCACAATCGTCAACATAACTTACGAGGTTGTGCTCAAATGGGCCTCTCCTTTCACCAGAAGGAGATGCATTCTTCAAGATCGTAGCCCAGAACTCACATGCTAGCGTTATCAAGTGACTCTTCACTTACGTTCGACTTGGGCCCGCCTCGGATGGATGGAAGAACTTCAAAGTTCCGTGGCTGACTGTGATGCTGATGCTTGGCTCATTATCGAATACCAGGGGCTTTCATTCCTCAATAGAGGGGAATATTTGGGTTTCCTCCGATCACATGTAGCATGCCGCAAAGAAGCACCACGCTCTTTTTTTCAACCATAATCTGTAGCTGGATGAAGCCAAGATTTAGTACATTCCCTTGAAGCCAGACATGATCGCATCTTATCTTCCCGATATCTAATACCTTTTTGGCTCTCGAAGTCGGACTCGTATGGGTGAGCGCTTGCGAATAGGCCGCCATTGACGCACCGCTTTTGTTAGATGATGGTAGAAGATCTGTGAGCTGGGATACTTTGCCAAAGCCAATGATGAGAGGAGCTGTGCATATTGCTGGTTCGGATACTTCAAGAGGCGTTTTGTCATCTTATCATCCAAGGCTGATATAGGTCAGACCGTGTTGCTGCGCTGATATGCATCACCTCCCTTGACCCCCGTGGTCCATCCGCTTTGGTATCATTCTTCACACAAAATTTTCACACCTCGGTCAGTCAGTAGAGGCGTGCCAGGAGAAAATGCTTTTACCGAAGCTCCTGCTGGTGCTACCACCAGTCTTCGTAGGCTTCTGTCGGGCTGGTTTGCTTCAATATGCTGACCAAATGCCCCTTTGCGGTGTACAGTCTTCCCTCTTGTTCCAGAGATAGTCGGCGACTGACTGTTGTAGCTGATATGCGTCACGGAAGCAGTCCCAAATTCGCCATGCCATACCCTGGCAAATTCGACCTGTGTCTGTACTGAGCAAGGTCTGCGAGACACAGTCACGTCATGTATCAATTTGCAGTGCTCCACGGAGGATGCTCTCAGTATGCATTATCTAGTGAATACTGAAGCCGAACGACGAAATTAATGCTCTGATAGAAACTCAAGGAATCGCAAATCAAGCTTGTGGAGTACAGGAACCGTCACGGAGGATGGACTTCTGGGGCTTCACTGCGGTAGAGGTTTTTACTTTGATCTGTCTCTGCCTTCGAATGTACGGGCGGAGGCGTATAACGCGAACATTTGGGCCGGAAGACTATGTTATGATGTCGATCCTTGTACGCAAACTTCCACACCAATTCAGCGCAGTGATGGTCTCTATTGACGGATATAGGTGTTATTCCTTGTTTTTACAGTTCTAGGAAAATATGGTAAGTGGTCTGGTGGTGTTATAACCTACGAAGAATCACGAAAACTCACATGTCGCAGCTACAGTTACAGCCATGGGAGTCAACATATGGACGCTGGGCTCTCACGCCATCGCGGTCGCGCTGAAGGCATGTTGCGTGATTTCTGTAAAGAGCGATGTCGTTCGCTAACTGACGGGCAGCTGATCTGGCTCGATCAGGTGTTTTACCTCGTATTATTATCACTGACGAAGGTCGCGATCCTCTGTTTCTATCTGAGAATATTCCCAAATCGATGGTTTCGGATCGCCTCTTGGATCACTGTGACCTGGGTGGCCGTGTCGACAGCGGTCTTGATATTCCTCTCGATCTTCCAATGTATGCCGATCAATTACAACTGGGAAGGTTGGAAGGGCGAGATCACGGATTTCGAATGTATCGACGTCAACGCACTGTCGTACGCAGCTGCCGGGCTCGCCATTGCCCAAGAGATTGCGATTCTCATCCTACCGCTACCATTACTTTTGAAGCTCAACACAACGTGGCGGAAGAGGGCCAGTATCATCGTTATGTTCAGCCTGGGCGTGTTTGTCCTGATCACGAGCTGCGTTCGTCTTCGCTACCTCCTCACGTACGCCCGATCGTCCAACCCTACCTGGGACTACACCGACGCAGTGCTGTGGTCGGGGATTGAGGTAAATGTCTCCATCATCGTGGCATCGCTACCGGCTATCCGACAGCTACTAACGCAGCTCCTGCCCCGTGCCTTCGGCTCAACCAGCAACATCAGTACACGATCCAGACCCAGGCGTCCACGACAGTCGCGGATCACATCGGAAGACAAGTCCACGGAGACGCTGACCCGGCGGAACCGGAACATCAGCAGCCGCATGCGCGAATCCCAATCGCGGCTGTCTGGCGTATTCGAGCACTGGACGTCGCGGCTCTATGAGGATGCGGGATCCTGGCTCGATTTTGGTGTCAAGACCCGGGGCAGTTTGCGTACGGAGATTGTAGCAGAGCCAGAATTGGCGGAAACAAACTTCTACATTGCCTGTACTCGATCGAGCGTGGACAGGAACCGCATCCAGGTGCTGACAACCATATCGAGCGATACAGCTATGCACGCGGCGTCCAAGAGCAATGCCGAGGTTGAGCGTGAGATCAGGCCGGACGTGCAAGGTCCAGCCAGTATGTAATCTGCGATTGGAGTTGGGTTCTCATAAACTCAGGATGGACTTGAGACACAGAGGTTTGCTGAATCTGAGTTCCATATTCATTGGACCACGGTCGATGATGTGTCGATCGCGTTGGTCAACTGGATTTCCGGGCTTGCCACTAAGCACGGCAGGGACGTCTCAGACCTCGATCTTATATTAGGCACTTGATGCTTTGTTCATATATAATCCCGTCTGCCATTAGCTGAAAGGTGTAACTAGAAACTATCGCTCCGAACTATCGCTCTAGGGCACCATTACTGAGGGAAGACATACCTCTTTAGTTGCATACTCTCGGACCGGAACTAGCCGGTTGCACATGTAATTCCAGATAGTTAAGGGGCCTAAGTACGTAAGTAGGTAGCCAAGTAAGTAGCTATGGCGGGCTCCGACAGCTCATACAATGGCCTAGTTTCGGACTACTCGCAATTGTCAACCGCCATAGAGTCTTCAATTGAGTCGAACAGGTGAACGTCCTGGTCTACGGATACACCGACGCTCTTTCATAGGGGACGGAGGCATCGAGTCAGTATACACTTACTGTAGACATCGCTCCGAAAATTCCATACCATAGATTCCTCGACTCATCCTTCGACCCCGACATCCCGCGCAATGGCCCTCGATGAGACGGCTAAAGCCCGTATCAAGGGCCATATGAACAAAGAGCACGGCGCCGAGCTCTCGCAATACCTGCGTGCCTTCAACGGGCTGTCATCCCGCGCTGCCTCCAATGCTCAGATCGCCGACATGACCCTCGACTCGCTTACCATCACCTCGAAATCAGGCACACACGCCGTCGCAATCACGCCACCGCTGGCTTCCCTCTCCGAAGCCCGCGTGCGACTCGTGGATATGGCACAGCGCGCGCAGGCGAAGCTGGGGCTGAGCGACATTCGCATCGATACGTTTACACTGCCGAAGGGCGGGGGCTGGGTATCGCTTACCGGGGTTACGTTCTACTTTATATGTGCGATAGCTGTAGGCCTAGATGTGATGAGGCCGGGAACCGCCGCGTGGAATACGCTGCAGAATGTGCATTCGGAAGCTCCGTCGGGGTTTGTGTGGCTTGTCAAGACAATCTTCATCCCTGTGCTGGTTATACATGTCACGGAAGCGTGGATGATGGCACGGACGAGATTATACAAGCACGGAGTCGCGCAGGGGAGTACATCGTGGTGTCTTTGGGTTGCAAATACGTTTCTAGAGGGATACCCAGCATTTATGCGTTTTGATGGGCTGGTCGAGGCCGAGAGGAAGAAAAAAGACAGTGCCAAGCATTAGAGTTGGACACAATCACCGTCGCGACTTTGATAGACGTACCAGACAGCGATTACTTGGTCGTGCTTGAGATATTCATACCCTTGGCGACGCGATAGAAGTGCTCATCAATTGGCAAAGCCAACGTTCAGCTACAAGAGGATCGCCAGGGTACGATCGAGCTCATTCTTAAAACGAGCGACAACCATACTAGTTTCATCGACTAAAGATGTTTGGATGAACGCCTTCCGGTCGGCGAGTCCTACGAATATCTGGCTACATCAATTCCAACGATGGCCGTACCAAAGAGGCTTTGGCAGCATTGTCATGCAGGGTAGTAAAAACTCGTTAATCATATCCATTTAATCCGGAATATCGTCAGCTACAACGTGCAGAAACATCGTTAAAGTGGCGGGCCTTCCACTCGATTCTTCCGCTACTAAAGGTGATACTACGAGACAGTCGAGCACGGTGCTCCCCTATTCCATACGGAACAAGCGTTTCGCCCTCGAGCCAGCAATGAACTCAAGAAGAGATTGCCGATGCGAACATTATAGTCAATGAATCACCATCGGGCTGCGTACAGAGCATATTGGCAAAAATGACTGTACGCGTACGCAGGCCTACAGCATGATCATTCGATCAACACAGCGTACATGGAAATAAAGAAAGTTGCATACCTAATCACCTGCGCCGCTTGAGATTTCGGTCCGGATAAGTCCGGACACGTCATGGAGGCGCGTTTGGGTCGAAATTTACACGCCGTACGACGTCCGTGGGGTAGATATTAAGTTCATCCCTTCTCTTGGGCCTACCAGCCGAGATAGCCTCATAAGCCATGATCTTGAGGCTGCATTTCAAGCCGCGAAATGGCCATTCTAGGTGTTTGGTATCCCGTCGAAGGAACCCGGCACAATGGGGCGAAGGGTCCTGCGTAAGATCAAAGATGGTGTGACCTGGTGTATAAAAGACACTGCATATACCACCGACCGTTGATGAAGCGAATCACCACGCCTCTCGTTCTACGCTGCTTACCATACACATTCGCTCGAGATACAAAAGGTCTGACACCTGTACCGCTACACCGAGGCATCCCCCCAAACAGTCATCATGCAGATCATCAAATTTGTCTCAGCTGCCTTCCTCCTCAGCCCCGTCACGGCTATGGTGTATCCACGATCCTGCACGGGCGGCGAGTACCAATGCGGAGTGTGAGTACTTGAGCCTCTCCCGACTCTATCAAGCCGTGTAGCTGACGAGATATGAAAGATCTGGCAACGGAACTTCCATCGTTCAGGTCTGCAACAATGGCAACTGGCTGCTTGTCGCGAACTGCAAGAGTGGCACTGAGTGCGAGAAGAACGCTGCTGGTGGCTGCACGTGCGCTTAAGCCATGCTCCACGAGAGTCATGGTCTTATCCTAAAGCCAGGGCATTAACGGTCGTTATTATCGGGCTCGGTTGCGAAGATTTACAGGGCTCGCTGCAATGTAGGGATACACGAAGATAGGAGGAAATTCATCACAGAGCATACCTGTTGCAAATATTATCGCTGAAGGTTGGCCGTTCCTGTGCATATTGTAACATGTTGAATGATCGGTGGGTTGACGCGTTATACATTCTCCCGATATCAGACGAGACTGATATTGTGCACGGCAATATGCACTGCACCCGCATCGCAACATGTTATGGAATGTTGAATTTCCATGAAAAAAAATATGTAGTTGTAGACCATTGTGGTTTTTGCTTCTTATCAGGTGCGTAGTTCACGTCTCGCGTACAGATGACGACGGACATGCTCAGCAGCGCGACATCGTTTTTCTGCATCGCATCCTCATAACGCCCCTACGTAGTTATATGGGTTTCTGAGCAGCACCAACATTAGATAAATGGGCACTATGGTGAATATAAGGTTGAAGGTATGAATATTGTATGATTACAGGCAAGCGGATACCTTTCTCTTGTGCTGCCAGAAGAAGCGCTTGGGCGGCAATCTAGGAAGCGCGGTCAACACCCGTCTCAATTGGTCTGATCCTCGATATCGTCAAAAGGCAAGAGTCGGAAGCATCAACACGAAAATAACATTATCAAGACAGTTGCAGGCAATATCAGGAACTACAGTCTGTGAGAGTCCATATCGACCGTGCGATTAGGTTCGGAGATGTTGGCTACCGAACAACTGGGAGTTATCCAAGCTTGAAGGCTGGAGAGCATACAGATATTCAAGATACAGGTGTTCTTTGGCTACCATAGGCTCGTGAAATGACGGCATAGTTGAGAAGAATGAGAGCTTTCGTCGTCGAAGCCAGCGACGTTGGCCAAGGAAAATGAACTAACTACAAGGCAAACTCCCCTCTCAAGCTATGTTCACAGCCAAAGCCGAGCTAACTACAAGGGAGGCTCAGATATAATTGCATTTTTTTTTTATCGCGTTCAACAATCCTGGCCCCAGCTTTCGTGATTCAAATAACCAAACTATCAATGGACCAGCCTCCGTCCTCTACGTGTAGTAAGCTCGATGACAATCAAATTTCAGAGTTGCTCTATCCTAAAAGCACCACTAAATATCTAAAATCTTCTGCGTTGTTCCATCTGAAGCGTCTTTTTGCGCACTTCCAGCTTAGAAGTCCTATCAGGTAAGCGTGATTTGAGAGTGAGGAGTGCCGCAGGTTGTTGATAACATAATAACTGATGAGCATCTTTGAGATGAGAAAAAACAAGCCACCTCTGGAGCCCTCACAACTAGAGTCTACCTATTCTAGTAAATTTGCATACGCCCGAACTTAGGGGTATGGAAGAGACTGTTACGAGGAAGTCTCTGTACGTATCACGGGGCCCTTTCCTTCTCGATTTATGGGCGCATTTACGCTGTAAAGGAGCACTACCACGCCCCTAAAGCCCCTCCAGAGGAGTCATGACAGGAACCTGAGAGATCAAAGGTACAACGGACAACGTTGCAACGGCCACAACGGTCCTTGGACCCGCCAGGCGTTGAACGTTGAGTTGTGAAATGCTCCACCACCGAACTCTAACTCAGCCACGGGTATGCATGTCAGTCGGGTCCTGTCTCCGACGCGCATCGACGCTGGTGTCTGATAGCAGTGCCAATATACCCTGCTTAATCACAGAAACGTCCCTGAAACCCGGTTCAAGTTTCTATGCGGATAACTATATGTCGTGTCTAAAGCTCTGAGACAGACCCGGAGTCGGTCGTACAACACTCTGAAGACTTGCGACGTAAATGCGATATTCTCGAGTTGAAGAGGTACTATCGATGACTCGATCCACTTAAGGGTTGACTTTAGAGGTTCCTATAATTGCTCAACTCGCCAAGCAGATTTTTTGATCACCAGAGCAGTCCCTCGTTTATCGGGTACTTCGCTCATAGGCTCGAAAGAGACTTCACCTTGACCACCAGGCGTGTACATGTAGTTACGTAGGAGCCTATTGCGCCCCTAAACTCTGATAGAGGCTCGTTGCACCATAGGAATGGCCAATTCCCCGTTGTAACTGGCTCGTAGTAGCTTGAGGGTAAGTAATTATGAGCCCGTTAATATCGCTCGAGCTGTCTCCGAAGTAGTTATACCGACAAGGGAACTTTGTATCTTGCGCTCCATGTGCTACCCGTTGCCAGTATAAAGGAGCTGCTGCAGCACCCTTCTTCCGGGTTTCCTCCTCCTCTCTCCAACCATCAACGTTGCCAGGAACCGATCACGAATCTCTTCGATCGTCGAAAGGTCGCCCTAGCATTCACTGAGCTCGAACCAAGCATCTTGATACTCTCAGCACCATTATATTCTTCATTGGAGAATCATCCTACTATTCACAACTTAAAATGGATCCCTCCGTGCTGAACCAAGGACTCCCATTTTACCCTTTCATGCAAAACGTGTTTCCTGACACCAACAACAACAACAACAACAACAACAACTACAACTACAACTACTTCAACAATAACATCATCAATTCAGGAAACAGCTGCAACTTCGGAGTTAACGGCAATTCTGGAGTTGACGGCAACTTTGGAGTCGACGGCAACTTTGGAGTCGACGGCAACTTTGGCTTCGACTACAACTTTAACTTCGACGACTTTAACTACGACGGCATCTTCAATGGCGCCTTTGAGCCCCAGGACGAAGTCCCAGCACCCCAGGACGAAGTCCCAGCACCCCAGGACGAAGTCCCAGCACCCCAGGACGAAGTCCCAGCACCCCAGAGCGACCAACTCCCAACCTTTACCGAAGCACCGAGAGCTCCAAAGGGCAAGGGAAAGCGCAAGGGCTCACATGATGCCATCGACGCCGGCGCGGCCGAAACTGCCAAGCGTCAGCGACAGGTCGGCAGCCGATCCTGCGAGGCTTGCAGAAAGTCGAAGGTCAGGTGCCGCATGAAGGAAGGAAATCGCGAGTGCCAGAGTTGTTCATCCAGGAACCTGGATTGCGTATTTACCAACATCGACAACCGCTGCAACAAGACCATCGAGAACGAATTGGAACAGATGGTCGACAACTTCCATGCCATGGTCTTGGAATACATCGCAGTCGCAGACATGATCTTAGAAAACGACAAAGACAAAACCCTCGCAGTCGATAACCTTAAGAGAGGCCTGACTGCTGGGGAAATTCTCACGTTCCTTGGGCGTCCAGAACGACCAATCATTTTCCATACGCAGCCCCTAATCTTGTCGAGATTTTCGGGTCAGGGGGGCATGAAGCTGGCCGATAAGCGAAAGGCCATGAAGGAGCTTAAGTCGGCTGGACAGCAGCTCATCAATTATATGCACCAAACCTGCTCAACTGCTGATGCAGCGCTCAAAGATTCCGTTTCAGATTGGAAGAAGGAGTTTCGGCAAGGCCAAAATATCCTCCGGGAATCCCCCCCGGATGCCTTCTCCAACCTCCATATTCGCAAGTACGAGGCAACAGAGGCTGGCCTCAAAGCCACTCGGGGAATAGGTCTGAATGTCAGTCCGTCCCCGTCAGTTCCCATAGAAGCTGCCTCCCAGGACATCGAGATCGAGTTCATCGACGATTACGATTGGGAGATCTCATAGGAGCCTTAGGTGGTCGCGCTACCGCCTCCAACCCCCGTCGAGAAATGACGGGAAGACATCGAATATCAAGCTTCTGGGCCACCCACCTTGCAGGCCTACTCAGCATATCATACCCCTCAACGTTTGGAATATTTGCATCGTGGATTCATGCGAGGACACTATATCTTTCGAATCATTCCAGCTGGAGAACCCAGTTGCGGGTTTCTACAGGATACTTGGGTCTGGCTCTTGAGCTTTTCAGCAGAGCCGACCCTCTTCGTGCATTGTTCGTTCGAAGCACCCAGGGAACGTGCGACACCAGTGATCGCTTTCTCCCCGCTTTGGGCGCAGAGTTTGGAAAAGGGTACCGAGATTGAAATTTTTGCTTTTTGGGGGCATCTTGGCCAGTGTATCCTTCCCTGATACTGGATTTGACCACCATATCGTCCGGTGAGGGGAAAGGGGAGAACAGAAAAGGGACAGAAAATGGGCCGCTTTCATTCAGTGGCGATTCGATACCCGAACGAATAGAATGAGTTGCCACCAATATGCGGATGTGATTTATATGCGTGACCATGATTGTGACTGCTGTAAACGTGCATGTGTTGAAGGCCTGACGGTAATTTGGGTGTGTAACCGACGACAGCAGGATTGATTGGAGCAGATGAAGTCAAAAGAAAGCTACCCCTCCTCAACGGCTTTCTCCCCGCGACCGTTGCATCGCCGCCGTTTGCAACGCTCTTCCCAACCTTGAGGGCAGGCTTCTGGCTTCTGGCTTCTGGCTTTGGGGACACGAGCGCAGGAACGAAACCTTATTCCGACACTGAAGCAGTAGGTGGAGTGGAAGGGACCTTTCACCTACCTAAGGTAGCTAATTTTTGTGTGTTTTTCGTTGTGTGCGCGCCACATCACGGGCGATAGCGATTGCAAACCTTGGTTTTGAGGCATTCACCATGGCAAGGCTCGCCATTGTATTTCTGCTGGTAGGCAGACCCGTTCCCCTCGTAATGTGTACGTTGCTGACGAGCATTATCTTCAGCTCACAGTGGTGTTGGTCGCCATAGCCATGTACGAGATCCCTTTCACCTGGCGCTGGGGTCAAGCATACTGATAGTGTCCGACATTACTAGATATGTGCAAATCACTGCGAGCTCTCTGTCCTTCCCCATCTCCACCGGCACGACCGTAATTACCATACTCCTGCCTGTTTTTGCGGCAGTCAACGTCTTATACGGGCCCGTACTCGACCGCGTTCTGTCTCAGACTAGATCCCCCTGGCTCCAGCAGCTCCTCCCTCTCGCGCTGCAGGTGATCCAAGGCGTGCTCACGGTCATCGTCGCCACGCTATCGTTCGAGGGCTTCCTACCTGGCCAGAGCCTCGACTGCAATCTCGAGAATAACTGGCAGCGACTTTGGCACAATCACGATGGAAGGGCCATCGAGCACATCCAGGACGCCTACGATTGTTGTGGGCTGAGATCCGTGCGAGACCGCGCATGGCCCCGAGACCATTGCCAAGACTTTTATAACAGACACTCTTCGTGCGTAGTTCCTTGGACGAGCGCGATGCAGCGCACGGCGGGGCTCGATTTCGCTGTCGCAGTTGCGGTTGGTCTCGTCCAGGTATGATACTCCTCTCTCTCTCTCTCTCTCGCGCGCGCGCGCAACTTCATGACAACATATGCTGACAGACACAGCTTGCCCATATCGCTTTATACAGACTCCGAGCCTCACCAGGTGGGAGAGCGACGAGGGGGCATAAGCGTCTCTCGCATGGTGTGGAGGAGGCGAATCCCAGCGATCGTCTCATTGAGGACGCTGACGCAGCTGGAGATGAAGAGGAAGTGGAGGATAATGGAAGCCAACATACCCCCAATCGCTCCTACGGATCGGTCAACAATACGACTCCTAGAATTGAACCAACAGGCCTCGGTGAGGAGGGAAATGGCTGGTGAGAATGGTATCGACCATACTCGTGACACAGTCGCGAATGATGGAGTAATACAACATGAATGACGCATGTGAAGATGGCTGGCGTACGGAATGACTTAACACCCACTTGTTCATAATTGGTATTTCGACAACACAGGAAACGAGAACGACAGAATGAAAAGGGACTGGTGTTTTCGATCGGGCTTTTTGTCAGGTAGTCGCAGTGCGTTTGTATTCTATGAATTGATGATTTTGTCAGGTGAGGTCACGGATTGGAGATCGTACGTATAGGTTTTTGATGGTGTCGACTGGGGCCTGAGCTTTCGATCCACAGTCGCCCCCCCTCCCCCCTTCCCTTGAATCGCTACAACTAGAGTTACGATCATATCGACAGCACGCACATCTAAGAGTTACTTAGGAGAAGACAATCGCGCCAGAGGGACTGCCGGTAGATTTGACTCTTATCGACAGATGAAAACCCATGTCTATGGTCTTTGCATCATGTGTAGAAACTTAATGTCAGATAGGTAACCGTTCTCCTGCTCTCACATCTTCAATGTAGCTCCAATTCCGTAGTTCCTTCATATGAAATCCGCATCAAATAGCAAGCCTCGAGGTCAGTAGGTCGTGGCCTGAATAGGTGGAGGACTAGAATTCTCAAACATTTGACAGGTTCTTCAGATCGTATGCATCCTCGTCGCATCGTAGGTGATCTTGGCTCCCTGTGTGCGTGTCAATGGTGCATAGCGAGTACTCTGCGCTGGTGATCGTCAGTGTATCAACTGCGCGATGAACATTCACCGGTGAGCGGTGCCGATCCATCACCGCAGCCGTCGGGCTTGGAGCATGACAGGGCTCCTTAGCATGACAGTAGATGCTGCGGAAGGATGCTATACACGCCGTTGTTATAGCTGTGAAGATTCGTAACGGATCAGTCGTCGATCAGGCGAGATACTGGGGGGCTGTTGTACCGAGTGTTGTCTCAACCGAGTTCCATACGAGCCACCAGCTGACATCAGGTTTCTTGCCTGTAGAGCAGATCGCGATGCGAAGTATGGCGGCAACGATCATGACAATCGTCAAGCAACAGATGCCAGTAAGTGCCAGCTTCTTCCTCCATGCGATGTGTACTCTCCAGACAATGCTCCCCGGGACCATCACAACTGTTGGTCACCAGTGAGTGTGCGGTCAACCGCATCAGACAGGCTTCGACTTACTGAGAGCATCTGTTACCACATCCATAGCTGTAATGGTTCTCAGTGCTGCATACTCCCAGTCGATCACTCTCCGTTTACTGCAGATATCTTCAAAGAATTAGTGTCGCGATCAACATTAGGGTGGTTCATCCTCACTCAAAATATCTAGACCTCTACTGGTAAGACACTCATAGTCGAGCGTACCGACGCAAACAAGGTAGCCGATCAGTATGAAGCCAATCACGCCCCACCAAAGCATCCGCTGAGACTTGATCTGCTTCCCAAGGGGGTAAAAGAATGCCATGAATGACAGCTTCACGGACCAAAGGCATGTCCACGAGAGAATATCACTGGCTAACATGCCACGTAGCATTGTCCCGGCCTCATCTAATACTTCGTTGAGACTCGCGACGCTGTCGGCGGCGGCCAAAGATGCATAGAGATCATCTCTTAGAATGGTCCAGAGGATAGTGGTCGCAAGGGAGAGAACCCAAGCGCAAATGACAAGATAATCGTCGGTTTTGAGGGTACTGTAGATTCTGCGGCGAATTTCCAGTCGCGTGGACAATACCAGGAGGGAGAATATTGACCCGGACCATAGTATACCCTGTAACGCTTGGAAGTAAGCTACCTGGCATGGTGTATGAAGCGCGCAAGCTACCTACCAGAAGCACCGGCTGGCTCACGACAGGGGGTGGCACGATAGAGATGTCCATAGACGGCATTAGAGCAGAAGTAGGGATGGCCAAGTTTCAAAACGGTCAAAGGGCAGGCCGTCCTATGAGATTTTGAGACAGCTCCTCAACTTGGGCTTGCTGAAACGAGCCTATGCGGCGATACTCGTGCCTTTATCATGATAGTGACAGCCTCGTAATGCCTTGAACGCTGAATATTACGCAACTCTTGAAGTATGTTGGTCGTTTCTGCCTTGTTATCACATTGCTGAAAGGGTATCTTGTGAAGCCCGATGCACTGCATCATTGACCCGAGCCTGCATGATCCTATGACTCGATACTACCTACAATAATCCCTTTGAGAGGCAAGATGAACCGACAAGGGTGTGATCACCCATCCCTGGAACGGTGGAAGAGAACAATGCGCCAGAGGATTTCCCTTACACTATTGAAATAATTTGAACGGGGTTTATAGTCAAGAAAAGCCGAGTGCAACAGGTTCCTACTGCGTTAATCAATATCGAAGTCCTTACCTACCCTGAAACCTATCTCACAATCCAGAGTATAACGCAGATGACCTCCATTGCCAACCAAGAACCGACGTCAAAATACCTTTTCAGCTGCCATCTCAAATAACGAGAAACTATACGCGAGGGGGGCGCGACTTGGAGCCTGATTGGGTCGTCTAGCGGACTTGCATGGACCCCGAATCCCCCAGCGTAGTAGGGCGCTGGGGGGTTGCATATCGCCAGGAAGCTTTCCAGACTCGTGGCCTATACCCACGGGGCCAAAATGCATATATGGGGTGATTCTGAAAGCGCCTACTTCGTGACAATCCTTATGTCGCAATGGCGTAGAGCAAGAGGCTTATCAACAGAAATAGATCCACGTTGATCTTGACTTTCGATTACGATATTTGGGGCTATCTACTACGTAGACAAGCTCTTCCACACTCTTAATCAGGTCAATACGCCGACTGAGGTTCACTCATGTGTACTAAAACATGAGGGCAGCCCAGATCATCCTGGATCATACGAAGTAACTTCACATTCCACCAGGATGAGGTTATGCTCGTCTCCAAAACATGCGGTTTTCAGGCTCCTGTGCCAAATGAGACCCCAAACATGTGCTATTCAATATGAGCGTTATCCTTGACCCTTCGATCTGAAAAGTATGATGCAATAAAACCCAACAGAGTTATACACTGCTGACCCCAATTGAGCAGTAATACGTACCATGAGCCAAGACAGCGGTGAGAGACTTTACACGTGAACCCCATCTTTTGAGGAGGCACAAGACAGCCTGGTTGTGTATCATAAACTTGGCTGCGCCGATTGCGCGTTTAAGATGCCTGCTGCTAGCCAGCCATGGGGCTCCAAGCCGTTGACAACCAAACCAAGGTGTTCGTGTCGCAGTTCTAGATGCCTCTAAATGGCCACGTAACACGATGATCCCATGGAGATATTGCCCTAGTCTTAATTTCGACAATCTCAACCAACATGCGGGAATGATCAATGGGAGAGATACACCTTTGTCAGGCTACCAAGTCCCTGAATCTTCCCTGCTCGCGAGTAGTCATGTTGAAAGTCCGAGGCTAGCAATCTCCCGAAATTGTCTACAAGCTGGCTTATGTCAACATCGAGGCTAATCGGGCTGGACCCCTTGTATCTCCATACCTGAAAATCGATATTTCGCCTAATTCGTGGCTTCGACAGACTGTTGACGTCATGCTGGACAGTAGACTTATGTCGAAAGTATCCTACAGTCATCAAGGACAATACTGAATGATCAACAAGGTTCGTTGGACTGACAGTCATGAGCGATGGATGACTGACATAGGATCTGACACGCTGAAATTGGTGAGAACCAGAGCTTTGGGTCTTGTACACACAACGAGTTTTTGAGGAATGTGTTTCATGGTGGGTCTAGTCATACCTAGGAGGTACACCGATATCAGCCTCATTCCAAGCTCTTCGTAGGTAAATAGTAGCGTAGCTCAAGGCAGTTGCACTCAAGCTGACAAAGAACTGTTTGCCTGTCAGTCGACTACCAACACCGAAGTACAAAGTTATTTGTCGCCAGCGACGTTCGCTCTACCAGATACTCAACGGACGTGGTAATCGGTATGTTCAAGTGGTGAATATACCCTTTCAGCCGCTTGCACGATGATCTTGATTCACCCAGACACCGACGACGATCGATTGTCGGCGAGGAGATGGGGATTGTCGGCGAGGAGATGGGTGTACAACGTATCCCCCAAACGCGCTGGCCCAGGCAAACTGCACCTGTCACTTGAGCAGAGTTTCGATAACGTTAACTCCATATCGCGGAACAGGCGCAGCAGTGAAAAGAAGCAGGAGCTATGTCGGCCTCTGCGTACCTGCCCTGTCCCCAACATGCAGTACGTCGGTGGATATGAGGAGCAAACAACCTCCTGAGCTCATTCCAGAACGTCATTTCATGGTGCAGGGAAAGTGAGCAGACTGGTTATCTTCGACCCAACCAAGTTACGGACGTACTCATACGAGCATGGTCTCAGCTGTTCCGGAGACTGGCATATAAAAGAAGGGAGCCCTTGAGCTCTGTTCGCTGTCCATCAGGAATAAACCGCTCTATCACCTCCTAGAACACCTTAACGACTTCACTCAGCACCCATCACCATGCATTGCAAGGCCGTCTACCTCGCCCTTCAAGGAGCCCTTCTTATCAACAGCGGTGTCTGCATTCCTGCTGGCACCGGCGCCGGTGCCCTTGGTCCTAATGGCGGCATTACAGACACTGGCAACAAGGGCGATGACCCTACCGTAACCTACTGCGGAAGCCTCGATGAGACGGCTAAGGAGATCGGTAAGTATACCATCCGCATGACCCATTCCCTTCAGAACCCCCTTACTGACGAGAGGCCCGATAGCTAGCAGTGAGCCCGAGTCGGGCCCGGGATTCTGGATCACGAACCAGGACAGCGATGCCAATGTTCGCTATTTCCTATACGAAAACGGACGAGACGATCATCCATGGAAGTACGCCAACGTGAGTTGTTCAGCACCCCTAAGGGCTGTCTCCAGTCTGAAACGCTGTTCTGACGCATCTCCTTAGGTGCCTCAAGGCCAGCGTTTCTTCATCCAAGTCTGTTCCACCTGGCAAGGCCGCATTGTGCGAGGCACAGCCAAGGTGAACCTCGATGGCCAGACGCACCTCCTCGGTTCGTGGTTCGAGAACAACGTCGACCAGGACGGTGCGATGTGGGGAGATATCTCCTTCCTCGAGGGTTGTGATGGAGGCGGCAGCATCACTGCTACAGATGGCAGTAATGTTACACGCTCCTGTATGCAGGATATGCTCGCTGGGGCGCCATCAGACGCGCTCGCGCAGAAGCAAACAGGCACCAATGTTATCGACAAGATTGTTGGCGACGCGGCTAACTCGGCGGCGAAGGATTGGGACCTCAAAAAGTGTAGCGCCGATGCGGTGTGGATTGACAACGCGAATAGTAAGCCGGCGATCAAGTCTACCAACGGACGTTTCGATTATGTATTTTACAAGGGAAAGGCTTGAAGTAGAGCCTAGGGTATCTCAGAGGGTTCCGAGGCAGGCAGAAATGATTCTAGTCATCATTGGCTTGCAGGTCAAGCGATCTGGGTCTCGAATAGGTAGTAGCTAGATGTATATGCAAATGGTTTGCTGACGATCTGGGACTTCTACATACAGCATTGTTTCCTCGAATCTGGCGTACCTGTGCCACGATGCCGAGAGCACGTCGGCCAAATTTGAGGGGATAACGCATTTGCTCATGGGTGTGTGAATGAGGCATGCTACCAATTTGCGTATATTTCACAGTACGATGGAAGTGTTCGCGAATCGCATTGCATTGACAGGAAATCTTGCGAGCGCGCCGCTTTGCGTCTTGGCGAATGCTTAACCTTCCTTTCTGAGGACCGCAGCTGAGTGCCGAGCGCGAGTCGCGCCCCGTGTTCCCAAGAGCGTGGAGCACAGCCGAAGCTTGGCGGTCGTGACGATCCACGGCTGTTCAACTTGCTTGGGGAAGCTCACATCTGTCTTGGCTCATTATCCTATCTTTTATCGCCCTCTCTGTGGAGGATGGGATGGTGGGACCTCGTGTTCTCGAACCCCCTGGATACTCACTTCGTTGTCTCTCTGATTCTAGGACAACATGTCAATGGCAAAGCTTTCACTGGTCAAAGGCAGCCAGCCATGCGCGTTGCTTGAGTTTGTGAACGCTAGACAGATGGTAGCCAGCCGCGGCATTGCCACTTCGGATCATACATCGTCATTGAGCTCAACATCTGGCCCCTCAAAGAGCCTCTTCCTCGCTGTGCTTTCCGCTTCGCCCATGTAGAGCTGCCCCGACGTGTCTTGCGGCCGAAGACATACATAGCCCCATTGCCAAGGAAACATGTAATCTGCAATACTACCGTCGCCATATACCTTATTAATCGCCAGGACACGGGAGCTAGACCCCAGTTCTCCGACTTTATTTCATTACCTCCTGCCCAGATCAGCAATGCCATGGCCAGCATGTCGCTGCGATCGTGTCTATTTCCACCTGAACATGCATGAGGGGGTTTATCCCAGGGCTAGATGCGTGAGGGAACTCTATAAAAGAGGACAAGGCTCGCGAGTTTTCTCTCCTCTGGTCTGCTGTCTTGGTGGCTCGTGATACAGTCGTCGTTCGCTTGTTTACTATTGCGTTTCTGGTCATTCTTTGGACAGTATCATCAAGACGCGTTATACTAGCCATCATGGTCCGCACAATGCTCGTCGCGGCTCTCGCAGCCTCTGCGACGGCACTTTCTTTAAAGAGAAAGGAGGCAGCCCAAGACAAGTTGTTCACGATTGAGACCGCGCCCGGTGTGACTCAGGTCGTAACTCAAGATGAGAAGATCGCCCTCAAGATGGTGAGTACATATCCTTTACGAAATCTTGGAAGACCACCAAGACTCACACACTGCAGGCCGGCACAAACTTCATCGACATCACGAACCACCCGAACCTGGCCTCAACCGCGTCCGCGGTGAGCGCCAAAAGGGCCGCCGTCACCTACCCGTCGTCCATGACACAGACCGGCACAGTCAATGCGCTGATCCCTTCGCTTAGCACGGCGGAGATGGAGTCGTGGTTGACGGCGTACTCGGAGATTTACAATCGGTACTACGAGCTGGACACGGGCAAGGAGGCGTCCGACTGGATCCTGAGCACCGTGCAAGGCATCGTCGACGACAGCGGCGCCACTGCCGCCATCACTGTGACTCCCTTTGACCACGACTTCGTGCAGCAGAGCGTGATCGCCAGCATCCCCGGCAAGAGCGAGGCCAAGATCATCGTCGGCGCGCATCTCGACAGCATCAACGGCCGCAATACCTCGGGACGAGCCCCCGGCGCCGACGACGACGGCTCGGGCTCTGTCACCACTCTCGAGGCTTTCAAGGTCCTCCTCTCGGACCCGACGATCGCGGCGGGCGAGGGCGAGAACACGCTCGAGTTCCACTGGTATGCGGCGGAAGAGGGCGGCTTGCTGGGCAGTGGCGACGTGTACACTGAGTACTCGCGCCAGAACGCCGATGTTAAGGCTATGCTGCAACAGGACATGACCGGTTATCGTGAGGCGGGTCCCATGGGTGTCATCAACGACTATGTCGATGACACGCTAACCGACTTCGTCCGCAAGGTCATCGACGAGGTAAGCGATAATCCATCCCCCCTCACTACTCATCCGCACCCAATCTCCCCGAAACCCCCTTTCTCCAACACAACCCAGTCACCACATCACCCTAGGGTCTATGATGAGTTACCAAACAACGCTCTGTCTTAGTACACCACCGTAGGCTACGTAGACTCCGAGTGCGGCTACGGCTGCTCCGACCACTTCTCGGCCCGCGCCGCCGGATACCCCAGCGCCTTCGTCATCGAGGCCGAGTTCAGCAAGATCAGCCCCTACATCCACACCGCCGACGACACCCTGGACACCGTCAGCTACGAGCACATGCTCGAGCACGCCAGGATGGTCGTGGGCTACGCCTACGAGCTCACCATGTCGGCCTCGTTATAATGAAACAGCACCAGCGCAGGCAGGCGGGCTCGGAGGCGCGCCGGGTACACTCGTAGGCTGGTAAAAGGCCTAGCTGGCGTTGAAGATGAGCATCATTGACTCCGGGGGTTGGCAGATCTCTTGGCCAGCTGTACACCCAGTCTAAGCAACGGCCGTAGATGTATAATCGATCAACACAACCGCCTTCTGTTCTTTCACCCTGCTCTGTGGCGGAGACCCATGTTAGCATTTCTGATAGGCCCATCTTCATTTGTCTAGAGAAGTACCCAGCATGGTAGCGATAAAAAGAACCACCTGATTGATCACATTTCCACACCTGCTGTCATCCTTGGCATGCTGGCTTTGAACCGCTTAAATCTCTACTAAGAGCACTCTGAGGGGATTCCGACTTCAAAGGGCATGCATCGATCGATGGTGTTAAGTTTGTCGCCAATCATAGTGTAATAAGAAACTGAGAGGCAATAATAGGTGGCCTTTGCTCGAATGGTCATTGGAGAGGTTTCGTTGCGTGATCGAAGAGATCACACTTACATAGCATAGCATCACTCTTCCTCCCATTACCTGCTTCATTCTACGCTGGGGTTCAATCAATAAGTGGACTGTACGTGACGTGGTGTTTTACTTGCTACGATAAACTCTTAGAATCATGGACTCGGGGAAAGCTCCATTTTTCATTAATCCTAATCTACAAGTTTTTGCTCTAGCCGTTTGGTATCTTGAGCCCGAATTACTCCCTCCTCCGTTGTCGTCATCATAACCTTGGCAGATATGTGCAGTACTCGGTGCAAATATGTGCAATAATCAATGGGCTTGATGCCCTATTACAAAGAAACTAGACCAAACTGCCTGGAACAATGCAAGGTCTAGTTATTCTGTAGTTTCATGGCCCAGTCATGAATATGAGTAATTGACCTCATTATCACGGCAAGATGCTGTAACAGATTGGCGTGGGGGTCTCTGTTACTGATGCTCGCATACAAGGTCTCAGTCCGCTGTCGAAGTGTGGTCATGGTGGTAGGAACCACCGCAAGGAAGTCTCGTTCTCGTGTTGCGGGATTCTGTGCATGCTTTAGTAATGAACCCTCAATAGTACTAGATAGGCAACTCACTTCCAAATGCCGGTGAGCAAAGTAATAGATGGCTGTCTCAACCCAGCTTACTCGTTTCTCCAAAGATGGAGAGTTGTATCGTTCTGAGACTGCAAGAGTAACAGAGAGAGTTACCAAAGGAGGCATGCTCTCAACCATCGTCGGTGAGTGTTGAGCAAGATATTGTTCAAAGATCTCATGCTTCATGGGAGAGTGCAGCCATTGAATGAGTCCGGCCTCAATAGCACCTTGGTCCAGAAGAGTAGCTATGCGATATATCTGATCTTGCAGTTCCATGTCTTCATCCGAATGACCACGAAGTACAACCTGATTATCACTATGGACAACAGGGCTATTATGAGAAAGCCCGTGGGATACATTGCCATGAGAGGGCCCTTGAGAATGGGCATTATTAGCAGGTTGACGGGTGTGAGCTGCAGATTCGGGATAACGGTCTCTGGTGATCTGCTCCTGTAGCTTCAGGAACCCATTCTGCAGCTGAGCTTGGTTGGCAGCCATAGTGTCAATAGTGACCGAGAGCTTGGCCACGAGACCTGTTAGCTGATCAATCTTGTGGTTGTCAGCAAGATGCTGTTGCTCGAAGCCACGGATCCTGTCCGAAGTTCGTTGCTCGACTTCTTCGACCACGTTTCGGGCAGCGGCAATAGCCATATCCGAGAAGGCTGGCGTTATATTCTTGAGCAGAGTCTCTTGGAAGGACTCTTCCATATCAAGTGCCACACTCTCTGCGACCTTGTCAGAAACCGATTTGGCCCAGTCAGAGCGCTGCAGCGCCTGGTTTAGTGCGTTGGGCAGTGTTTTCTGCATTTGATTCTGGATTGAGTGCGAGACCTTTCCGCCGATCTTAGCGTCTATCTGGTTCTCGACAGTCTTGACGATGAGCGCGCTAAGATTCGGAATGACAATTTCGTCGAACTGATCGTTGATAGTTCTAGCGAGTACAGCCTGAACGTTGTTGTCCAGTACAATGGAAACCCGCTCAAGAAGGTCCTGCTGACCCTTTGTGAACGCATCATCACGGCTGCGGAACTCTGTATCAATCTGTCCTCGGAAATCCCTAAACTCATTGGCCATAAGTCCCGTGAGCTTGTCGCCGAGGCCAGACGAGATCTGCTTGACAGCCGAATGAATTGATTCTGTGGGCATGATTGGTGACAAAGAGGATGATGCACCGCTTTTCATGTCCGCATTCTTGCCAGAGGCAACTGGGTCAGCGGTACCATTTGACAGAGTGTTCTCTGCGGCAAGCTTCTCAGCTGCAGCCGCAGCCGCAGCGGCCTTCTCCCGCTTCTTCCTGGCTTTCTTTTCAGATTTTTCCAGGTGATTGACGGGAGTTATGGGGTTGTCTGTATCCTTGCGTTCAGACCGTTGGGTCGGCGGGATATTTTCTGCGCCTTTCCGGGAAGACTCTGGACCAGAGGAGAGTCCCCTGGCACGTGCAGGTGATGTCTCCTTCTGTCCAGATCGGGGGGCAATTCTAATGGGTAGAGATGGCTCTTCTACAGCGGGAGGTTCCGAGATCACAGCGGTTGGAAGCTCCTTGAGCTTGGCAATCTTGACAAGGCCCGCCTCAGATGCGTCAACACCATGGATAACCTTATTATCCCTGGTCCAGCCAAGTTCAGTCTGCTTGATATTGATGCTAGTAACACCCTTGGAATGTACAGCATACAGATCGAAGAGAGAAGGCTCGCTCTCATCAGTCGGAGGGGGGCTGACAAGGATGTCTAGACTCCTGAGTATGCCCTTGTTTGCAAGAGAGTACTCCCGTACACCACTAATGACGGCAGTCGAATCTGGTTCTGGAATAGACGAGTCTTTCGCAACCAACTTCTGGATATAGTCAACTTGAGACAGCCCCTTAATGCTGTACTTTGGAGCCGATAGGTGCAAGAAGTAAATCGAGTTGCGGGTAGGATGACCAACGACAATCATGCCAGTGGGAGCATGATACATTACACTGCAAACAGCATCAGATTCCTTTGCATGGGGCAGGTTGAACTCCTGCACCGGCTTGCCTAGGGCAAGGTCCCAGAGTTGCAAAGTGTGATTTTGTTTCATTCCCACTATCATGTAACGTAAGGCACACCGCTTCTGGTATGGTCGTTGCTTATCCAACAGTAACACAGAGGTTGGCCACGCCTTTTCTCCCTCAGGAGTGGTGTTCAGAGTCATCAACGACTCTTTCACCTCCAAAGACGTGTGCGCCGGCATCGGAAATCGGATGTCGGAGTTCTCATCAGGTGTAGTCAGGTCTCGAACGTCCCAGAACTTAACTCGCCCTGACTTATCCAAAGACACTATGGTGGTATCGTCCTGGCTGAAGGTGAAATCCTTACCAGCCTTCCCAGTGTTGATATGTAAGGAGCATTCTTTGGACAGCTTCTCGGTGTCAACAACTCGATCGTGACCAGGCCTAAAGATGTTCTTCTGCATGATGAACGACGGCCAGATAATGTTGATCGTCTTGCCACGACCGACGGCAAAGAATTCCGGATGAGTAGACGATGTTCTGGCTCTAGTTTTGAGGACACCGCCAGGCGCATCACCCTCCTGCGTATTATTTGGCGGAAGAGCGAACCCATACTGTTCAAGGTGTGGGTCTTCCAGTCGATCTTTGTCACCACTCTTGATCTGAACATAGTAAACAGTACCGTTGATACCTGTGCCAATGATGCACTCTGCAGGAGTGATCAAGGCGTCCGACGAACTCGTAGACACAGCGACGTTAAAAACTCGATCTTTGGTGTCCGTGAACAGCTTAGCATCTTTTCCATCTTCCTGTCGAATCACGCGAAGACCACCAGCCTTAGACATGCCATAGGCAATGTAAGATGCCGTTGAAGACACAAGATTCCTGTCGACTTGATCAAACTCCTTTTTGAGTCGGGCAATGTCAAGGACAACTTCATCGCGAAACTCTGGGCGTGTCTCCTCTGTGTGTTGCATGGTAATAGAGATCCAAGGCTTCATTGGAAAGTTGTAGACCTTGACAGGAGAAGGTGTTTCCTCAATGACAACAATCTCATCAGCTTCGGCGCTCTCCCAGCTGTCGGCAACGGGGCCGTGTGCAGCATCATCAACAATTTCGCGTATAGCCTGAGCCACCTCAGGAGTGTACTGGCTCTCCAGCACTCCCGCGTTCTCCTCTTTCTCAAGCTCTTTCTGGATATCCTTGGCGGCCGCTTCAGCTGACTCTTGAAATTCGGCAGCAGTCTCAGCATGCATCATCTCTTGGAGCTCAGCAGCGATCTTATCTTGGGCGCTTTCAGTTTCAGCATGAACCAATGCTTCTTGTGCCTCAATATTTGCTTTTCCGAGATCAGACATAGCATCCGAACCAGTCTCCTTCTTCTTTCCGTGGACACGACGGGCAGGCGTACTCTCCGCATTAGGGGCATCGGCAATTATGTCGGTTCCAGACGGTGAGATGATCTTATTCCGGGCGTGCTCCGGGGTTGCGATCGGGCTCTGGTGGCTACTCAACTGTTTGTTTGGCACATTGCCGGGAGACGACGTCACACTGGGCGTTTTCTGAACTAACTTGACGGCGTGCATGGCAGGTAGCTCAATGGGATGAGCCACAGCTGAAGTACCGGGTGTAGAAGTCTTGGAGTCCTGGGCGCCCGAAGCAGACGAAGCAAAAGCATCAAAAGGGTTTCTGTAATCAAATTGCGTTGATTGACGGGTGCCCTCATGATACGACTGCTGAGTGTGCTGAGAAGCAGGCGAGCCATAGTTGAACTTAGCCGACGGAGACTCGGCATGCTCTTTCGCACCGAAACCATACGAAGGCGGCGTCGCCTCGTGTGATGGAGCACGCTGAGTGAACATGGGCTTCAAGGCATATTGATCAGCCGCTGACCCGTAGTTCGACGGTTGTGTTTGGTATGGCTCGTCCGCGGGTACCTGCTCAGTCTGCTCAGGTTTTGTTCGCAACAGGTTCATAAGCATCTGTGTAGTGGCTTGATTCGGACCAGCGTTCCATGACCCATGCTGCTCATGATGCGTGGCATGCTGAGGCTCAGCTCGCAGGCTAGGGCCCTCATGTTGGACATTTCTGCCTTCCATAAAAGCAGCCAAACGACCCTGGGGATCAGCCGGCATGGGCACAGGAGCATGTATGGTTGGCGGAGCTTGATTGTTGGTGAACGGAGCGCCAATAGAGTGATTAAACGACGAAGAAGGGCCTTGAGCCATGTTTGATGGAGAAGCCTGAGAGTTGGCCTGAGAGCCATGACTCTGACTATCTTTGAACTTGAGCAAGTTCAGAAGATTGGCGCCATGGGCAGCGCTGGCGTTTGAATTGGAAGCCATGGTGCCAATGGGACCAAACGCACCCAAGGCACCGGAGGGCTGATGTGTATGACCGAAGTTGCCCGGAGGCGTAGGCGCAGGTGGTGGAAAATCGTCGAGGGCAGCGTGCACGGCTAAGGGGGAATCTGTTGTAGATTGCTCGTAGTAAGACAGAGGGGTGTCTTGGTGGTGGTTGAATCTCTGGAAGAGTTCGCGGGCAACGGAGTTTTGGTCTTGTGCTTGGGTGTTTCGGGCAGCTTGCAAACGAGCGAACATAGATTGCAAGGGGTCGGATTCGTTGTTGTCACCACTGTGTGAGTTATAGCTCTCCATGTCTGGTAGTGGAGAGTCAGTGTAACTCGTAGTCTACCTAGTCGAGAGCGAGAGCAATTGTGTCCCACAAGGCAGTAACGTGGAGCTGTTACTGGAAAGTGGTGACGCGGACTCGCAATAGTGCAGCGATTGAGTAGCCGATCTGAATTCTCAGCTCTCGAAGATGCACCAATTATTCAAGTGGCACGAAAGAAGTTGGCGCCGACAGTTTTGCGCATGCGCGGGAAGGCAACAAGATAATTGTGGTGTAGGTAGAAGAACAGGAGGACGAGACGATCTGTCGGGCTTGGGCGGTGATCAAGCTCACACAGAAAAAGGTAATCCCAGATATACCACCTGACGAAATAGGCGCGACGTCCAGCCTCGTGGAAAAATTGAGTGGGCTTGCACGGGTTGGGCGGTGGATGCTAGGCGGTAAAGTGGACGTTCGGGTAAGTTTTTCTGGTAAGGCAGCGGAGGCAAGCTGCTGCAGGGTTGGCAGGGTCTGAGTTGACTAATAAGGCGCGGCCAGCACCCGTAGGAGCAACGTACCTGGTACCTCTTTGAATCGCTTTAGTTCAGACTACAGCGGATAATCGCTGACGCCTGTCCGTAGGTAGGTAAGTATTTCGCCAGTGACCTCAGATAGTAGAGTCCAAGATCATATGGCGAATAATCGTGATAAGATGCTAGATGAAGGCAGACCCGACAAGATATGTGCAGCTTCACCACGCAGATCTGCAGAGTAGCGAGAATAGCACTTATTCAAGAGGCGGAAAAGTGTAAGGGAAGTGTAGTAGAAAGAAGTGTGGTGTTGATGTAGTTGTTGTGTGGTGCAGATGGAATTGGGAATTGCACATTGGATGTATCATGGCGCAAACAGTGATGGGTGGTGGTGAGAGCGGATACCGAAGTAGAGGTAGGGGAGTGGAGCAGTCGCACACTGGGACTACCGGCTAGAAGCCACTGCGTCCAGCGGTAGAGGTCGCTACAGAGCAGTTAAGGCGCTGTAGCAGTGGGGCTGGCAGTGATCCGGTACTGGCTCTTAATCCCTAGCAACCCCA
Source organism: Xylariaceae sp. FL0016 (assembly GCA_022578815.1). Classification (NCBI taxonomy): domain Eukaryota; kingdom Fungi; phylum Ascomycota; class Sordariomycetes; order Xylariales; family Xylariaceae; species Xylariaceae sp. FL0016. The sequence continues at coordinate 821,856 of MU388732.1, forward strand.
TCATTGGCAAATGGTTGGCTAGATGTTCTGGCACGATTGGGTGTCGATGCATGTGTGAGTTGGCAAGAAACCATTCCTTGCCACGGAGACACCACAAGTGCAAATGACCATTGAAGAAAGTGATCGCTATCTCGTACTATCTTATTATTCTCTACATCCTAATCCAGATCCAGCGTCTCCACAAATTGCATGTACCTCAAGTACAAGCAGAGAACATAGGAAGCAAATCGGGAATGCCCATTTCCCAGTACAGTAGTACCTCAGTGTCTGGACCGGCTGTAGAAATCGCATACCTATGTAAGTACTTACTCGGTCAATCATCTATCTATATATCCATTCACCTACATACACACACACACACCACACACCACCTGAAGTCTTGAAGTACCTTAGGTACCTAGGCTGTTACCCATGAATGGCTCAGCAGCTTGACCGAGCTGTGTAAGGTAGAGCAGGTACATGTTTAGTGGTTCGATCAGTGTTGGTTTCCTTCTTCAACGAGGCTAGCTTTCTACGTTATGTAATCACTGCGCTTTGCTCCTTGGCCAGGGCAGCCATCCTTCGGGTGGTATGCGGTGCCTTAGGCTTAAAATCCAGTGCGACATGTTCTCCACTGAAAACTCCCAGTTCTGAGGCTTCCAGAAAATGACAAGGCCTCTGCATGGCAACAGTTTGACTGACTTTCGCTATACTTACAAGACTCCCACTACATCTACTATCCTGTCTTTCTCCGAGTCGGTTTAAATCCACCAAAATCGTGACTATCCTTCACTCCCCTCAATATCCTTGTTATGTCCATTGTTCATTCCGCCTGCGCCTGACTTGATCGATCAATTGAGGCCCTCGGTGCCATCCCCAGCGGGCCTTGGCTCCCCCCTCCGAAAGACTCGATTCAAGATCACGTCGGATCTGCCTTGCCCAGCAGCAAACTACCTACACAGCTGACACTTCGCCTGCGAACGCCCACTCTTTCCGTCGCCAAGATGTTTTGTCTAAGGAGGTAAGTGCTTCGTCAAATGTCTATTCTGAAGTTTCCTTTTCCCGCCCCTCCGAGGTTAGGTGCTGACGTAGTATCAATCCGTTTAGCTGGCTGCCCCTGCTCTTCATTCCGACCAACGCCTCGCCCGCCTTCATCTTCCTCTTTTTCGTCTGCACGTACTTCCTTAATCGCCCCTGTGTATACTGCTCGGTATTGCTCGTTATCCTTTTCGTGACCTCTTGCTACTGGTCCGATCGATGCTTCTTCGACTTCAGCAGTAATTGGTTTGCGCCAAGGCCTTCGACATCCTCGCTGTCTCCGTCATGTCCATCGAACTCGACCGCTGCGATGACCGGCCCAAGTTATGGCTATGACTCGGCTGAATACAACTCTACCGCTATCGAGATGCTGAACACGACTGCGAGCGCGCTGGCCGGCGCCGCGGCTGAGGAAATCACGAGACAGAAGGCAGAGTGGACCGGGCTAGGCATTGAATGGCTACGCAGCTTGTTGGGCAAGAGAGAGTGGAGGATCGAGTGCATGGATTTGTACATTCGATTGTAATTATAACCTACATTTTGGAGGACTTCACACGGGTCACTTCAGGATGGTCACGCGCAACAAAGTCCAACACGAGGACGGCCTGATATTAATGAAATTGGGTATTCCTAACGAAGCATTCGGTCGGCGTTTTTAGGAGGCTATAGATTGGGAGACATTTTCTTCCTGTATATCACCTGCACCAAGCTGGCGAGGATATTGTCCTTAAGCCAGCGAGTGGATTTTTGCCTATAATATTCAATAATGGAATTCGAGTCTACTATGAGTGTCTTATGTGAACGGGTTGCGACCAACAACGCCGGCAATTGGATCTTATCCTACAAAAGCTAGTAGACACAGAACAACATCAGGACAGTTTTCCGGACATCTCAAGTATTTCAAGTCTCCAAAGAGGCTGGTTTGTACTCAGTGTGTGCTTGCTAATGATAACGATTGAAGTGGAACGAAGAGCAGAGCATTGAGGCGTACGGCCAAGACGGCTACTGGTTGCGAACTAATCTCATGAGAACAGAAAGGAGTCTTTGCGTTTGACTATTGCCCTCAGTTGTGTGTTCATAATGAAGTGGGCAACGAATACCGAAACAGACAATCCCCAGCCAAGTGGTTGTTAAACTGTGAGAAAACACCTCAACAGCCAACCATGCCAGTATTCCCTGAGTTCGGTAGCCTTTCCTTGATTGAAGCAAGTACCCTATGCATGAGGAAAGTCGGGCAATGCGTGAGGCATCGCAGGCGGAATCTAGTAATGAGGACAACAACTGTCTCTGAGAAAAACACAACTTATGGATGAGGCCTGAAAGAGTGGCCGCACTTTGCAAGTCCCGATTGTGGTTATGTACTACCATATCTATGAAGCAATTCTGTGGCAAGGGACGTTCTGAAGAGACAAGCGACGTACTCGTCGGGCGATGGTCATATGTTTCATCTTCCGAGAGTAGATAATGAGATCGACTCGGATTTATCAGTCCGTACCCATGATGGGTAACGTTGTCTCACCAAGCGTTACGCCGGCTAGACACTCAGAAGGCTATATACCTTTCAGAATTTGGTCGTGACATTCATACTACTGGTCCACGGCTTCCAGTAATTCTCGATCGTCTCCTCGTCGTTCCAGCCATCCCACTCATAATTCGTCAGGCCCCAGGTATCCGCAACGCCCTGCCCACCGCTGCGTATACGGTAGCTACCGGCGAGACCCCACATCATCCAGCTGACGCCGTGCTCGATCGTGAAGTCTCGAATGCAGTTCTGCAGCGTCGAATTGTACAGCGTGGCATCCTGTGCGTTGCCAAACTCGGAGAAGATGACCGGGTTCAGCTGTTTCGCTGCGGGACAGTCGTTTGTGAGAGCGCAGCCCTCCGGTGCGTCGATGCCGAGAGCGTTGAAGCCGTTGCGATACAGCTGGGCCTGGATTATCTCGCAGGTACCCGTGTCCAGGTCCTCGCTCATGGAGTACAAGTGCAGCTCCCACTGTAATATCGGAGGTTAGCGATTGAGTGTATAACCATAAGCACGAAACAACTCCAGATTGGACTCACAATGATCTTGTCACTCCATGGGTGCTCAGCCAGGTCAAATACGACAGGGTCTCTACGGTGAGCATCTCGGACCGCCGTGCACTTATAACAAGGCGCCGTAAGCAAATTTGCACCCGACGTCAAGGCCGATAAGTCCTCATCATACTGCATTCCACTCCAACTAATCAGCAGATCCGGATTCGCGGCGTGAATCGCATCGGCACCGGCGCTCATGTTGCCCACGAGCGTCACCCAGTTATATTCCAGATCCGTGACGTTCCAGGACTCCCGCAACTCATTGCGCAGGGACATGGACACGATGTTCGGGTGCGCCTGAGCCCACGACGCGACGTAGCTGAGGCCGCGCCGCCATTCATCCGCGTTGAATGTCAGGTCGTCGAACCAAGCGTTGCCGTCCGTGTGACTGCAGCACCACTGTGCCTTACCGACGTGGACGTCCGGGTGGATGAAGATGCCTTTTTGGAGGGCTAGCTCCGCGATATCGGACCAGACTTCGAAGCGCGTGGTCTCGGCGGTCCACTGATGATCAGGAAGTTAGCGAACTGCTCTGCGCTGCATTATTGATGAATTTCTTCCTGGATCAAGAAGCATTTCAAATGTGCCAGCCCAAAGTGAATATTTGACATCTCCCGAGCTGTTCTCAAACAGACCCGAAGGTATTAAACAATGATAAAAGCTGACTTTGGGTTTCACTTACATGGGGGTTGTTGGCAACAATCTCGTTCGTGACCTTGGAGCCGTTCTCGGTGCCTAGAGCCGCAATAAGGGAGTCTCGAATGGAGATGTCGACGCCGCCATTGTCGTAGATCTCGTCAACCATCTGGATCGCATAACCCATACGGATATAGTTGAAGCCGACACTGGAAACCGAGTCGAGGATATCGGAGGCAGACTGCCATTCTAGACCTTCAGGTATCATGGACTCGCCTGTACAAATTATTCTTTAGCCACCAGCACCGATGCAGAACCCGGAAACAATCCTCGATCAAGCATATAGAAGAAGAGAAATATTATACGTACCGCTCAAGGGCCAATTAACACCCGCCCAAGTCACTACCTCGCCGCGGCTGTCCACGACATCGCGGCCCTGTGTCTTGAAAGGCGCATAAGGCCATTGACCCGTGGTATTCTCTGCGCGCGCACCTAAGCGCTTCTGCAGCTGCGGTCCGCCCGGCCTCTCCAGCAGAGGTGTAAAACGAGCCACAGACGCGCAAGACAAGCTCGCGAGGAGCGAACACAGAGCTACCGACGACCTCATCTTGGAAGGTCAGAATCAAGATTGCCCTTGGCCAGTCACGAGTCCACCGAGGACAGATGCAGGGCACCTCGATTACCTTATATACCAGGCTGTAATAACAACCCCGTCATTCCCTGTCCAGAACTGTCTGCCTACCTAAGGTACAACGACAGGGTTCATGCACAAACAGGTACCAAACTCGAAGCTGGCCAATGATGGCAGAGGTCGCCAACCCATAGCGCACACCGGGCTTCGCCGGCCCAGCGACGCTCACACGATCTTCATTGGCAAGATCCGGGTCCATTCCGTGCAAGGTCGCAGCAAGTTCTCCTCGGGTCATTCCAGAAGAGCTGGGGATGACGTTGGGAAATGAGGGGTGGGCTTGGGGTTCATGGGGAAAGGGACCCCACTGCCTGGGCAGGCCTGGGGCTGGCCGGGGGAACTTTGGCGGAGAACAACGGGGTATTGACCGAAAAGATGGGCTTCCTTCCGCTTGGCTCGGTCTGCATCATCACGAGCTCCCAATGCTTTCAATATTACTCGATCGCCTAAAGGGAATCGCATCCGCCTCCTGTAGGGATCCAATCTATAGCACGTGATAGGAGACTCGAACCTTGCATTGCATTGGTCAAAGAATCAATTCGTGGTATCGTGCATGAAACAAACACCTATTTGTTTGTTGTCCGTAGTCTACATGAGTATCTCTAGCTTGGCGAAGTGTCTGGTACCATTGTCGACTAACGCCTCGCTCTCCGAGCCTGATATCAGTACAAGTTCTTTCCTATCTACGTTTCCTGTTGAAACTCTGAATGTCGTCCAAGACTTTATGATACGACAACCTGCTGCAAGTCAACCACCTTAAAGCTTTGCTCTAACGGCGGATTGGGGAGGGCTTGATGCCTCTTCATTGACGACCACTTCGCCTGTCTTCTGCTGTCCATTGCCGAAGAACACAACTTGGACAGTCAGATCATCCCTATTGACTGTTAGTCGATGCAGAAGACTGTAGCGAGATGAGCATCATCCTTACCTGTATCGTCGGGAGAAAGGCGACACTAGAGTGAGTAGGGCACAGACTTGCTCTTCATTCTTGCCTCCCAGAGCGTTCCGAATGAGATGAGTAGCAACATTCTTGTCCTTCATCACAAATCGATCTTTCTCATCGGGAGAAATTCCCCACTGCCTGAGACGAATGGGTGTCTTCTGGCCATCTGGTCCCCCATCCTTGCCAGCTTCGACAGGCAGAGCCTGGTTGGTACCAAAAATCTTCGACCAGACCGAACTGAACTGCGAGTTCGACTGCTCCGAAGCTTGCGACTCAATCCACTTGCCAACTAATCCAACGACCTCCTCGTTGGTAAGCATCTCCCAAAGGCCATCGGTAGCCATAACGAGAAAATCTCCCTTTTCAGGTCGAATCTTGGTAGTAGTGACGACAGGCTCAGCGGTGACGTAAGGAGGAGTCTTGAGGTATGGCGAAGAGGTGCGACCAAAGAACTGCGCTCGTAAACGTTCGGATATATCCCGACTCCACTTGTAGCTAGCATCGCCAAAAGCGCGGGTGGGCTCCAATCCTCCCAAAACGCGGCCATTGTGTACGACACGGTCTTCTCCGGGGTGCGCCTTGCGCATGCGAGCTGCCTCGTTGGGGTTGCTTCCTGTCTGATCCTCAGACAAGGCCGTGGCAGTCCACTTGCCAGAGTCGCTGCGTCTTCCAAGAACAGCTCGCGAGTCTCCGGTGCAGGCCACACGCAGAGTCTTGGATGCGCTATCATAGAATGACAAGAGGGCACAGGATCCAGACAAAGCCGGGCCTAAAAGTTCCGCTGCTACTCGCTTGGAGTTGGCCTTGAGGACTTTGTCAACACTCTCGTGAACAATCTCGTTATCCAAACGAGTAAAGCCAAGCTTCATAGCAGCATCGATAGCCTCTGCAGAGGGCATTGTTCCCATGGTACCAGCGGATTTGTAGGTTGTATTGAGTTCTCGAGCGACATAGTTAATCAAGGTCTGTCGGAGCTTGGCTGATGTAGTCCATCCGCTTGAGAAGAGTTAGTAAGATCATGATATTGAGACTGTGGCAAATAACGTACGCATGGCCATCGAAGACACCCCAGAACATCCAGTCGCTGTTCGACTTATCCACAGGGGAAGACACCTCAACGATTTTCTCCGCATGATCGTCCTCAATGGGGTTGTTGCTGGCGAGTTGGACATGGTCGTATCTTAGAACACCCTGGCCCCGGTTAACCATGAACGAAGTCTCGTTCTGTCGCAACTTCTCAGTAGCCTGCTCTGGGGAGAGCATTTCGAGCACGTTTCTGCCGCTTCCACCAGCACTTTTAGCAATGGGTCCTTCGCCAACGAAAGTCCCAGTGTGCAGTTCATCAGCCCCAACGACCAGCACATTCCGAGTCGGCGCCGCGTTCGTTGATAATTGCGTAGTGGTCGTAGTGGAAAATGGAGCACTCTGGTCCAAGGCGTTCCCCTTGTATGTATACCAGGCGCCGTAGCCAACAAGGCCCGATACGCAGGCGACAGAGAGACGACGAATGTACATGGACGACTGCAAAGGCTTGTTCAGTGCATAGTTCGGCTTGGACGACAGAGAACGACTGAGGGTGAAGCTAGTGTGTTGTTGGAGGATGCTGCGTCGCGGACGGCCTGCTCGAGATAAGCCCCGGACGGTGCATTGACAGGTCGTCCGAAGAGCTCTATATTGGAGTAGCATGTTAGCGGCAGGCGATGGAAACAGGATGAGAATGTTTCATAGTTGACACAATGGACACTACAGTAGTGGCCTAGAGCGTTCCAAGAATAGCATTTTAGGACAGGCTTACCTGACGGCTGCGCGACGCATTGAGTTGAAACTTTGTTGGTCGCTCGAAGTGTGTCGAACCAGCTGCGTCTTCGTTGGCGTCGTGGATGGAGGGACGATGTTCAATCAGCGCGCCCACAGTGGTTGACGGTTGGGACGATGGATGGAGATGTGTTTAGGTAAGCTTTCAAGGGTCTTGTGGACATGGTCGGGCGGAATCTCGGGGCATACCCACTTTCTGCTTTCGGCACGCTAGCCTTGCCCACCTGCCGGCACATGTGAGGATTGGTGGGGGGTGTTAGCTGCCTGTCCTAGTATCAGTGAAGCTGCCTCGGTTCTATGATCGGATGCACTTTTGTCACCAAATTCATCAGAAAGTATTCCAACTATTTGGAGCAAGGGTTTGAAAGATATATGAAATCCAAAAAAGCACCTAATTAGTTCTTGGAGCAGCCAGAGATAAGGCAGGAGTGAGTGGAAAGAGAGCAAGCTTCACCTGACTGAGCGTGTTCAGAGTTGCCGATACCGATACGTGTGTGAGTGCATCCCATTACTATGCGTCCAGGGGAATGCTCAGATCGGAACAGCTGGCTGACCGATCTGAGAACATAGGCAAATATCACTCAAACAATCGGATCCCAAAAAAAGAATTTGAGATAGAATGGCTACTCCAGGAGGTTCACTGACGACTATTCAGCAGCGAGCTGCTGAAAATCCAGAAGTAGCTTACCGAGCATTCAACTCTTATCCTTGGCAGAAAGATCGATTGTTTGCCGTAAGTTTTCCATAAAATGAGAAGTGAAGCACTGAACTGGACAAGAAGATGTACTAATGAAGGGTAGAGTCAACTAGCAAATATTTTGGACAGCATTACGCCGAACGGCTCAAACTTATCTGGCCCTGCTCTAGAGGCTCAGATCAATCGTTTCCATCAGCAGACCGGCATCACGATAAATAGGGAAGAATATCATCAATGGTTGTCAGCCAATAGCAAAAAGCCATCACCTTTCGTTTCGGAGCAGGCGGTTGCTATAGAGGCATCTACAACTGTAAGCCACCAATGAAATCTGCTCAACTCATCATAAAGACTCCTCGAACCACTAGTACAAGATGGATCTAACGAGCATAGCCTGATCCATCATCCCGTAAACTCGCCCACCTCCTCATCGAGTTAGGCGACCCCCTTGGCCACCTCGCTCTACAGCAAACAGCGCAGACTTTGGGACCCGAGGACCACCCGGACCTGGGTACCACAGCTTCCTCTTCAGATCCTTCGGTGCCGAGCTGGCAGTCTGCAGCTCCCACAGCAGAGCTTTACATCGATAAGCGTGGTAGTACATCAGACCCAGACAAGGAGCCATATCCCAAGAAGTTCGAGGAGATCGTCGAGTTTCTACAGACGGGCAAGGAAATTCCTGGAATCCGCAAGATACCGGATACCGTGGTCGAGGACCCAAGTATCAGTACCACAGGAACGAGGGCGGCGCCCCGGAAACCGTGGGAACGGTAGTGAGAGGCGGTGTTGTTGATAGTTCAAAGTACAGGCCGCCTGTCGTAATTGTGTCTGCTGAGGAGTTATAGAGTGATATACTTGATGCGGCGAGTTGGTACACAGGTCAAAATAGCGGCATGGGTTTGCCTGGAGATTCTTCTTGGAAAGAACGCAAGCCATGTCTTTTAGTTGTATCATTGTAAAGCTGCCGGCGCAGGCCTTTGTCAATAGAGTCAAAACGGCGGGTTATTGATCATTGTCCATCCGGTCACCCGTATATCCAGTCGGATGTAGATTCATGCTTCCATGCAAGGCTTCAAACTGCCTGATTTTTTCCGCCTTCAGATTCTTTACATAATTCGCATGGCCCTCGAGCTGCACCAAACCATAATGTATCAGGTTCAGAAAGTACTTGCTTGCGTACGTTCGTGCCGGTTCCAGAGCTATTGCCTGATCTTCTGGGAACATCTCCTTGGGAACTGGACCTGGACGAAATTCCCACGGCCCCCCAGGTGCTGGAGGCGATGGCATTCTAGAGGCTATCCTCTCTCTGTCCCTTTCCCTTTCCCTGTCCCTGTCCCTGTCCCTTCCCGAACCCTCAAGCCGTGGATCTCGCGGCGGCCGCTGTCGATTCCTCACAATATTCAGCACCGGGTCCTGCTCGTCCGCGATCCCCGCCCACTCGCTCTCCAGCCCATTCGTCACCTCCAGCAGCAGCTTCTCCTGCGCCGGCGACAAGCCCGGCGGGATCGTCGCCTGCGCCGCCTCGTCCGTGCCCTGCCACTCGGGCCGCACGCCGAGCCCCGCGCGGTGGTTGCGCTCGACCTCGCGCCGCAGCATGTACCGGATGTTGCGCTGCACCTGGGCCGCGTGCGCGTCGATCCGGGCGAGCTCCTGCTCCAGCCGCTGCCGCGGGTCCGTGGGTACTGCGGGCGGCGGCTTCGTGAGGTCCTGCGTCACGGGCACGAAGATGGCCGGGGATATGGAGGAGAGTCTGGGGATGGCGCCTTCGCATTGCTGCTGCCGCTGGTGCGCTTGCTTCGGCGCCGAAGGCGCTTCAGGCGCGGTAGCACTCCGAATTGTTTTGCTGACTTGGGGTCGTTGTTGTGCTGCCATGGTTGCTTTTCGCAGCAGATAATACTGTCAACCACAAGTATTGCCTGGTTTAGAGTATGCTTTTGAGAGGGTGCAAGTTGAGAAATGAGAAAGGACTTTGCAGCTGGGCAAGAACTGAAGGTGGTGCACGTTCCTTCCATGGCACAACTGAGATGAAAAGAATGTTATCTCAGTAAACACCAAGCACCAAAAATTTGCTAAGACTCAATGCAATTGCACAGCTCATCATTTTTTAATGTGTTTCCGCGCCGATCTCGCCTGAGCCACGCCAATCACCGCCTACCAGGCTTACCACCCAAAAGTATCAGCGTTGGAAGCTTAAGCAAACGGCCCAACCCCGTGTAGCGGATATCCGCAGGCAACTTATGAACTCAACTAGCAGAGCTTCAATAACCTAGGACTTTTTGGTGTAACGAGCTCCTAATGTTGAATTAGATATTGGCAGTTTCTCAATTTCTTTAACTGGCAGCTATGCATCAGGCCGCACCGTCGCTTTACGGTACTCCGGCCATCAGGAAATAATGCAATGCATATAATTCATTGATTGGGCTCTGTAGCCTAAACACTTTAGACTCGTAGCCATTGCTACGGAATAGCTGCTAGAGTAGTCTCAAGCCGTCTGGGTGGCTTCTAAACTAAAGCAACACTGGATATCCAAAGTATTGTGCACATCTCAGGCTACTGCCCAAGAAACAATAGTAATACAAGCCACGTCGAATACCGTTAGCTTCTTTACAAGCGTCTACCTGTATGATATGCTTGACGGGATATGGCGGAGGAGACTGGTTGGTGATTGGAGGATCATGAGGACCATCTCAGCTCGAATATCGGTCCTCTAGCTCGTAGAATGCTAAAGAGAACTGAGAGGTGGTATGCTTCACGGATATGGCGTCTGGTGGCTGTTTCGATGATCAAGCCGGTGCAGCAGAAGTAGGATGGGAAAAGGCTTGTTGCTTGAAGCCGTATATCCGGTTGATATTGGTAACATCACCGTGAGGGTAGCACCTTTCGAGCATACTCTCTCGCAAGCCGAAACATTGCCCTAACATGATCCTCGAGTCGCCTGTCTTTTCGCTTCCGCATCCACAATAATATCACCCCCAAAATAAACATATCGATGACAAGGTGTTTTGATATGATCCATACAACCCAGCCCAACCACGCCGGGAAGCTCTTTTCCTTCTTCGACTTCCACTCCCGCCCTGTCGTGATCTGTTCTCGTAGCGCTGCTATTTCAGCAGAAAGCCTGACAAGCGCGCGCTCTACTTTACGTGACCATTTGTCGCCTTTCTTCACGTATTCCCCTTCCTCTTCCTCGTTGTCTTGATCTTCTCTATAGGCTTGTTCGGCTGCGTCATCTTCGCTCATGGGGCTAAGTACTTTCATAGGTCCTTCTGTTCCGCTCATGGGTTGTTGAAATCGTCGAGGCTCGGAGAACACGGCAGCGGCGCCTTTGGGCGACGAATTTGAAGATGAAGAGCTATTGTTCTTAATCTGATTCCAGACGAACTCAAGTTCGGCGACAAGTTCTGTTGCGTCTCTGTTGTTCCAAAGTTAGCATACATTTGACGGCACTCTAACCTGATATCACCAGACACAGGCATATGCATTGTCCAGCAATAATCTGCCCAAAACCGAAGGATCTCAAGCCGTGTTCTGGATGTGATGGGGATAAAACTCACGGCGTAGTGGCATAACGATGCATTGTGTCGATCAGTGCCTCGATGTATCGTCTCTTCGCCTCAGTCCTACTGAGCCCGCTTTGCGTATTCCAAGCATCCCACTTATCCTTCTCTCTCTGTAATTCGTTTGCGTCAACTCCAGGCCCTGGCCGAGGGCGCTCCATCACTCCATCGACATCGCCTTCCATCGCCTGCTTGTAGAGGCCATAGAGCCGTAGACGGTCGCTTGGCGGCGGCCGCGACGCCCCGGTTTTGGGTATCTTCTTTACGGTATTGAGCGCGTGTACGAACACGCGATCTGTTGGTGGAAGCGCCGATCAGCGAAGAACTTGGTACAATAGATAGGGGTGGGTATGTCTCGGCCGAAGTTGGCATATCGTAGAGTATGTAGCTTGAATATTGCAGGGCTGGATGTCGGTCGTTGGATAGCCCTTGCCCGGAAGGAATGAAAGAATGCGATAAACGTACCAACTGAGTCTGCCATCCCAGCGCACGTATGTTGTCTGTGGCCTCGCTCCCTTCCTTTGTCTACCTATCGCCACGTCCAAGTATAGTCGAGGCGCAGCGAGGCCGATCGATGCGTTGCCGCGAGCAGTCTGCGGGACGCTTAACGAATCAATAGAAGATTCGAGGCCTAACGTCTTGGTAGCGAGTAATGATACATGTAGCACAGTTTCATGAGCACGTCATTAGGATTAAGGCCAAAACGGTGAGTCGGTGGTAAAGATGCGGCGGAAAGTCGTGAGAATTACTAGCTAGTTAGATGAAAGCCTGAGTCGGCTTTGAGGCATGTTGGGATGATGTAGGGCAGCAGGGCTGACACGCTTCACAGCTCGGCGCTGTTGGCTGTTGATCTTTGGAGAGATCGGATATGCGAGGGTTTTTGCCTCGGCGTCGGGCGCCGTGGGGGATGCCATCCATGTCGATCGGCAACTTGACCGCTGACTCGCGTGTACTGGTTGTTAATAAACGCGCTGCAACGTCACTGAACACGCTGTCTAACACTGGGGTCTCTCCTGAAAATGGCAACCACCAGCTGAGGTGCTGGGGGACATAGCGGGGTCCCCGTTTCCCGGGTTGGGGTTCCGAGGGACAGGCAAACTTTGATTCTTCACGTGTTCGGTCTGTGCGTGTATCTGCCATTCGACGATTCCCTTGCGTCTTTGATTCGGCCACAACTCATTTGAAAGTATGAGAACGGTGTCTAGTCAATTTGAGACCAGCAATTGTGCGCAACATCGAGCTCAACGTAGGAATATCCCCAGTCACAGATAGAAACAGCCTTCACCCTACGGTCTCCAACAACACCACACGCCGTCGTTTCTGGTTGGCACTAGTCACGCGACATTTCGTTCCACATTTATGTGCGAGCGCAGAAAGCTACCTTGATGTTGGGGATTGTTGTTAGCTACAAAGCAAAAAAATGTACCATGCGACATGCTTCAATGTTAGAGAGTAGCTTAGGCCCGGTCAAGCTTCGTCGTGCCGATAAGCGGCGCTCCATCACATATCCATCCCTGATACTTTTTGACGTACTGCCGCGAGCGGTTAGTCGGCTGGAGGCTTCTTCTGATCAAAGTCGGCCTTCTTCTTCTGTAGCCTTTTCATAAGTTTCTTATTGTCCAAGGCGTTCTGTGCTGCTTTCGCTCCGGCGTCTTTTTTAGACAGACCATGGCCATGACCCAGCAGAAGGTCCCTTTCGCCTAATCCATCATAATACACGCCGATAGAGTACCACGGAAGACCGGAGTGTTTCTCGGTCTTTGGCTCGCCGAGGTCCTTGTATGAGATCTTAACTGCGGTGGTACCAAGGCTTTTGCTCAATAGCACCTTGGGGCTGATATTTTGCTGCGAAACCTTGGATGGGTTGATGTTCATTGGCCCCGATCCTGACGATGGTGGCGGTTGCGACTTTGATGATCGCGAATTGAACTCCTTACGAATTTCGTCCCGAAGTGTCTTACTCCATAAAGATTTGAGCCATGACGATACACGAAGAAGTCCATTAGCATCTCCCATAATGGCAGCGGCGACATACGACTCAAATATATCGCCCAAAACCTTCTTTTTGTTCTTCTGAGAGGTAGTATTTCCTCCAATTCTGCCATTCAAGTCAAATTCAGCAGATAATCGAGCCCTCTTGTCAATTCCGTATTTGACTGTAAATTCAGACAGTGTGTCGTTCTTGATCAGTCTCTCTCGAAGTTGGGAGCACCGCCCGGCTGCTAAATCAGGGAACGTTTGATAGATATAGGACGAGGATATGAGATAGAGATAAGCATCGCCAATCCACTCAAGGCGCTCGTAGTTCATCTCTCCTGGCCTGTTAGCCATACCAGGATGTGTGAGTGCTGCCATTTCGAGAACAGGGTCCATCGCGGGGGGCAGTTTTGGCAACTCGGTGAGCTTCAAGTCCTCTGGGTTCCATTGGGTGAGAGAAACTGGATTGGGCACCAGTACTGCCGGTTCATCCAGCTTTTGACTCTTGTTGACCTGTTGGTCTGTCAAAAAAAAAAAAATTCTGTGATGCAGCTACTGGATTGTACATGCATACCTGGCTGGAAACCAGGGCTTGAGCCGCTGGCAGTATTTGCTGGCCGCGGCGCATAAGTATGACCTGTACCTCATCGGGCGTAGCCTCGCGGCCGCGGGATTCCACCAGCTCATCCTTCAGAGCTTCAACAGCCTTGAGCAGTTCATCAGCCTGCCTTATCATCCGGTCAAGAGACTCGGTGCCCTGGGAGAACTCGCCGAATGAACGTTTAGACATGATGACCAGTTATATCGTTTGCAGCACCTGACAGAGGCGACTATGGTTATGTTGCTGGTGTAGGAGTAGGACAATCCATATGCCACCCGCAAACAGGCAGCTGTCGTTTTAGGTACTCAAGCACCGCCGCGTGAAAACAATATTCTTGTAAAGCGTGGGAAGTCTTGCTGCACATTTACAATACCAATTGCAAATACTGCTCAAGCACCCTGGATAGCTACTTACCTAGGTACTTAAGCAGGTGGCTCGACAGGCTTTGCTCCGGTTCCTGCCAGCTGCGTGGTGGGCCCCTGCCGTGGGCCCACTCAAAGGCTCAGAGCCGCATTGACGGGGCTGACTTTAATCAACATTTCCATACTGCGACAGTCGCTTGCAAGAGCTAGATCGCGACACGCCCGAAAACATCGAGAGCATCCAGCACCACTGCTGCATCCACTGCGCAGAGCAAATATGGCGGCAGTCCCTCGAGCGCGAATCTTAGACCTGATGAAGGTAGGGAGCAGTCGCTTCTAAGCCAAGTTCAGACCAGGCAATTGAAGCTGACATGCGGTTACAGGTCCAATGCCAAATCTTTTCGACAACGTACAATCCGGACGGTATTCGGATGGGCAACAAGATCCTACGACAGAGACTCAAGGGTCCGACACTTGCGAAGTACTATCCTCCAGTCGGTCCCACGGTCAATACGTTGCAGAAGGAGTTCAAGAAGCTAGGGCTGGAAACATACAATGAAGAGGAGGAGGATCGACAAGAGCATTTGGCAGGGCAAGTACCATGCACTGTAGCCCTTCGTGTAAGCGAAGGCGTGCTGACCATCTTTTAGACGACGATATCGTGGAAAGGCACCGCCAAAAAAGAAGAGAACCGCGCCAGGTAAACCGCTGTCCCGCCATGATTCTAGATCTAAAAGCACTGACGATATATCCAGAACCAAAAGGGAAGAAATAGAAGACCTGAAGCATTGTATCAATATGTATAACATTAAAGGCATCTGTGCTGCAACAGCCCATCGATATATAGTTGCGTCTCGGAGAAAAAGCATTGAAATACCTATCACAGCAGAAGGGAATATCCATACAGCTGTTTCGTGTATCCTCTCACTATTTACCCAGACTCCTGGTGTACATGAAGGCCAATACGTTAGGATGAATACTGACAGGCGCGTGCTGATGGCAGGGAGCTTGCCCTATGCCTGCAAAGTAGGGGCTACTCGCCAGACTGATGTACATAGTATTTAGGTCTCATGCTTTGAATAGCACTCGATAATGAAGCTTGATGCAGGAACCAATATAGACGTACAGGCCCACTGAGAATGAAGTTCAAGCAGGCGTACAGAGTGTTTGGTTCGGCCAGATATGCTATCGTGCAGGTAACGTACCCGAACATATCAAGCATCTTTGTATTTATGCGCTTCTTTGAGCCGTTGCAGCGCCTGCTGGAGAGGATGCAGATGTCTACGGTGGGGATAGGACTTTCCCAGGGTCGATTCTGAGACGCAGATGATATCCGAATGCGGCATTGAAGTGAGTCCATCTGTCATTCGTCGAGTATTCCTGGTATGTAGCACGGGGTATGAATGAATATTGTGTAATACGGAGAATTTCGACCGAGGCCTGGTTCGCACAACGGAATCAAGCAGGCGTCTTCGCACTCGACAACAAAGAAAATGACAGTGAGTCTGGGGCAGTCCCGGAATCTCGACTTGCGTGTTGTTGGTTGCGTGATATCAGAATAGCAATCAGGTTAAAGAGGGCAACGACTGTCAGCACAGGCGAGTTGAGATAAGATGGCTACGTGTACTCCTTCCCGAACTCGAAGCGGTCGACGTAGTAGACCTTTTTTTTTTTCTCCTATTGATTGCCCTTTCCATTTCATGATTGTTATGTTCTAAACCCGACAGTTCTAATCCATTTCTTTTTTGCCATCTACCTCCACACCATTTGCCTCGTCCATCTTGTATTTCCACGCAACACCTCCTTGGGTCTCTACCTACGGTACTTCCTAAAGTAATCAGGACCTTCCTATTTGTCGGTCCGTATATGTCCACCTTTGCCGCGCGGAATCCTCTAGGTTCATCAAAAGCCTCCTTTCCCCAACACCCGCATGTCAATCGCGCTCTCAACCCCCCTCATCTCACTAACGCCTGCCCAGCAACGCCTGGCGTCTCTCCTGTTCTGCTTTAGAGGGGGTCTGCTCTCTCGTTTCCCCCTTTCCACGTTTCGTGAGCAATTCAGAGTTCAAAAGCACCAAATAACTTCTCGGCCCCTCCAATCGTTTCGAGAGGCCAGCTGGGCCATCGCCTATCCTCGGTAAGAGCTCTCGCATCTCGTCCCCATCTTCACGTACTCAGGACACAACACCCAAAACGCCATTGTAAACCTTTCCGCACCCTGGTGGCTTGGAAGCCGTATAGAACGCGATTGCTACCTCTCGCCTCGCCCACTGCTAAGTGCAAAACTAAGAAGACGCCTCGGTCTTCTGGAGCATCATTCTAAGTGCTCCAATACCTAAGGTCCGTAGCTGACCTTACCTAGGTACTCAGGTGCGTGATAATTCTATACCTGCGGTAATTGTAAGTACCCAATCTCCTAGTGAACCCTGCCAGGCAAGTCATACCCTGGACGAAGCCATTGTCCACATAACATATCAATTGGTAAGAGCTTAGGTGTGGTGCCTACCTACTTACAGTACTTTGATCGACTCTCCATAAGATCTCTCAGATCTGGAGATTTCTTCCTCTTGCCCCTGGGCTCATTCCTCTCCTGACCACTATACTCTTCAGGTGTCTCGCGCCTTCTGGAGGCGATAAAGCCCAAGGCAACAATCCCCTGGCCATCCAGCCTATTCCCTGCTATTCAACCACACTTAGTCTGTTATGTAAGCTTTGAGATAGCAGCAGGAAGGCCCAACCTCGGAGTGAGCAGAAGCTGGCCGATTCAGACAACACCACGCTCCCAGTTTTGATCTTCTACACCTTCATCACCAAACCAATCCATCCCATTTCGTCAGTGTTTGGTCTTCTACATACCCTCCGCTCGCAACCCATCTAATCCACCATTCTTCGCTCCGCAGGCATCTCTGCTACCAGCGGTAACGTTGTCTGCTAATACCGTCCAAGGTTAGGGGAACAGTTCATCTTGAGCAGGTGTCAATTTGTCCGACAGCTTACTGCAAAGTTTGCTCCAAAAGAATCACCCCAATCCTCTTTGTCTCTTCGTCTCGTCTGGGGATCTTCGATATCAGTTGTTTTCACCGATGAACCGCATCAGCACAAGGTATCACAAATACTCGTCGTCAGCTTAAACCAACCAACAACAGCTCCCACAATCATCTACCACTCAGTATAAATCCGTGGTTCTGTGGCCAAGGCAAAGTACCTTGCTAAAGGTTCTTTGTTTCGAGTACCCGCGAGACAACTCTATAATAATCTCCACGAATGTCTCCGCCAAGAGTGACGGCTTATCCCAAGTCACACCGCGACACGTACTCGTCTGTTAAGATGTCAGCTGGTCCTTCGACTGGATCGCCCACCCTTCGGCGCACTCCGGCTCCCAAGTCTGCGTCGTTGGAAGAAAACGTCAAGGTCGGCAAGGAGGATCACTCTGCTGCCAATGTAAGTGACCTTCTCAAGTCTCTTCTCATCAAGGTATGTATTTATGGACATTTTGAAAAATTTGTACTGGCCTGAAATTTGAATGCGTTGGATTCTCTGATATCATTCGCCCAACCACCTAATTATCCCGTGTTGTGGTTCTTTGCCTACTCCCCCCCTATTCTGTTCAGACTTAAGCCTAACAGCTTCCTTAGGACTCAGATGGCCCCACGTCTCTGAAGAAGTCAGTCGCCGCTCTGTCGACGTCTTCTTTGGTCAATCAGAGCTGTCCTAAGGTCAGGTTTCCCCATTATTTGTTTCCCGAGCACGGTTGAGCTAACCAGTACGTAACAGAGGACGAAGCTTAATCACGAGCCGTCGGGACCCTTAATCACCCCTGAACCATATACTGAACCAAACCCCATGGACAAGCTTTTGGCGCAGCTTTCTCAGCAGCAGTCCGGTGTCCCCAGCTCGAGCGAAGTCTTCCGATCGACTGGCGATGAGAACGCATACCCGGTCGCAATGGATCACAATCCCACAACTAACTCGGTGCCCATTACTCCTGCCACAGAGATCTTCGGCAGCAACTCTCCTTCGGTTCGGTCAGCTAGTGCCACAATGAACGACAATTTCTGCAATAATGACGAGGTTGTCCGGCTGAAGCAGGAACTTGCACAGGCCCGCAACAAGATATCAAGTCTTGGCAGCGAACTTGCACAAACCCGCTATGATCGCCCAGCACCAGCTCCTTTGGCCAACTCACCAATTGAGGTTGATTTCACTCACCAAGGCCACAGTGTTCCTCGAGCTCCTGGTCGTCACCCAACAAGCACTATCAACCAGCAACACGTAGGGCGAGAGGCTATCAACACATGGCCAGCATTTGATGATTCCCGTTCGGACACTAGTGAGGCACTGTCAGCCGGCGGTTTTCGCCCTCGCAGTGTCTGGGGAGGCAACAAACAGGCTCTCGGGACCTTTGTCCCCGGAAGTCTTACGCCTGAACTTCTCCATCATGCTCAATGGTCTGACCGTGGTGCTAACCAAGGATACGTGGACCCTAACGTGTCCTTTGAATCTACGCTGTCCGCCACTAGCTCTACAAACTTTCGTGGCCAGCGGTTGACTCCCGACTACGACTTGACCGTAAGAGCTCCAGGTAATAGACGTAACGGCCGTTTCGATAGTCGCTTTGCCGCGCCAGGATACGGTCAGCAGCCTGGATATGGAAATGGGTACAACAATTATGGCCCGACCCACTACGAGACTGGCCCTGCTCCAAACGGCCCTCATGGTGATATGAGTGGCGGAATGTATAATGGCTACCATCCGTCTCCGATCGGCACGCCTCTCTCTGCTTTGGCTAGCGAGTTTACATCTGCGGGAGGTCCGCCGTGGAAGGCTGAGGTACATGACAACCATTCGATGATATGCCATACTTCGCTAACTTTGTTACAACTTCAGACGAACGCTCCGGAGGGACAGACATATTTACCCTCGACAGAGCCAATGAACTATCGGCGTCTCCTTGACAAAAGCGTCAACTGTGACTGGAAATATATCGTGGATAAGATTGTTTGCAACAACGATCAACAAGCGTCTATATTCCTTCAACAGAAGCTGAAGGTGGGAACGCCTGACCAGAAGTATGAGATCGTTGAAGCTATCGTGGCCCAAGCCTATCCTCTTATGGTCAATCGCTTCGGTAACTTCTTAGTCCAGAGATGCTTTGAACATGGCACTCCGGAACAGGTCATCAAGATCGCTGAAGCCATCAGAGGCTGCACTCTTAATCTTTCCATGGATCCGTTCGGATGCCATGTGGTTCAGAAGGCCTTCGACTCGGTTCCCGAGGATTATAAGGCCATCATGGTGCACGAACTGTTACGTCGCATCCCAGAGACTGTCATTCACCGTTACGCTTGCCATGTCTGGCAAAAGTTATTTGAGCTTAGATGGACAGAGTCTCCGCCACAGATAATGAGATACGTCAATGATGCTCTTCGCGGAATGTGGCATGAAGTAGCCCTTGGAGAGACCGGCAGTCTCGTTGTCCAGAACATCTTCGAGAACTGCCTCGAGGACGACAAGGTACGTCTATCCCAACTTCGAGATGTTTTCATAATTTGATCTTGCTGACCAAACATACAGCGCCCTTGCATTGAAGAGGTCCTCGGCAACATTGACATTGTAGCTCACGGACAATTTGGCAATTGGTGCATTCAGCACATATGCGAACACGGGGCTCCGGCTGATCGAAGCCGAGCCATCGACCATGTCATTCGCTTTGCGGCCGAATACAGCATGGATCAGTATGCCTCGAAAGTCGTTGAGAAGTGCCTGAAAATCGGAGGAGCAGAGTTCTTGTCCCGATACCTCGACAGAGTCTGCGAAGGTCGGATGGATCGACCTCGCATCCCGCTCATTGATATTGCGAGTGATCAGTACGGCAACTATCTCATACAGTGGATCTTGACTCAAGCTGGTCCACAGCATCGAGACGTTGTTGCTGCTCACATACGCAAACACATGGTTTCCCTTCGGGGTTCCAAATTTGGCTCCCGCGTCGGCATGCTGTGCACCAACCCAGCTGTCGCTACTCGACCTGGGCCTGGCATCGGCACAGGCCTCGGTCGCCTTCCCGCTGGACCTCGCTACAGCGGCCGTGCTTACCAATAATTTGCACCGCTTTCATTATCCAGCCGCCTGTACGACTGTTAGGCCTGCCCAACTGTGCTTTCATAGATGTTTTTTTTTCTCCTTTTCGGAAAGTACCACGACGCTGCATTGGTCTGGCGTTTGATACTTAATTACCTACTTTGCCTTTTGCGTTGCTCTCCTATGCTCTGCGTTCGTCCGAGTGGTACTAAGATGAATCTGATTTCGGCTCTCCTATGAACCGACCAACATATGACAAGCCTGATTGAAGCATCATCTTAAGCAGAGATTTAGTTTCATACGTCTACGACATCCTATGCCTAGCAGGCTACTGCCCTGTCTGGGTGCCTTGGACACATCATGGTTACGGATTTTGCGATATGGGATCCGATGTCCAGAGTAGTTCACCGCTAATCTCCTTATTCCAACATTGGTTCACTGCCAACGTTGGATTGGGTGGTGGGCAACGCTCCGGCCAGACAGCAAATCACACGGCATACACACACACTCCTTAGGTCGTCGAAGTCATTCGAATGGCCTTAATCCACAGGAGGTTTTCCTAAGTGAAGCTGGAGGATTTGTCACACTATCAAAACCCTGAGGATTTTCTCATCACAGTAGACTAAGGGTCTGTGATGGTCGATGCCTGCGGCCAAGATCACTGCCGCTCCTCCCAGAAAACCACCGAGACCTGGTCATGCGTTTTTTGGGAAAGCTTCTTTGTGCTCTATCAGGCACCTTGGAGCGTAGTACTGCCACCCTAGAATTCTGTCGTCGCGAGATTCGGGCTAATGTCTTCATCGCCTCAATCCTCTTCGATTTCTCCTCGGCGTCCATGTACTGATGGCGGTTTTGGTGTCCTCGTCATGGTATTGCAGGACGCTCCTGCACTCTCTTCGCCTGATACTATCATACTTCAATATGAAGTAGTCGCTGCTTCTCTTTCGAGAAGATTCAGGGCAGTCTATTGCCTGCCAAGAGTACTATTTTCATTCTGGGTCGAGTACTTTCGTGAGAAACAGGAATGATCTAGGTGTGGAGATCCCAGAACTTCATGACCACCCGACACAAAATCGGTGAGGAAGAGGCCTAAACGTAACTGTTATTACATTAGTGTTGTTTTTTTGTGCTACGCAAAAAGTCTTACATATGCTTCGGCTTGTACTATAATCAGTTTTCTTAGTTAAAAGTCGCTCGTTTTCCCATTTACCCATTGTGTTCAACCTTTACTTTGGCACCATGTGTGCAGATATCCAAGGTGCGATACAGAAAGACAAGAAGCAAATAGTACCAGCGCCATTCTGATACAAAAGCGTACGATTAACATTAGGTAGGCTTGTAGTCATGGTTTTCTATGAGAGCATCTCGGTAAACGCGGACAACAAGGGTATGTAGGCGGAGTATGGATGCTGGTTTACTGTAATCCGAGCCATTTCTTGTGCGGCAACGTATCGCATGTAGGCACATAATAGACATTGTCACTTTCAATAGTTGCAGTACCCGCAACATCCTCCTATGGAACGGCAGAACGGTATTCCGAGCACTCCCACGAACAGGGTTCAATAGTCTAGGCATGACATTCACTAAAATTGTGAGGTGCAACTGGAACCGATAATTTATGTACTTTCTTCTCTTCTCTGGCGCCCTCCTCTATTCTGCGGACCTGTGCTATATGTACATGTACAAATGCGTAGTACACCCCAGCGATTGACTGAACAAAGAAAAAACAGTTTAAACCCCAGCCCAGTGACACAGCGTTCAATAGCATGATACGATGTTGGTTTTTGGTAAGCAGTACCCCTGCGTCGACTCGTCTCCTTACACACCATATGCCACCTGGCCCATTGGCTTGTCCTCACTCATGCCAGGAGCCATCAAGTTGTTGTCGGGGTTGCCTGTATTCTTGGCAACTGAACACCTTGCCATTGTTGGCGAGCTACATCGACAATCAGCATAAATTCATTATGATCATACGAGTTTAGGAATAAGTATCAAGCTCACCTTCTTGAAATTACGTCTGTGAAATAGAAATCGTCGATGACCTTCTTCAAGGGTTCGCCACTGGGCTTCGAACCCTTATTCTGGTCTACTAGCTGTACCTTGCTTAATTGCTTGAGCGATGTGGATTCGACGACATCATAGGCAGCAAGTGCTGGACTGATCTCAAACATCCTGTCCCTCAGCATTGCGACGTCGTCGTAAGGTAAAGGTGCACCAAGGAATTCACTGGCTGCTCGGATAATCTTCCAGTCAGTTCGCGCGGCGCCAGGTAATGAGGTGGCAGCGCGGGTCATCTGAGCACGACCCTCGGTGTTGACATATGTACCAGACTTTTCGGTGTAAGCGGCACCAGGCAGAACGATGTCGGCAATTTGAGCACCACGGTCACCATGGTGGCCCTGATAAACCACGAAAGCATCCTTAGGAATATCGGATTCGGCAAACTCGTCGGCTCCGAGGAGCCATACGAACTTAGGTTTGGTCTCAGCAACAGCTGGTGAAGGTGTTGTGAAGCCAACCTCGAACGCACCGGCTCTCGAGGCCGCCCTCTGCAGGATGTTGAAACCATTGTGCTCCTCGGTTTGGAAGTTGGCAGCGCTCTTTTCGACGAAACCGCCAATCAGCTCATAGAAAGCCTTGGCATCGGCATGATCAGTAACACCTGAGCCAACGACAATCATGGGTTTCTTGGCAGCCTGCAGCTTCTTCCCAAATGGACCAGCTAGGGCCTTCTTAAGAGCGGCAAAGTCGGTACCCAGGTGCTCAAACTCGAAAGTTGATTCCCAGCTTTCACCAACGACGCCAATCTCCAGATCAGAGCGTAGCCACTGCTTTCGGATACGGGCATTCAGGCCTGCAGCCTCATGTCTGGTGTTGGTGCCAACGAGAAGCAAGCAGTCAACATCCTCGACACCCCAAATCTTGGAGTTGAAAAGGTAGTTGGAACGAACATCAATACCATGAGCAAGAGGTTGGCTTCCTGAGGGTGTGTCGAGGGCAAGATTGTCAGATCCAAGCTTATTCGCCAAATCCTTCATTGCAACCATCGACTCAACCTCGGTCAGTTCACCAGCAATAACCTTGAATTCATTTCCGGATGGTGCGATCTGTCGGTGGGCGGCGGAGATCTCGGTCAAAGCTTGTTCCCAGGAAGCAGGCTCGAATTTACCTTCCCTTCTAACCAGAGGCATCGTCAACCTTTGTGTCTTCAACCCGTCGCAGGCGAACCGAGACTTGTCGTTGATCCATTCCTCGTTAACCTCGTCGTTGAGTCGCGGCTGAACACGCATGACCTCGAGACCACGAGAGTCGACACGAATTGCGGAGCCTAATCCATCCAGTACATCGATTGACTCGGTCTTCTTTAGTTCCCAAGGTCGAGCCCGGAAGGCATAGGGCTTTGAAGTCAGAGCACCGACAGGGCAAAGGTCGATGACGTTACCAGACATCTCGGAGTCGAGGTTTTGTTCCAAGTAGGTACCAATCTGTATGTCGTTCCCTCGTCCATAAGATCCCATCTCGGGTGCGCCGGCTACGTCGTTCGCGAATCGGATACATCGTGTGCAGTGGATACATCGGTTCATTGATGTCTTGATAAGGGGCCCGATGTTCTTGTCCTCGACCGCTCGTTTGCCACCAATCTCGTGGAATCGACCTCTATCACCACCATATCGCATGGACTGGTCTTGGAGATCACACTCGCCACCCTGATCGCAGATAGGGCAGTCGAGAGGATGGTTTGCCAGCAAAAATTCCATGACACCTTCTCGTGCTTTGTGTGTGAGGGGTGAATTTGTTTTGACAACCATGCCGGGTTGTACGGGCCAGGCGCAAGAGGCGACAGGCTTCGGTGCTCGTTCGACTTCGACCAAGCACATTCGACAATTACCAGCGATCATCAATTTTCTGTGGCTTCTGGTCAGTAGGGGCGCGGTCGACGGACGGGTGGGAGGGCATTTAGGGATCGTCGTACTCGTGGTAACAGTATCTAGTAAGCAGTTAGCAATCGAACAGCAGATACAGAGCCATTTGGGAGATATCATACCTGGGAATTGTAACTCCGGCCTTCTCGCATGCTTGAATCAGAGCTGACCCAGCTGCGATGGGGTTAGCGATAAAGCTCGGATTAAACAACCACCACAACCCAACATACCTTCGATTGATACCTTCTTTCCATCTATTTGATGATTAACAGCATGTCCAGTATGCATGTCGACGGATACAGCTCTGAGTACTCACCAATGGTAAGCTCCACCTCGGCTGGCCGTTGAGCTGTAACAGAAAAAGCTCTCGAGGACCTGGCGGCGTGCTTGCCCGCCGTCCGCCAAGCCGAACGAGCCAGAGTATTCCGCAGCATCGTGTCGTCCCGACGGAAGTTTGGAGGCAAAATGCGGGAAGAAAGAGTCGGGGAAGGGGGAGATGGCGGGTGGCGGTCAATTGAGCGACCTTTTGTTCAAACGTGGACGTCCTCTAATGAAGTTGCAGTTCAGGAATAGGGCGTTGTCAATTGGCTGGCCCTGGTCAGTGGTGAGTGGCGCTACCACCTCTACCTCTCGGGCTAGTGTGCCATATCGCGATTATTACAGCCCCAATGTGATTGGCCACACGGGGCTGATGCTCAATGGAGCTCTGACCACTCGGATACTGACGCTTGGACCAGGCCGTCCACCAGCATTATATCACAATTTTTCATTCAGTCATTTCCTTCTCTTTCTCTCTTTTTCATTAATTATTGTACCACGGGCACACTTTATTGTAGGTGAGCTTGGACAAGATCTTGGAAATCCAGGACTCTTGTTGCAGTCGAGTCTTCCTCTATCTTGTGCCCCAGACTGATTTTCTTGACGCCGATTATGGAAGCATGTGAGAGCTTTGAAGCTTCGATGATCGCTGCCTCTTACCGCCGGTCGTTACATTCCTGTGCCAGACGGATATAGTCAGTTGTAGTAGTTTGAGGACACCCGCCCTCGACGGGCTCTTTATCCTCACTAGTAGAACTCGATATGCTTCTTGAAGTGCCTTCCGCCATCTCGTTTGCATTGTCAAGATAACTGCCCTACCTGGCGATAAGTCTATCGCTATTCATACAACACCAGTTCACTGTGTCCTCCTGTAGAATATTCTTTTATCATCATATAATCTCTTGGGACAGTCGCCCATACTAGGTGGCCATTTCCGATGCATATAGAAATAGCCCACCGACTGTCTCCATTGGTCTGGGAAGTCTTCGTATGGGAATACTAAGCATGCAACTGACCAAGTACTTCCTATGTGAGAATTTGGAGCCCTTGTAGTCTGTCGTGACTGACGCCATTCATGTGCTCAGGGGCATTTTCGATTGATCATCCACAACGTAACGAATTGGTACTGGATTAGATATAGATGCTCTCACGTCTTGTAGTTGAAGCACTGGAGTCAACGTCGAGTGAGCTGATGAAGCCGTATCACGATGAGTTCCAGGCATAGCTTCTCGGATCTCTCGACTCGGCAGGCGTACGCATTAGGGTACCTTATTTATAGTGCATGCACAATACGGTTACGTACGGAAGCCATACCAAAATATTCTTACGCGTGAACAAACTACGATTCGAGCCCGTAAAGAACTCCTGGACCAAGGCTGTTCACGTTATGATCTACAATTATGAAGCCATAAGCGGGAACCAACAGTTCAAGTATTCTTATTATATGTAGACGATGCTATCGCTAGCTTTGTACTGGGAAACTGGCACATCCGATCTGGAAGAAGGAGGCTCGGTGCATTCTTACTTATTTTCTATCTTGTACCAGTGAGATATGATTTTTTGGTTTTCGTATGAATCGTCAGTCTTTTATTGGAAGAGTCTAGCATGTGCATTTGAGCCGTTCCTGTTTCAAAGCCATACTGTCCCCCGTTAGGTTGGTCGATTTCCATCACGAGGTGAAGGACCGGTTTATCGTCACTCCGGGAGCTGGGCCTATTGAAACCCTCGGGGATCAAGACGAGGCGCTTGATAGATACGGGTCCGTTGTCTCTAGCAAGGTTGGCTACGAAGCTTTGAGCGCCGTTGGTCAACGGTTTCGACTTCATGAACTGCTCGAACTTGTCGTCTCGTGGTGTCAGTGAAAGCTTACCTCTGACAAGTAGATCCTTATTGGAGTCCCTGAAGACTGACTTCAAAGCTTGTCGTGCAGCTTCATTAACGATGTCGTGCCAACCCAAGAACCGTAGGGACTTGAGATCGCCTCCAGCCTCGACGTAATTATCAGCTACCATGTCCCGATAGCGCACCTGGGTCAGACGTTCGGCACCGCGCGCTTCCCCCTTGACAGTGTGTATAATCTCGATGACATACACGCCCGCCGATGTGAGAACTGAGTACATATCTGTTCAGCAGCGTACCCCAGCATTCTTCCCACGGCTCCTCGTCTGGGAGCTTATACTTGGAATATACATCACATCGCTTCCATCCGCACCACTCCTTTTCGGGAATCGTTTCAAGAAACGGTTCTATGAAAGCCATTTTTGGTCACGAGGCCGAATCCACGCGCCGGGTTTCTCGCAGGAGACCGTAAACGCCAACTTTTGGGCGCGGCACAGAAGAGACGTTGTCTGTGCTCATATTGTACGGTAAATTTGGTAAATTTGGGATCGGCCTGAAAGCACGAACCTGTGGTATGTCTGTCAATATGTTGATTTGATGATTTGGTGATTTCCCGTTCAACCTCAGGGATCTCGAGTAGACAAAGTCATATTTATGCTCTCTACGCGAGACGCAATCTAGCACGCATCCCCATTTTTGATCGCTAATCCTTTGTTTCAGTCCCGGAGAATTAGTATGATATTAAGCCTGAGATGAGAATCTGGGTGGTCTGATCGAGTGACAGTGTACTTGTTCCAGTTTGCCAAGAAATCGCCAGCGAAAGCTCTTCCATTCGCTATCCGCTTTGTACACGAACCCTTGTTGTACCCTATACATGACCCTACAGATCAACATTGAAGCAGTCAGGGTCGCTGTGAAAGCAAGTATGTTGGTGACGACCTTCAGTCTGGTCTAGGAGCTGTCAGGTCCAACGAAGCCATGATGCTCTGTACCAGATAAGACAAATAGTGTTTCTACCTACCTGGCAATACCTACCTACCTTATTTGAAAGGATCTCGTATTCGTATTCAGAGGTTTCTCTGCCTACTGAGCGGCACCCATATTGGGGAGATCACTTGGAAGCCTGCGCTGCCACGCCTGTGCCGCAAGCTAACCGCAAAGATATGAACACATCCCCAATTTTTTTCTTCTTCACGATTATCGTAGCACGCATGGGACATATGTATCCAGCACATCGTTACTGCTGTGTCGGGCATATTTGCTGGCTGGCCAAGCCTGCTTACCGGAGAAAGGCATGGATGAGGCCAAGAGACCATCGTAGTTGCCGGTGCCCACCGACCTGCCTCCTATATAGTAAAAGGTCAGAAGCCATCCGCACTTCATCTTTATCTTGGTATTCCATTCCATCAAGTTGCCCACGTTTGCTTCAAATCCCTCTCGAACACTCTCGTTCGCACACTATATCATGAGCACCGCTCATTCTTACTATCCCGTGGGTGTGGACATCCCGTCCTACGCGGCGAACGAATCGAGCAGCTTGCGATTGGTCTCGACATTCGCTGTTGTCTGCGCCATCGTCCTCGTAGTCGCCAAAACCTTCGCGACCAAGGCAAACCCCGACCTTGCGACGTCAGAACTCTCCAAATTGCTCTGGTCCATCTTATGTACTGTCATTCCCGAACGCTCTTCTTTACCTACTCGGTACCTGAAGTACTTGCTGACAAGCGACCAGGCGGTTCTATTCACCTGATTCTCGAAGGCTACTATGCCGCCAACTTTGCGACCCTGGCAGGATCTCAGCACATCCTCGCGCAGCTCTGGAAAGAGTACTCACTGTCTGATTCGCGCTATCTCACGTCCAACGCCTTCGTCATGGTTATGGAGTCCGTGACCGCCTGGTGCTGGGGACCGCTGTCTTTTGTACTCGCGTATTTTATCGTCGTGAGACATCCGTTTCGACACCCGCTGCAGATTGTTATCTCCCTAGGGCAGCTGTATGGTGATGTATTATATTTCGGCATCTGCGCCTTCGATTTCCTGGTCTATGGAATCGAGTACTCGCGGCCCGAGGGATACTACTTTTACGGCTATTTTGTGTTAATGAATGGATTCTGGATCGTCATTCCGCTTTGTAAGTCACTATCATTCCATACTTCACGAGGAGTGATGAATGACAACTAATTTGGTGATCACCATAGTGCTTATTGCCGATAGCATGAGAGCTTGCGCAAGGGCCTTTGCTGAGGTGGAGAGAGCTAGGATGGTTGAAAAGCCCAGAGGTGCCAAAAAGTCATGCTGATGAAGTATGCTCATCTCAGGGCGGAAAATAACCAAAGCTGGTTTGTAATAGTTGAGTATATGGGGTTCATAGAGGGGACGATTCTATAAAAGAACTTTTGGTTGGTAAGATTATAGAGCCCCGGCGTCGACAGGACGGTCATGAATTGAAAAGTTGGTGTTTCCATATCACAAAGTTATAGTGATGCTCCGATTTTTTGCCTACAATCCCGGTGAATTTTTCTCAGTCTTCAGGCACGGGCCTATTCTCTTGTGAGAATGTCGAGTCGAGTGTACTCCCTTATCGCTTTCATCCACATCTGGGACTGCATCCCACTGGGTGCCGAAGCTGATAATAATGGGAGCCTACTTAAGTCGGTTCGGACGTTATGAGGTCGCTGTCCGGATGTCCCGGGAAACAATCGCTCCCAACGATATGGAAAACTCGATGGATCTGCGCGCAATGCGATCGGGACACCAAGCGGTCAAGCTTCAGTCAGACCTAGAGACTTCATGATTCGTTTTGTAAGCAGCATCATGCATCGTGCGATGTCATCAAATAGTCTTGTTCGCTTCATTGACTTGGTAGCTGTATCTGGCTTAGAGACAGGAACTTTCCGAGGCAAACAGCATGGATGGAGTCGATGCAGCTGATGCTTTATTATTAGTGGTGTTGTTTTTGCTGGTTACCTGCCTGACAGAGGCTGGGTCGGCACTTTCAGCGCTTGGATTAAGCTGCTGGGGTATAAAGCTTGGCATTAATGACTAACACCAGCGCGGACATATTTGTCGAGCAACTGTTAGTTAATGCTTCGCGCTGAACCATGACGATCATTATGGGTATGGGTGTTCCTGGGGGGATCACGCTAGAAATCAGGGCTGAAAGCAGGTCCCAGCTCGCCCCCTTCATTAGCTCATCTCCAGGAGTATTCCAAGATCTCCGTGCCTCTTTTCCAGTAAGCTGCATGCTCAGCTTGCATTCGTTTAAAAGCCGGCACTTTCCTCCCGATTTGGTGTAAAGCTGATGGTATCAGTACTGCTCGTCAATCCGTTCTTTTGTATTGTACATATCAGTTCTCATCATCAGTGAGCTTCAATGGCCCGCTCAATCCAGTCCACCGCCGCTCTTTTGGGCCTGGCGGCGGTAGTAGCATCAGTCCCGTTACCTACCGCTAGGTCTACGTCCAGCATATCGTGGAGTGCTTGCCCCGAGGAATACGGCTTTCCCTCCAACCTCACCTGCGCGAACTACACAGTACCGCTGGACTGGAGCCGCCCAGACAGGAATGAGACCATCGAGCTCGGCATGGTCCGTCTGGCGGCCGCAGACGAGGCGAATCGCATCGGGTACCTGTTCATCAATCCGGGTGGTCCCGGCGGGCAAGCAACATCCACTGTTGCGTCTCTGGCCTCAGGGACTCGGGAAGTGGACTCTGAGCTCTTGGCCAAATTCGATATAATCGGCTTGGATCCTCGTGGAGTAGGCATATCTACCCCGGTCCAGTGCGACATCGCAACATACAACAAGCGCGTCTCGTTCTTCCCCAAGACGCAGGACGAATTCGATGAGCTGGTCGCGTACAATAAGGCGGTGGGCGCCAGCTGTCACGAGAAGACGGGGCGGCTCATCGACTTCGTCGACACCATCAGCGCTGTGAAGGACCACGAAGCTGTACGGCAGGCACTGGGCGGCGACAAGGCGACTTTCCTGGGACTGTCCTACGGGACTCAGCTCTTTAGCCAATACGCCCAGCTCTACCCCGAAGGAATCAGGGCGATGGTCCTGGATGGAAACCTACAGCGCTCACAGTCTGAATCTTCGAACCTGCTCATTGAGTCATCTACGTACCAGGCCACGCTGGAGCAATTTTTCAGCTGGTGTAACGCGAGCGACGAGTGCCCTCTGCAGGGTCAAGACGTCGAGGCGAAGTTCAAGGAGGTCTTGTCCAAGGCCGAGGAAGGACCTATTCCTGCGCCTGGCTGCGACGACGTATCATGCCGCTCCGACATGACCGCAGAGGAGATGCTCTTCAATGTTCAGGGTTACCTCATCAGCCAGGGCAACTGGCCAACCCTGGGAGAAGGACTGGTCGAGGCTGGAAATGGTAATGCCACCATCCTGTCCTCGGCTCAGCCACTTGCAGTCGGCGACGCGTATGAGGACTCTTATCTGTTTGCAGGAACAGCTATTGCATGCCAGGACTGGGGGCACGCGGCTACAACGTTGGCTGACGTTACGGCCAAAGAAGCCCTGGGTTCAACTTTCACGCCCCTTACCCAGGGTGCCTGCCAGAGCTACAAGATCCAGACCTCGTGCATCGGTTGGCCCGCGGCTCTCAC
This sequence comes from Xylariaceae sp. FL0016, assembly GCA_022578815.1. Lineage (NCBI taxonomy): Eukaryota > Fungi > Ascomycota > Sordariomycetes > Xylariales > Xylariaceae > Xylariaceae sp. FL0016. The sequence continues at coordinate 852,999 of MU388732.1, forward strand.
CAACCCACCGAAGCCGGTCAGTTACGAAGGCAACACCACGATTCTCATGGTGAACTCTCTATATGATCCCTCGACTAGTTACACCTGGGCTTTGGGTCTTCAGTACGAGATCAAGAACAACGTTTTGCTCACTCGCAACGGCTCTGGGCACACGAGCTGGGGATTGGGAGGAAATACGACTGAGATCGAAAATGAGTATTTGATCAATCTGACATTACCGGAGCCTGGTACCATTACGACCTCATAGATTTGAGAATACTTGGGAATGAGTAATGGTATGAGATATACGTAATGCTAGTACCATATGAACTCACCACGATAAATGAATAATTATAATCAAACTATCAACGCACCGAATCCAATCAAGCAGACTGATCTCCGTTCTTCGTGTTTCTGGTCTATCAGAAGATGAGTCTTCCTGATGTACCCTTGTTTGCAGTAGGATAGGAGATCACTGCATGCAAAGAATCTTCAAGCATTGGCAACCTCTGTAGTGTTGACATTAACGTTTGTAGCTATATCTCGCGCAGTCTGAGCAGCTTCTAGCCCTGACCGATTTATCGTCTATCATCGTCCGCAAACTTATCATTCCAGAAACCCCGGAAATGCTTTCCCTTGCCTTTCTCCCCGATGTCCTGCACTTCCTTCTCCGTCAGCTTGAAGCTTGGGATCTTCTTCATGTAGCCCTGCAGCCGCGTCTCGTTCGCGCTCGTCGTAATGGCGACGATGCCCTGATCAATGCACCACCGCAGCGCGACGTCACCCTCGGAGACGCCGTACTTCTTCGCCAGGCCGGCGTACAGATCGTCGAGGGGTCCGGGCTTGGCCTTGGTGACGGCGGTCAGCGGGGCATAGGCCGAGATGGCGATGTTCTTGGCGTGGTGATACGCGATGAGGTCGCCTTCGTCGCCCTGGCTGCCTGTGCAGTGCTGCAGGTAGGGGTGATATTCGATCTGGTTGATCGCGGGTGGGATCCGCGCTGTTTCCAGGATCGTTTCCAGGTGCTCTTTGAGGAAGTTGCTCACGCCGATGCTCTTGGCGCGGCCGGAGTCCTTGATGGCTTCCATCTGTTTCCAGACGGCTTGTAGTTCCTGTGCCACGTTCGAGGATCAGTGATGAGCCATTACAGACCTTGTTCATCTCGTGCACTGCCATCTTGTCGCGAAACATGAGATACCAGTGTGCATGCTTGAGAAGGGCAGCGAAGAGGATGAATGCGTGCTCACCTGTGGCGTGGCGGCAAGGAACGGCGCATGGACAAGATACAGGTCCACATAGTCGAGCCCCAGACGAGCCATCGACTTGTCGAAGGCGGCGGCTACGTCTTGCTTGCCCGCGCCCTTGAGCTTCGTTGTGACGAACAGCTTGGAACGCTCGATGCCGCATTTCTTGACCGCAGCGCCGAGCTCTTCTTCATTCCGGTAGGCTGATGCGCAAATGAGTCAACATGTCTTTGCGAGGCGGGCCTCTGGGGTGAAGAGAGCTCATACATTCAGCGCCGTCGAGGTGGAAGTACCCGTTCTTGATCGCCATGACCGTGAGGTCGACGACGCCGGCCTTGTCGCCCGAGGTTCGGGCGGTGCCGAGGCCGTACGCTAGCTAGAGGGAATCGCGGCATTGGCGTTGCGATCTCTGATTGAGGGTTGCGTGTGGGGGACTCACCATGGGGATCTCGTTGCCGTCGTTCATCTTGAGGTGCGGGATATAGTCCATCTGCTTGGGCGTGACACCGGAAGCGTCCGGCTTGAAAGCGGAGGCCATGGAATGCATCCTGACGAACTGGGCGGAGAATGAGTAGATTCTTGCCTGCGGTCTGCAAGACGGGATAGAACGAGGCAGAGAGCAGTTTGTCGACCGGAATACAATGCGTGCTATGCTCATTGAATTCTTCGTCCGAGTACTCTGAGTTGTTTTCAATTGCCGGGGAAGGCAGGCAGGTATCCGAATTGTCGGCTACAGTCTATGACGGAGCACGGTGGATTTGTACTTGGTGTTGTTACTGGACGTACATGCTTCTTATCTTTCTGCTGCTGAAACGAGCGAGAATGGAATAGCGCCGGCACCCGCCCTTCGCTGCGGTTTCAGACGATCTCGGCCCGCGATGGCATCATCTCCCCACATCCTCGTTTCCGTTGAATCGTTGCACAAGCTGAGCATCTTGACAAATACCCTGATACGCCTCATCCCTGGTCAGAGCCGCCCCCTTTGTCACCGCGAAGAGAGCAAAAAATTGCGGCAGAAGCTTGAAAGCACAATGTTCCTCCAGAGCGCTTCTGATTAGATCAAGCACAAAATGTTCTTTCAAGGATCACCTACGTCTTCTGCGAACGATTGACTGTCTTCAACTGATTTTAGCAATTGCAACGCCCAATGCGATTTTTTTTAAAGAGACACTGGTCGACCAAAGCAGTTTGACTTATCTACCTACTTAGGTAACTACCTAAGCTAGCTATGGTCACATGTGAATTAATTGTACACGCTTATGCAGGTTGGTAAAGTCAGTCGAAAGAATGTTATAGCGTCTCTCTTCCAGTATAATTCGGACTTGCCCAAACCCTTCAATATCACGGGGATGAAGGCTCTTTACTTGCAAGGAGTGTCATTCTTTGGTCAAATACCATCAAGTCTGATCGTACGGCACATATCGAAATGTTTTTGAATGTGGCATGGTAGGTAGTCCTTGTAAAGTACTTCAACGTGTTCTCATTATCGTCGTTACCCTTACTACCGCTCCTGAAAATCATAATTCATTATCCGACTCCGTTTCGTCATCATCCACCGGCTTGGTAGGCGGCGTGCTTTTCTTGTCTTTAGCCTTCATGAAGGGTAAATTACGCCTCGGAGGCGCTGCATCATCGTCATCCAGCGGAGGATCAAGAGACATAGGAGCAGCGACCTCAATGCGTGCCGCACTGTTGCGTTTCCGACCTGGCGATGAGCCATTCTTTGCCCGCGGCTTTGGAGCTGGTGGTGCTGGGTCATCATCGCTAATGTCTTCGCTTTGTGTATCATCGTCAGTCGTTTGTCTCTCCCCACGGTCAGCATCAGATTGGGTATTGTCAGCATCGTCAACGGCTCTGATATCGTCTATATCCATTATCTGGATGTCATCATCCTCGCTCTCTTCTTTCAAATCTGCTTTACGCTTAGATGTTCGCGAATTGCCTGCGGCTCGTCTGTGCGTGGGTGAACCTTCCCCGACGCTGCCGAGCTTCGCCGAGTCAATATTAGCGGACGCCAATAGTCGCTGCTGTTGTCGAATCATGACTTTCTTTTCATTCAAGAGATCTCGGAACTTCTCCAACATCTGAGTCTCATCTTCTTCTTTTGCCTCAATCAACTCGTCTAATTGGGTCTTCAGCTCCTTGACGGAACTTTCCAGAGACTCAACTTTGGTACTTGATGCGGCTAAGGTTTTTTCGACTTTCGCCTTAGCCGCAAGAGCCGACACGCACCAGCCAAAGGGGTCTACCGCAATCTTGTCACTACTTTCGTCTAACTTGACAGATCCAAGACGTTGCTGCATCACGCGGTCAGTGACACGTTTGTGAAAGGGAACAGGCACCCGGCTTCGATCCTCGGGACGTACTGTGATACCCTCGATATTTTTTCGGAAAGACAGGGTGACGAAATCCTTCTCAGAATGGACATCCGCTCTGACTTCGATGCCGGAGACAGGATCCTGGTTGACTAACGTCTGGATCAAGATCTGTGTCCATTCATCCTCAGTACAGTGGCGATTGGAAGCTTTGCATTCGTCGACCCTCTTGTGGCGTACTGGATACAAGCAAGGTTTCTGCGGTTAGCACTGGGGTAATCTGCATATGCAGATAATGCATGAAATTCAAGTGCCAGGGACCCCCTTCCGCCCGCGTCGATCGCGGCACGCGTGGAGACAGTCGCGGGGAAAGCTTGGATTGCCCAAGCATATGGGTGAATGGATGGAGTGAAAGCTTACATTTAAACATGAACACTGCGGTGCCTTCGGATCCGACCAATTTGAGATCCAAAGGGAGTGCTCCATTGGGGGAGACTTCCAAAAGAAAAGATTCCTCCTCATGACCCGAGATAGGAAATCGCAAGAGCGTAGGTTCCGGCATACTGTTCTATGAAGCAGATCGGTGGATTTCTGCAAGAGGAGCCGAATTCAGCATCAGAAGGGGCAGAGAGAGGTTTCGTTGTAGATGTGGCGTGTACGGAATCGGCACACGAGATTGAAGGAGGGATGCAACCATTTACCAGCTTGATTCAGGGATGATCCAAGGCGAAATTGTCGAGAACATGAATGAGAGCTTTGCCTGTGTCTCGGAATCTTGCTCAAATGATGTATCCGCGTGCTTGATATAATATCGAGCCCAATATGAAGTGCCAGGACGCAAGGTTGAGAAAGGATCAGATCAGACGAAAGACCTTGGCCGGTAAAGAGCTCGCATGGAATCACGGTAGAGTTGTTCGATGTCGCTGTTGACCAATCATGACGCGACGAGAATCTACGTCCCGAGAGCTTGGAAACTGATATGTACCGCGACGAGGGGTAAGAGGCATTAAGATCAGTAAGGAAAGAGCGAGAGAATCTGACCACTCTGCCGGCCCTGAATACTTGAACGGTACGTTCGTGGTGGATGAGGCTCACTGATCCAAGTTGGCTGCCTTAGACCGCTAGGCAGCTGCCAGGCAGCCGCGAAGCGCTATGAAGCGCTGGGCAATTTCGATGCTGTCGAGTTTACCGCTCCTCTTACAAGAGCTACATGCTCTGGCAGAGGTACCTAGAGATACCATCAGGGTGTAAGGTATCAGTCGCTGTGCCTCAGCAACCTACTTCGAATTTGTTACCTCGTAGAAAGACATACGTACACTGTGCCTGATAACTACCTCATACCAGACGAGCAGATACTCCGATATGCTTGCATTTCTAGGTCAAGCTACCAAGTCTCTTACACATGTAGCATCTAGAGGACTGAATCCTAGGAATTCGGAAAACATGCCTGCCCAAATATTCACCTCCTAGGCCCACCTGTCGAGTCTGGTAAGTTACCTAATGCTGTTGGTGCCTCAACGGCAGTGTTTATATCGGGTGCAAATTCCTAATCGTGACACCTCCCGTGGAATCCGGGCTGCGATACGCTGCGAGAGCAATGTGTCAAACGGTTGACGGGAAGCACAATGAACACAATATTGGTGTACTCTGGAATGATGTGAAACTATTGCTTCTCGACTTGCTCGCACAGGCGGGGAAACCATGGAAGCATGCCAGGAGGTATGGAGGAGGGGGTTGTGAGCCTGCAGGAAGCGCGTCTGACGTGACTGGCCGCGTCTATCTCGCGTTTTTGCTGCCGTTCGCACACCGCACTACTCCCTGCTGCATGTACGAGAAAATTTTGCAAATGGAGTCATGATCCAGCAAGATTTAGAGTGGCTTTTCTCATCGGACTTTTGAGGACCTGCTCTACATTCGAATGAGAAGCTATGTATAGAAAAAATTACGGAGGAGGCAATTCCCAATGAGGCTGTGAACCTAGGTTGCCCTTGTAGACGAAGAGCAAAACCTGCGGAAGTAATTGTGTGACTGAAACGCACCGTCATACCATGCTAGAAAAATCTTGCCAGAGCCAAACGAGGAGGACCCCGGTGAAGTGGAAGCGGAAAGAAGCCAAGGCTAGGCGAGAAGGTGCTCTAGATAGTTGTGGGCAGATGGTCGAACTCCAGGTGCAGCTGGCGAGCCGCTATGATTCAAATTTAGGGCTGCCCTGGTCGTGACCTACAATTCCAGCCACCTGCAACTGTTGCAACTGGGACCCAACAGCCCCAACCTGCTAGACGACCTAGGTCCCTACTAGACGACCCAGGGTCTCACAAGAAGAAAACCAGGGTCTGGGTCTCCTCGGGTCTCCGACTCAGCCCAGCACATCCGCTACAGTGGCTACTTCAGGGTGTCTGCACAGGGCTCAAGAGGCCCGTGCCATCACCAGCCATCGATTTCACCCCCCGGAAATCCCCTGCACTTCCTTGGCACAGGCACACAAGCTGGCCCGGCCACCCTGTTCTGTTCACTGTTCGCCTGCAGCGTTCCCTCATCCCACCTCCCCATCCCAAATCCCAACTCCCAATTCCATTTCTGCGAATTACGTGCCAACTCCACCTATCCAACAACATCCAACCAACGCCCAACCGACACCACCGTCACTTCGCATTGTTCAGACATTCCAACCAGGATCGATTGTTCTGCGCACGCTTCTCTTTCGACGCGCCCGCATTCTCTGTCGAATCCTATTGTGCGTCCTGTTTATCATACCACACCTGCATCCAACACGACCACAGGATTCCAATCAACCCGGATTGCGCGCCTGAAAACCATTTTGCATCCAATCCACACGAGATATTTCAAGCCGTACACGAAAATCAAAGCACCTCCCGATACGCCATCTGAGCGAACAGCTGTCTCCTTTACACTCCACACCCTACACGTCATCCGCTCCTTCTCTTCGTCCCCGTCCACGAGACCACCAAGGAAGAGATTTGAGACCATTACACTGCTGAATTGAGTGTACAGTCGAAGAAATTCTCATCTCCTCCGCGACCCGACAGCCCGCAACCTGTGGCAAACTACCTTCAATCACTGATCATTTTGAACACCGAGAAGATGCGATTTACCCCAAGCTGTCGTTGCTGAGAACGGCGTGGCCTCTGGTTTTCCTACATGAGAGTTCTGCGGTGCTGCATCTTACGTCCGCAGCACCAGCTCTCACCTTGATCCACCATTCGGAACGCCTAACCCATTACGCAAAACATTGTATTTGAATCCAAACTATCGAAACCATGGAACCCCTACGCCTCAAACCCCGACAGCCAGTAGAGGACAACGTCGAGGACTGGGATGACGATGACTTTATGATTGACAACGACGATGACCTCACTTTCCGAAGCCAATCGACCCACAATCAGTCACAACCCAATCGTCGCGAAAGTACCTCCTCTTTCAGATCCGACCGAGAGTCTTTGCCAGGCGGCGATGAACGCCATGTGCACCTACCAGGAGACGATGAACAGTCGACATTGAATGCGATAGCTACTGCTACCCATGCTGGCATTCCCATTCCCACGAACGTGCCCCCGTCCGCTTTGATGGGAGGCACAATTAAGCGCCTAGGTGGTCGTAAAATGAAGAAGATCTTTCAAGAAGACTGGGGGGAGGATCTTGAACTCCCCACATCTGGACAGGCACTCCGTCTTAAGGTACAAGATGGAAAAGGATTTCCTGATATCTTGCGCCAAGTTAGTGGCTCGACGATACCGAGTCCAGTGAAATTACCAGCACCTACCTCTCCTGCCGAGATTCCGGCTTCAGACACAATTCGCCCCAAGACCTTGGCACCACCTATCAATCTTGATAGATTTCGCGATACGGAAGAGGACGACGATTTCTTCGGTGACGCGTCTGCGACTATCAAGGCATCCAAACTTCGCCCTCAGAGCAAACTCATATCTTTAATTACCCCGCCAACACCCTCGCCTGCCAAGCGGGCGGATAAGACCACTGAAGACGATGACTTCGAAAATGACCTTGAACTTCCGTCAGACGGGAAGTTGAGACTTTCTAGTAGAAAGGATATCCCTAAGACCCCAGCCTTGCAAGCCAGCGACGACTTTGATTGGGGAGAAGGCAGCCTAGGAACCCGATTTGGTGGCACTAAACGTGACGCCTTCTCTGCCCGTAGCTCATCTGTCTCTGCTTTGAGCCCAAGCATAGCGAGTTCAATGACTGCCGAGAGCGAGGATGACACCTTTGACGGGCTTGTTTTCCCCATTGGTCCACTAGATTTGAGTGATCGGTTGAAGCAACGAAAAGACAACCGGTCACCAGTCAGACGAGAGTCTGGCAAACACCAAGTGGCCCAGTCACCTCGATCGCCGGAACAGATTTTACCCAAGACCGTTTTGCCTCCTTGTGACCCTCACAAGTCGAGCCCGGTAAGGGCTGCCCTTCAACTTGCAAAGGAAGAAGATGATCCTTTTTCAGGGCTCGAGTTAGGAGATGGGCCAGTGTTTCGCCATGGCAAGTCTACGCTTCATCGTAACATCAAGGTCAAAGAGACAAGGCCTGCCAGTCCTGCTAGGCCGAAGACCGCGGTATCAATCACCTTTACAAACAAACCGATAACATCGACATCATCCCGACTTCCGAGACCAATGGGCAGTCACGAACGATCTCACACAGCATCGTCACTTGAGCCAGTTTCTGAAAGCGGTGATCCTATTCCCTTAAGGCCATCACGGAGATCTCAGTCAAGGCTTGGTCATTCGGCCCACTCATCAATCTCCAGTGTTCACACTCCTACGACTCCATCACAGCCTACTTTACCATCCACTCCGAAGAGAAGAGAACTAGGTCAAAAGGCTTCTACTGGAGCCCTACGCAACGAGCCTACTACCACAAATGCCCAACTGCTGCGACTCAAGCGCTCTTTACCTGTGATGCGAAGTTCTCACTCACCCGCTAAGCCACCATCCAGATTTGATCGGCCACCATCACGCACTGATTCGCGCAATGATCTGAACCGTTCTCAAACCAATCTGCGACCAAAGACACCAGTGGACCGGGCTCGCCACACACCAGAAGGCAGCACAACCCAGGTACGGAAAGGCCCGGTGCCTTTCCTGCCAGCAGGTGCAGCGCAGCATCAGTCGCATAATGTCAATGCAAGGACTGCCCGTGGGTTTAAACGGAATGAATTTGATCAGGGCTCAGATCTAAGACCCGTCTCACGCGCCTTTTCACGTACTGCGATGCGCTCTCCAAGCCCAAGACGGATCCGACACGAGAAATCGAGTTCCGAGCCCGTCTGGCAACAGATAAACAAGCCGCGCCGTCTTAAGCAGTTTGGCGATGGTCACGAATTGGATGCATTTGATGATCTTCCAACCTCCGCTCACACAGAATCTAAATACACAAAGCAACCCGTAGGAAGCGGCAACAGGACGAATATCCGCAATAAGATTTACCAGAATGTGTTGCCCGACCGCAACACGCCGAGTCCAATCTCACCGTATTCGCCTGCTCGGTCTGATCATCTACCTCACTTTGCTCGTGATACTGCCGCCAGTCGCAACGCTAGAGAAGCGGCCCTCGCACAGCGAGCGAATCCTACCGGTCCCCTGACTCCCCTCACTTCTCAACGAGTCGCTCAACTGGCGACACGTACCAACTTCACTCCCAGCACCCCACATGGTCACCACAGCCGAGGGAAGAAATCCCGGAAAACACCCCAGCTCAAACCTCATCTCATCTCGAACCTCAACTCTTCGAAGGAAACCAGGGTTATAGGTGGAATGACATACAATCCGAACACATATCGATGGGAGGGAAACGAGAATGTCTTGAATGCATTCGACGTCCCAGCATCATCTCCGTCAACTGCTTCGCTCCCCCCGTACATGATACGAGACCGAGAAGCTTCGACACCACGTCCTGTTTTGATCACTCAGATCGGTGCCAGCAAGAACGCGAAGAGAGTTGGCGATATGGTGTTTGATCCGCAGAATATGTGTTGGCTTAAAGTCGATATCTCGACTCCAACTACTCTTCGATCCGACGATCCTTTGGAAAGCTTCAACACAATTGATGAAGATGACCCCTTTAAGGATATTCCAGACCTTGAGGAAAAGGAACCTGTCGAAGGCAACCGCGGACGTGTTAGCGACGTTCGGGAAGACTGGCTAGTCGGTGAAGAATTCGATGTTGGACCAGAATTCATCAAACGCCAGTATGAGGAAGAGGTTCGATGGCACAGAAAGTGCGAAAGATGGCTTGGCATAGCCCCAAATCGGAAACAGTCCGAATGGCGATGGACGATCAGAGACATGATCATGGAAGGCTAATGGAGACCTTCCGTCGGTTGGTATGGCTATACCAAGAAAAGAAACGGATTTTATGACCTCGTGAATAACGATGACGACGATGATGACGATGCATGCATGGCGTTTGGATGCGAGCAAGCAACTTTATAATTTCAGGGGACGAGGCGATGATACATTCTGGTTCTTGATTGTCTTTTTACACACTTGCATCGCTTGCTTTTTGAATGATTTGGCTCATGAAGGATGAAAAATGATGAGATGCGACGGAATGGTTATGGCATGTACATATAGACGGCATAGGGATAAGACGGCCTGGGTATGTGGCCCATCTTGATAGAATCAAAGGATCTCAAGATGATAAACCTGTACATTGATCTCAGCGAGTGACACGTGCCTGAAGCCATGATCCGACTGATGTCCCTGAAAATGCGCGTCACAGGATATGCTGCTTAGTGTTCGTTTGACATGAATGTTGGAGATGCCTTCGCTCTTGGTCTTTTCTTTGGAAGACGGTGTGCACTGAACAATGCTGGCAGGAGCTTGATTTCTGCACTACGGCTCAGTGAGATTACATTCAACGAGTGAAGAATAATAAGGTCTCTCATGAGATCTCCAGGTTCCTCGCTAGCATGAGCCTCTAGGCTACCTACTTCCTATAGTGATTTAAAAATTCGCAAACCCTACACTCAAATAAGCGGCGATTGAAAGTGTCGGTTGTTTCCCTAGACCAGTGAGCCACACGAAGCTCACAGTGTTTACAGCGCCTTGACGATAGGTATCGGATTCGGTGAATGGAAGATGTCGGCTGAAGGTGCTGATAAATCTTGGGCCTCGGATGCGGTCGCAGGGTCCAGGAGGTAGCTCCGGTTTGCCACCACAGCTGTCCCGCACCCGTAACGTCATCCAAGATCATCAAGAGCATTTCCCTACCTTACATAGGTAACATTACATGTAGCATCATTCCTCTACGCTGCGTTCCTGTTGCATCCTTTCTCTTTATTCCTCATCAATGATCTTTATGCGATCTAGATACCCTTTGGCATTTCCTTTCCCCTACACAGCATAACAGGGGGGAATTACTTCCAAACCTGCCAGTGCCCTGCATGCACTACCATCGCGCGCTGCACCGAACCATTGCTCTCCCGCATGCCCGACTGGCGCAAATGGCGTCGCACCTTTCGACCAACGGCGGCGCGTCCGGCGCAGCGACAAACGTGGCCGCCTCCGCTTCTATCAACGACATACCCAAGTCCTGGACCTTCACGTCGAAGCTGCCCGCCGATGCCCTGTTCCCCTCGCCCGCCGACTCGCACAAGACGCCCCGCGACCAGATCGGGCCCCGCCAGGTGCGCGATGCGGCGTTCACATGGGTGCGCCCGGCCGCGGTCGAGAGGCCGGAGCTCCTGGCCGTGAGCCCGGCGGCCATGCGCGACATGGGGATCGCGGAGGGCGACGAGAAGACGGGGGACTTTGTCGCGACGGTCGCGGGGAACAAGCTGCAGGGGTGGGACGAGGAGAAGCAGGAGGGCGGGTACCCGTGGGCGCAGTGCTACGGCGGCTTCCAGTTCGGGTCGTGGGCGGGACAGCTGGGCGACGGGCGCGCGATCAGCCTGTTCGAGACGACGAACGCGGGCACCGGGACGCGGTACGAGCTGCAGCTCAAGGGCGCGGGCCTGACGCCGTACAGCCGGTTCGCGGACGGCAAGGCGGTGCTGAGGAGCAGCATACGCGAGTTCGTCGTGAGCGAGGCGCTGAACGCGCTGCGCATACCCACGACGAGGGCGCTGAGCCTGACGCTGCTGCCCGATGTCAAGGTGGTGCGCGAGAGGATCGAGCCGGGGGCCATCGTGGCGCGATTCGCGCAGAGCTGGCTGCGCATTGGGAATTTCGATATCCTGCGGGCACGGGGCGACAGGAAGCTGATACGTCAGCTCGCTACGTATCTGGCGGAGGATGTCTTTGGCGGCTGGGATACGTTACCAGGACGTCTAGACGATCCGGATAAACCCGACGACTCGCCGGCTCCGAAACGTGGCATTGCTGCCGATGCGATCGAGGGGCCCTCCGAAGCGAGTGAGAATCGCTTTGCACGACTCTATCGCGAGATCGTGCGGCGGAATGCTCTCACGGTGGCAAAATGGCAAGCGTATGGTTTCATGAACGGAGTACTGAATACAGACAACACATCACTGTTCGGCCTGAGTATTGACTTTGGGCCCTTTGCCTTCATGGACAACTTTGACCCCAGCTATACCCCTAATCACGACGATGCCATGCTACGCTACAGCTACCGGAATCAGCCGAGTATAATCTGGTGGAATCTGGTGCGATTAGGAGAGTCTCTCGGTGAGCTTATCGGCGCCGGAAACAAGGTTGACGATACGAAATTCGTCGAAGATGGAGTATCGGAAGGAGAGTCTTCCGATATCATTGCGCGAGCCGAGAAGGTCATCATGCAAATTGGAGAGGAGTACAAGTCTGTTTTCCTGACGGAATATAAAAGGCTTATGACGGCGAGACTGGGTCTAAAGAACTTCAAAGAAAGTGACTTTGAAGAACTATTCAGCGGGATACTAGATACGATGGAAGCTCTTGAGCTGGACTTCCACCTCTTCTTCCGAAGACTCAGCGCTGTCAAAATCGGCGACCTTGAAACAGAGGGCGCGAGGCAAGAAAAGGCGGCAGTGTTCTTCTACAAAGACGGAGTCACGGGCCTGGGTGGCGAGGAAGCTGGTAGGAAGCAGGTGGGCGAATGGCTGGGTAAGTGGCGGCAGCGCGTCCTCGAAGACTGGGGTGATGGTACAGCTGTGTCTGAAGAGGCGGACGCAGAGAGGACGAAGGCAATGAAGAGCGTGAACCCCAACTTTGTGCCCCGTAGCTGGATCTTGGACGAGCTCATTCAACGGGTCGAGAAGAAGAAGGAGAGGGATGTGTTGGACCGGGTCATGCAAATGGCGTTACACCCGTTCGAAGATGGCTGGGCCGGACGAGAGTTCGACGGCAAGGAGTATAAGGGCGACGAGGAGGAGGAGACACGCTGGACGAGCGATGTGCCGAGAGTTGGAAGGGCTATGCAGTGTAGCTGTAGCTCATAGAACTTGGCAGGTGGTCAGCCGGAATGAAGCTGGTTCTCATGCTACCTACAAATACGTGCCTTAAGTACATGTACCTATGGTCTTTTGCCCATCTACCAGCTCAATGGTTTCCATTGATGATACTTAATTTTTGATGGCATTTAGGTCCCCATCAGACCTACATACAACCTATGCCATAATAATGTGAACTGTTGCGGTACTGATGCCGTTAGATTTACTGCGGCTTTGCTTACCCACCCAAGTGATCACTGCCCAGACGTCAATAAGGTAAGTAGGTACTCAGAGTCTACCCGCATTAGCTTCTGCGCCGTTGGTGGCGGTTTCTAGTAGCGGAGGCGGCTGTGGAAATGGCATGGCAGCTTCTCCCAAGGCTAGGCTAGCCAGCTATCTCCAAGGTATTCACCCATTTATTCGCGACAGAACATTCAGACCACAATTCTACCGGAATTCTGTAACAACGTAATGTGTCACCGGACGAGAATTCGTGGCGTGGCCTCCAGAGGTGGCAGAGTCCACGTGAACCAGGGTTGGCTGACGAAGGATCAAGGCCATCTAGGACCTCAACCCCTCCTCATCGACGACAGCGCTTACCAGGACTCTAGGCAGAAATCCTTGGCATTATGAATATCTGGCGCGCCCCGCTGACGTCTAATCTTAGATGCACTCATCTCAAGTGTTCAACTCCCACCACCTTACTCTTCTCTTCATCTTCGGATTCCCTTCTGCTCACTCAACCTGCAGTGGCCCAAGATGCTGTCCATCGGGATCCTGGCTAACCAGGTTATTGACTCGATTCAGAGCCTTGACCCTACAAAGCTCCCATTGTACGACCATGCGGAATCGTTGATCTCGAAGAGGGACGCCTCCCAGGCAGATGGGCCTGGGCTAGTATTCCCTATCCTTGTACTGGTCAACGTCATTGTCTTCTTCCCTTTACTTCTCTTCGTAAGTAACCCGAGACCATCGTCTCTTTCCGTTTCACGTGGCTAATGGTAGCAGTTGACCTACACCCTCAGCCAACTCATCCCAGTTCTGGCCATCGCCGAGGCCGAACCCGACCTCGATGTTCCGCCGGCGTACGAAGCCACCCCGCTCAAATATGACACCAAGGATGACGAAGTGCCCTCAAGCGAGGCTTTCGCTCCCCTGCCGCGTCAGGAGCCCGTCACGGCCAGCCTTCGCGGCACCTGTAGGCACCTCCGCTCCATCCGCGGCTGGAGCTCGCTCTTCCGGGGTCTCCGCTGGGCCATGGTGACCGGCCTCGTCGTCGCGCTGAGTACGGCCGCGCTCGGCCTGTTCATGCCCCTGTCTGTCGCGGGCTTCTTCGGCACGCTGATCGCGACGCCCTACGCTACCGCGTGGGTGCACAGCGTGATCGCGGTGCCGGGGTCGAACATTGGCGTCTGGCGCCTCCGCCACCTCAAGGCGACCTACAAGGCTGTTCTCGTGCCGACGATGGTGTACACCGTCGCCAACGGCGTCTCCATCTTGGCGCCTGCGATGCTGTTGAACCGGGTGGGGGCGCATGGCGAGTCGACGGCTCCCAGTGGCTGGCAGTTCGCTGCCGTGAGCCTGCGTCTCCTGCTTGCCATCGGACTTGTAATCCCGAGTATGGTCGTCCTTGTGCGAGTGCAGTCTTCCTTGCTGCCAGCCGATACTCAGACGATTGTACCTGTGCACCGTCTGCAGGACCAGGGATATCTGTCGATGAGGGAGGCTTGGCACTCGTTCTCTCGCGCCTCTTGGGTCAGGCTTGTGAAGCTGATGTGCAGGCTCTTCATTGTCGCTGTTGCGTTTGAGCTCGCGGCTGGTGTTGTGATATTGTTGGAGCTCGGCCTTGTGCAACTCATTGGTGATGCTCGGAAGTAAAGGCGACTTTTAAGCCATGTGCTGTGATGGGGCTCTCCGTCGTTTTATACCTTTGTATCAGATATCAGTAACATGCATCACGCTGAAGGGTATATCCGAAGCGAGAAGTCGGGACGGAGACAGCGAGTATTCGTGCTGTTGCCATCAATGATGGATTGTCATGCCGAAATGCTTCAAGCGTAACACACTACTATTGGATTATCCATGTGATTTAGGAAATTGTTTGACAGTTCAGCTCAATAGATTCAAAAAAGACCTGGCTGAGCTATATCAAAATCTAATAGATATTGTCCTTTTTACACCCCTTCACCTTCTGTACGTGCTCCCCTCTCGAGGCTCGGAACCGTGTAGACTATACATATTCCATGGTTGTTTTAGTCGTTCAGACGTGCTGCTATGTATTTTATGCCAATGGATCAATGGGGTGAGGCTCTTGCAGTGTCTCGATGCGGCTCATATATTCGTTGCGCTTGCAAGTCGGAGTGGAGAACGATAGGATGGTTTATTTTTTTTCAAAGAAGAACCATCAATCGCTTTTACCCGGAGGGTCTCACACTTGCTTTCACTCGTGATACTACATTGCGAACTTCACAGCACGTGATCGTCATCTAATGTCCCCCAAGCATCTGCAAGATGATCTAGATCTCTTGCTAAATCTGCAGCGCAACGCAAATACATTTACGTGTCTCAGATACCCGCGGGCGAGCCGTTGAGGATCGAGGGGTAGCCAAGACGCATGAGGCTGGATTTGATGATGCGATCCAGCAGTGTGTTTCTGTATGCGTACGCGTGCATATGCAGGGGACAATGTGGTGGTGTGCTGCCAACTGCCAGCTCGGTGCACGTTTCCGCCGGCGCTCCATCCGGACTTCGGGTTCGGAGGGCCGAGGCGAGAGACAGTGAGGTGAGATGAGCAACAGCGATGTGCAGTGTCTCACTCAGATCTGCGGAGATATGGGTGCTTGGTGTACCTACGGCTCACCTCGGCATTCATGGTGACTTAGAGGTGTATGTACTCGTCGAACCATGCACGCTTTGATTTCGTCAGCCGGGTCAACGTACGTCTCGATTCCTATTCCGGTTGGCTGTCTTCTGGAATCCGTCCGTCTTTCGACCTGGGCTTACTGCAACAATGCCTCTACCTGCTCGTCGCATATGACTCAGATTGACAACCGGGCGCTCGGGGCTTGAATGACATTGCTCGTGTAGCCGTCGAAGGTTGCGCACAACTGCAATGGACCTCCCTGCCGATTGTCCATGTCGTACAGTGCCTTGCAGGCTGCAGAGGAGATGGATCGGGCAGTGTTGTAGATGAGATGGTCAGCGAGCTGAGCCTTGGCGGCACCGTAGGGCTGGGGAGCAGAGGCTTAAAATAGAGAATCCTAGCAATTCAGGCAGATTGCAATCAAAGTCCCCCACCAGCCGCTGACAGGGCGCAGCGCAAGCAAGCTCTCCTTCACCGCGAAGGCATACTTACAGCATCTCGAAGTGTAAACTCAGACGTTGAGAAGCGGGAAGCTGATGGAGTCTGAATGTTCGCGCTAGTGTGTGATTTGGTCTGATGTTCGCATTGTCCATTGGGTGTCGTTGAGGGTGTTTCAAAACAAAAAAAAAGTCTGTTTCGCGATAAACCAACACACACTCGGTTGGACCGTTTCAGAGCCAACCCTGGTCCATGACCAAAGCGATGGCCTCCACCTCCACTCTCCAAACAG
Source organism: Xylariaceae sp. FL0016 (assembly GCA_022578815.1). Lineage (NCBI taxonomy): Eukaryota > Fungi > Ascomycota > Sordariomycetes > Xylariales > Xylariaceae > Xylariaceae sp. FL0016. The sequence goes on from MU388732.1 coordinate 869,533, forward strand.
GTCTGGGCTGACTCTCTTTCATCCGTCCGTCCATATCGGATGGTTCCCCAATATCCCCTCAACTCAGTTCCTCACAAGAGAGGAATGGATTGGCAGAGACCATGAAAGAAGTACCGGCCATGTCTTGAGTCTGATTTGCTATTGCTGTATATAAGATTCAATTGATCGCTCCGAAAACCAATCATAGGCTGCACCTCAAAATGGCTTCGTTGAGTGATTTCAATACATAGCGACACCCTTGGACCCAACATCCCGACCAGCCCCAGTCCCTGAATGAAGGAGCTGGCGATGGGGCAAACGCAGCCCAAAGGACGACCCTGCCAAGACCAGTCCTGGCCTCACTCACGGGCTGACTTGCGACAAATTGATTGCGGTACATAATTGAACAGTTGCGGCTTTTTACGACCCCAAGCTTATCCCCAAGACCCCAAATACCAATATCAGTCCAAACCCAAGTACCGTGTCGCTCATCTTGAACATTCCTCATCCATACCTATCTAGCGACTGGAATTCACGCGACGAGCAAGCGACCAAACCATCTCGGCAACATCACCGCAACTCGCTATCTGCAGGACAGAGGAGCGTTCGCTATGTACGGCCAGCTAGCGCTTCTCGCAGCTCTTGCGAGCACCGTCTCCGCAGGAGGGATGGGCATGGTCATGCACCAAACCTCCGCTTCCACCGTCACCATGTCCTCCACACCCACGATGCCATCCTCGACCTCACCCGCATGCGCAACATCTCTCCAATCATACGCCTCCGCCCTTCACGCGCAGGAGCCATCCCTCCTCTCCACCATACCCGTCGAGCTCCCAGCGACGGCGCTGTCAGCCATCTGCGCGCAGAGCACGGCGCTGCCCGCCAGCGTCACGGCGGCGGCGGCGTCGTACCACAGCGCGGCGTACGCGTTCCTGTCGACGCGGAGCCAGGACATCGTGGCCCTGGCTTCCGCATGCCCGGAGGTGGAGACGGGCCGCGAGCTGGCGGCGGCCCTGGCAGCCTACGATAGCTGGGCGGATGAGGGCTGTGGCTCGACGACGACGAGTAGTGGGGGATCGGAGGCGGCCGTGGCAGCGGACGCGCAGACCTCGACTGGGTTGCAGAATGCAGCGCCGAGGGAGACGGGGTCTTACGCCCTAGGCGCCATGGCGATGGGAATAGTGGGTGCAGCTGTGGTTCTGTGACCCATGGTTCCAGTCGCGAAATAGTTAAACCAAAAAAATTGAGATACCCATATTGTAACGTCCATATCCATAGTCGACAGGTACCGTACCATTCTCGTAATACGATGTGGCACTATGACGATCGTGTACTTGATAAGATGACTAAAGAGTTGAACATCCCTTGATTCTCCATGCCTTTTCAGAACCACCGGGAAAAGGCGGGTGAGTAACGTAATAGTCATCAAGACTGTTTCGACGATCATTGCTCAAGCTGTGTGATTCCCTTGGGTGTGGGTTGAGTTCTAATCGCCGAAATGTAGTATGTTTGCCCGATGCATAAGGGAAGCTCATGCAGGTTTACCGCGTAAGAATTCATCTCATGGCATCGTCAGTCTGAACCAAGCAAGAGTCACGATGTCTGACCACATCGCGGCCCGAAAGCCATATTTGGATAACCAGCTCGACGTATACATACGCGCGGGTGTATTAGACCGTTCCCGGAGAACTTTGCGGCAGTTGTATACTAGGATTAATTTCCAAGTACTCTTCTCTACTATGTGTCAGGTGGCTGAGCAACTTCTCTCCGCATTATCTTTAGACACACTTGTATGCAGGTCTTGCCGACAGATATCATCACCAGACAGTATCGGTACGATAAGAGCTATAAGGCCGAAGGTATACTTGCTACGTTGAGAAAGCACATGCATCGTCTGCAGAGGCAATAGCAGCACCGGTATCGTGGCATGCGCAATCAGTACCTAGTCCGCCAGCCCATCGTTTCGTGCTCATTACCTGATGCTGCAAGGTCCTTTCTACGACGAATGACCTACGCAGTTGAGGGATGCCTCTCATTCCGGGCTCGCCGGTAGCTTCTCACCGGAATCTTATGCCATGCCGGCAGTCACCAACAGTACTGTTGGGCCAAGAATCTTCCGATGAAGAAGGGAAAGATAGGAACCTCGCCATGACATCTTTCGATAGGTATCTGCAAATAGGAACCTTGCCACAGCATCTTTCGATGAAGAGCTGCAAGATAGAAAACCCTTGCCACTGTATCGTCATGTTAGATGCAAGGCCGGAGCTCTTGCGTCCTTAGGTCGGCACCAAGCTGCTCGGGATGCCTCAACAGCCCACTTTTGCCCGATGTCTGACCCCTCCCCGACTGCAATCCTTACATGCAAGACTATATAGGTAAGGTTGGGTCCCAGGGTCACCTGATATGGAATCCATGTCTTGACCCCTGGAAAGTCGATTCTAGTCCTGCCGGGCATATTCAACATTGATCCAACGTGGCCGGACCCAGCGAACCCATGATTTCATGAGCCTCGGACCTAGTCATTGTCTATCATGACAGTCAAGACGGCCGTCACTCGTCCCTTCTCGGAATGTTAATTTATAGCGGCCAATCCCAATACGCAGGTTCACCAACTGCATACTTAGCAGAAGCATAGGCCATTTGACTTTGGACTTGGAATGAACGATTGTTTCAGGTCTTGTTGGGCGCTTGATAGGTATAGCTAACAACGACGGCGACGCTTGGGCGACTGAACTCCTTCAACAGCGAATACAATCCCCGCATGTCAACAGAAAATTTGCAATGCTTGGCTGAACGCGTGAACTGTATGAAGATGAGCTTTTTAAAATCACAGGAGGGTTCTAAGTCCCGATGCTCTGGGTGCGCCGCATAAGGGACGAGAGGACGTGTCCCAATCTGCCCAATCCACTCCACTAGTGTCGACACAGGCGGCTCTTAGTGAAGTGTCTCGATATGGATGTACCTGGACAGCACAGGCCGCTTGTGAACCAAAGGACCCCCAAACAGTTCTGATTATTTGAAGGCCACATAGCACTAAGGCAAGGTCAGTCAATTGAACGGCGGGGTTTCAGGGCCGCTCAGAATACTGTTTTTGATCCTAGTGTCTGTCGAGATGCATCGTCCAGGATCTCCACCGTGTCCTTCCGGATCAAGCCCAGACCCAAGCTGCCATCGATCGACCAGTCTACTGCCTTCGCGGATCTATAGCGCGAGCACACTGCCACGGGTTGGCATTGGGATTGACAGACTTGCTCCTGTCTGCTGGCCTCAAGAGAAGTAGGAGCAAGGCAAAGTGGATATCACTCGTGTCGCGTGTTTTGCCCTGCTGCAGGCTCGGGGGCCATGCAAGGTATGGCCAGAATGGTGCACGAAGCCTCTGATCCACGTCACTCTAGGACGCCTATAACTGCCGTTCCAATATACTACTAGCCGACCACCGCAGCTCTTTTCGGCGTCAAGGGCGGATACTGGAAGGTGAGAAGCGGTCCAAGTAGGAAAAGTTCCAAATCTACTAATCTAATATGGGAACGTCATCGGGACGGACCGGCGCTAGAGAAACGTTCAAGTCTCGGTACCGCCAAAACTGTTAGTCCGGGGTTGCTTAGGTCAGACCGCTGCGGTGAGGGAAGGTGAGTAAGTATGTATGTACACACCTTTTGACAGCATTAGAGCCGAACGAGTGATGAGGCATGTGTGCCTTTTTGCGATGTGTCACATCTGTCGTTTGATTGCCGACGGTAGTTGTGCAGCAGCGGTGCAGAAAGAGCACATGGCTGCTGTGCCGTGGCCAGGCGTATGTAACTGTGCCGTAACGAAACCGGTGCGATGCCAGGATGCGCCTGGCGGGATCAGTCCCCACGGCCGCGACCGCCACGACCGCGAGCTCTGCACCAGGCGCCACTATCCATGTAACCCTGCCTTCCAGATCAGGAAAGGTGCTTGAAGGAATCCTTACAACATGCGTCTCCCCCACCACCGACACCCATACAGTATGAACCCATCCTTACCTAAGACAAGAGGACAGTTCCCGTACCCGTTCCCGTCGGCTAACCCGGTGGCTTGGGCGAAGTCATTATAGCTTATAACAAGAGCCCAGTACGCTCTTATCGTGGACTGCGTTGGCAGGTGATTTGAAAGCCGATCATCCCGCACGCCATGCGAAGAAGACCTAGCCATTTATGAAGGATTCCTCTCTCAGAGCAAAGGCATATCTCTCGGCTGGTATCTAAGGGTGGAGGGAGTCACTGTGCGGCGACTTCGGCCCGGCTGATCGAAAACCCTTGATTGGCACGAGGATCGAGGCACAACCCGTCCAAGTCTCGAGCAGGTTCGCTGTCATCGTCGTCTTCGTAGCCAAGAATCACATCACTGTGCCAGTCAAGAGAGCGTCGGCGGGTTTTGACCGAGCATACGGGGGATTATTACTCCCTCACCTTCTGCAACACTAAGATGCGGCATGGATAATGAGTTCGGACGAGACAGCGCATACAGCCCTGTTCGAAGTAGAATCAGAATCCTCGATAATCAAGAAACCCAGTCTTGTCGGGGGGGCAAGACAGCTCCAAGCGACGTAATATGAGCGTTTATGTATAACAACTATCGTTCGAGGGAGCACCTTAGCTGCAGAACAAACGGAGTGCGATGGCAGCATGCAGTCGAGTTGTGGACTCTCCCCGTCCAGTAGAGTCTCAGCAAGGTGTAACACCTTGCCAATCATCGTGCGACAGGCTCTCAGCCTATGGATCACGTAACGCTATCGTGAACATCCACCATGTTACATCCTCCTCGAGTCCGAAGTGGCGTTGATGGTATGCAGGGTAATGCGGCTCCACCTGCAAGACGTTAAGTTGAAGAGGGTATCCCTAACTGGTCGTAAATCTTCTTGGATACTCGTGAACGTTAGACTGCATTCTAGCTGCACCATACTCCCCAGCTATGCCAGGACTCCCTGGTATGGCGCTACTGGCTCCAGGAAATCCGCACGGCGCGAATTCAGGGACTTGCCATCGCCCTGTGCGGGATGACCATGCCGGCGAGACTGGCGCGAATGTATTTGGAAATTCGAGAATGTATGGGCAAGTCAGAGGTGGATTCGTAGTATGCATCGTGTCTTCCTTGCTTATCGCAGAGGCCGAGGCTTCTGCCCATCGGCTTTTGATGAAGGGACGGTCGAAAGGCGAGCAACGGTATAAATCGCCAAGCGGCCCCTCTCATGGCATTCGGCTCCGATCTTGACTTCTTCGTCGTTTATAAGATGTGTAGTCAAGTGGAGTGACCCGTCTAACACAGCCATACCGGTATTTCCATGACAAGCAGTTCAACACAGCAAAGTCCCCGAGTACTCAAGTCAAATCATCTGACAACTTCCTTTCTTCACCCATCCATTGACAGCCCCAAAACGGTACCCGGACTGCTTTTTTCCAACTAAAAAACACGATGGCTAGTGCTATGAAGCAACAAGACATCGACGCCATCCTATCAAAGGATGGCGCGATGCCTATTGCGATCGTGGGCGTCTCTGGCAGATTCCCAGGAGATGCGACGACCCCAGACAGACTTTGGGATATGGTCTCCCAGGGAAGGAGCGCGTTTTCGGACGTGCCCAAGGAACGGTATAACATTGACGGGTTTCATCACCCTAGTGGAGAGCATCAAGGTACCACAACGACGCGGGGTGGCCACTTTATATCGTCGGATGTCGGGCTCTTCGACGCCCCCTTCTTCAAGATATCCGCGCAAGAGGCACATGCCATGGATCCTCAGCAGCGTTTAGCTCTTGAGCTATCATACGAGGCTTTGGAATCAGGTAAGGAACCACTCTTGGAGATGCTTGTTACACTCCATGGACATACTGACTCTTGTTAGCCGGCATGACAATTTCCGATATTGCTAGCTCGTCCATGGGCTGTTACATGGCGACCTGTGTGAGAGACTACGCAGCGATAAGAGCTATTGACCCTGATGATTATCCGTAAGACAGTCACCTCGACTCTCGTGTCAAGGCTGTGAGCTAACCAGGCGTTAGGCGTTACGAAGCCAATGGCTCCATGGGCACTGCCATGATTTCCAATAGAATCTCCTGGTTCTTTGATATCAAAGGCCCCAGTTTGACGCTGGACACAGCTTGCTCATCATCACTGGTGGCCCTTCATCTTGCTGTTCAAAGCATTCGCACTGGAGAATCAAATATGGTACGTACAGAAAATGCCCCTGAAACGATCGGAAGTGCCATTGTAGCTGACTCGCTGGTGTCCTCCTAGGCTCTTGTCGGTGCCACAAATTTGATACTCATGCCGCACACATCAAATCATTTGAGCACACTCCAATTTCTGAGCCCGACGGGCAAGTCTCAATCGTTTGACCACAAGGCCAATGGCTAGTGAGTACTTTCTATTTTCATCCCTTCTTTACCCAGATCGATCGGCACTCCGCGGCTGTCTGTGCGCAACCGCTGCCCACTTGCCGCTGCCCGCGCGCGCCATGTGGTTGCACGGACTGACGCTATCTTGAGGGTGGAGACGACGATGATGCCCTACGCATGCTATGGTAGTACTGGAAGTCATATGACTAACTCGCCCAACTCAACAGCTCTCGAGGTGAAGGTGTCTCCTTCATTGTCGTCAAGTCATTGGCCGATGCCCTCCGGGATAACGACGTCATCCGCGCCGTAGTCCGCGGCACTTCCGTCACCCAGGACGGCCGTACTCCCGGTAGGTCTCGCCTCTGTTCCGGATCCGGAATCGGGTACTAATTGGAGTCAACAGGCATCAACCTCCCCTCATCTGAGTCCCAAGAACAGCTGATCAGAGCCGCATATGCCAATGCACATTTGACAACCGAAGGAACTAAGTACTTCGAAGCCCACGGCCCAGGTGAGGCACCCTCTTGATATGATCCTGCGCCGCTCGACTCACACCTTCTAGGTACACCTGCAGGCGATCCCTTGGAGACTTCGGCGATCGCAAAGGTCTTTGGGAAGCACCACTCGCCCGAAGACCCACTCTATATAGGCTCGGTCAAGTCGAACATTGGTCATCTCGAGGCCGGCGCTGGCCTCGCGGGTCTTACCAAGGCTCTGTATGCTCTTGAACGGGGTCAAATCCCTCCGAATATCTGGTTTGAAAAGCCCCACCCTAAGATACTTCTCAGTGAATGGAACCTATCCGTGAGTCCTTCTATATATAGCATGAAGTTGTACGGAATAGCATTTCTGACAGATCGTGCCAGGTTCCTACCCAGCTACTTCCATGGCCTACCGATGGCTTGCGGAGAGCAAGCATCAACTCTTTCGGGTATGGCGGCACCAACGCGCACTGCATCTTGGACGATGCCTTCTACTACCTCAACAGTCGCGGACTCACAGGGCGTCATAACACGGCGACTGCTGTCCCTAGAATAGCCAGTCCGTCAAATGGGCTAGACTCGCCAAGCACCGGGACTTTCTCCACGCCCTCAGACACTGGAGTCATGAACTCCGAGGCGGTCAGCTTGCGCGAAAGTAGCAGGACCCCCGTCTCTGATATTTCCGACCGTTCGGATCTCGGGGAAATTTCATCAACTCCTCAACTCCTTGTTTGGTCATCTCACGAGCAGAGTGGTATCGCAAGAACCTCAGCCAATATCCAGTCGTATCTTAAGGACTCAGAAGCCCTACCTACGGAACAACCCACTCTGCTCAGAAGACTCGCCTACACGCTTTCTGGACGTCGCAGCAGACTGCCGTGGTCATCTTTCGTCGTGGCATCCGACCTAGGGGAGGCGGTCAGAGAGCTCGAGACACCAAACAAGCCTCTTCGACCGGCTCAAGATCTTGAAACAGTCTTCGTATTCACTGGACAGGGTGCTCAATGGTATGCCATGGGACGAGAGCTTCTGGCCTACCAGACCTATAGGACCCGTATGGAGGAGGCCACAGCCCATCTCAAGTCTATTGGTTGCGAATGGGACTTGCTGGAGGAGCTTTCCAAGTCGCAAGAGGAGTCTCGTGTGAACGAGCCGCAGATCAGTCAACCTGCGTGTACCGCGATACAAGTAGCACTTGTAGACCAACTCAAGGAATGGGGCATCACTCCTACAATCACTCTGGGGCACTCTAGCGGTGAGATCGGCGCCGCCTACGCGAAAGGCGCGCTTTCACGAGAGACAGCGTGGACCGTTGCCCATCATCGAGGACGTCTGTCAGCCAGCCTTCAGATCACCGGTGCCATGTTGGCAGTCGCTCTTGGCGAGGACGATGTTCAGCAGTACATTGACCAAGTCACCTCTGACCCGAAGCCTGTTATTGCCTGCATCAACAGCCCGCAGAGTGTGACGCTTTCCGGCAGTGTTGAAGGCATCGACGAAGTGCTGAAAATCATTGGCAGCAATGCCTGGGCCAGGAAGCTTCTTGTCAAGACCCCTTACCACAGTCCTTTCATGAGAGCGCTTGCAGAGCCCTATTTGGAGTCGATGCAAGGCATCACCGGTGGTGCTCCAACTGCTACCCGCATGTTCTCGTCGGTTACTGGCAAGGAAATCGATGACGCTAGTCTCGTGAATCCTCAATACTGGGTCGACAACATGGTCTGCTCTGTCAAATTTAACCATGCTCTTGATGCTGCCCTTCAAGACCCGGCTACCCAGGATAAGGCACTAGTCCTCTTGGAAGTCGGTCCCCATGGTGCTCTTCAGGGCCCTATCAAACAGATTCTCCAGGCCCAAAAAGTTCAACGTCAGGACTTTAACCTATTGAGTCTCCTGATGCGAAAAGAAAATGCCATCAGAACTACTCTCAAGGGTGTTGGTGTCTTGTTTCAGAAGGGTTACCCGGTCGATGTCAGCAAAGCCAACCATGTTGACTCAAAGCAGGAGATGCCTACGCACCTGGTAGACCTGCCACCTTTCTCGTGGAACCACAACTCGAGATACTGGCATGAGACCGCTCTTTGCACTGCGTACAAGAACAGAACGGAGCCCAAGCATGATCTGCTAGGAGCACGAGATGTATTCTCCAGTGATGCCGAGCCAGCCTGGCGGAATTATCTGCGCCCCTCTGAACTCCCTTGGACGAGACACCATGGGGTTCAAGACAAGATACTGTACTCGGCCGCAAGTTTCCTTGCAATGGTCGTCGAAGCGATGCGACAGACCGCGGAGCCTGGCAAAATGATTGAAGGCATTCAATTTCGCGACGTCTTTCCCGGCGCTGCCATTGTCCTACCAGACTCCGAAGACAGCCCTGTCGAGACCAAGCTTCAGCTGCGCAATTGGCGTCTTGCCTCTCGGTCTTTGACAACGTACTGGAAAGAGTTCAGCATTTCTAGTCGTACTCGCGATGGTGCCTGGGCCCAGCACAGCACAGGTCTTGTCTCGATCAAGTATGCATCGGAAAAGAACGGATCGAGCTTCACAGACGAAGAGGCTGCTGTCGCAGAGACTTACTGCCAAAAATACGCCAAGGTCCAATCGACTCAGCTCAAGGCTCGCAACGGCCGCGAGTTCTACGAGAAATTTGAGAAGCTCGGTATGCAGTGGGGTCCAACTTTCCAGACCCTCACTGAGTCCCGAGCCAGCGACAAGCTTGCTGCAGGCACACTACAGATCCCAGACACTCAGGCCTTGATGCCAGCAAACGCTGAGTCGTACAATGTCATCCATCCCACCACTCTCGATGGAATCTTCCACCTATTGCTGGCTTGCGAATCGGTCGAGAAGATCGGTGTGCCAAAGTACATTGAGCGTATCTACATCTCGACCAAGCTGCCCACAGAACCTGGCTCTAAGCTTCAGGGCTACGCTGAAATCAAAGAGAGATGGGCAGATGGCACAAACGGAACCGTCGTCCTCTCCGACGAGAAATGGGCTGAGCCACTGCTCATATTCGAAGGCCTCAAATCCACAGATTTCAATATCGAGGCTAAGGACGATGAAGATGCCCAAGCTAAAATTGAAGCTATCAAGAAGCTTGGTGCCTACTCCACATGGCACGTTGATGTCGAAAACTCGCCTGATACATGCAAATCTATCCTTGAAAAGGCAGTGAACAGCGCAGAGCAAATTCCCTATGATACGGTGCACGACCTCGAATGGGGCGCGTACATCGTCTGCAAAAGAATGACGGCCCGCTTCACAGATGAAGACGCCCAGCGCATGGCGCCACACCACCTCGTCTTCTACAACTACATGAAGCGACAATGTGAACTTGGTCAGGCCGGTGACCTGCCCTGCCAGCGCCCCGAGTGGACCACCGCAGAGAAGATCACTGAAGATGAAGTTCTGTCGCGCGTCTCCCAAGCCAGTCTCGAAGGTAAGATGATGTGCCGCATCAACGACAATGTCGAGAGCGTACTACTCGGCAAAATCGAGCCTTGGGAGCTCATGAACCATGACAACGCTCTCAACGAGATGTACCGATACGGTCTGTCGGACGAGCGTACCCCCGCAGTCCAGTGCGAGTATATCAAGCGACTAGCTGACAAGAAGCCACTTCGAATCCTGGAGGTCGGTGCTGGTACTGGTTCCGCCACCAGCCGCATCCTGGCTGCTCTAGGACCAAACATCGCCGGCCGTCTGCAGAAGTATACCTACACCGACATCAGTGGGTCTTTCTTTGCGGAAGCAGCCGAAGAGTTCAAGGAGTACCGCTCTATGATGGATTTCAAGGTTCTGAACATCGAGAGCGAGCCAGGCCAGCAGGGTTTCGAGGAAGGATCGTATGATGTTGTCGTCGCCTTCCAAGTCCTCCACGCCACCTCTTCCATCGCCACTACCCTAGCCAACTGCAAGAGACTGCTGAAGCCAGGTGGCCGTCTGATCACTACCGAGTTGACGAATAAGATCGCGAGACGTTCAGTTGTCTTTGGTGTCTTGGCAGGATGGTGGCTCGGAGAGGACGACGATCGCAGGTGGGGTCCCGAGCTCTCGGAAGAGGGATGGGATGAGCGCCTCAAGTCGGTCGGCTTCACAGGTGCTGATCTGTGCTTCCGCGATCGCGACGATGTTGGATGGTCTTCGTCTTTGGTAGTGTCGACTGTCCCCACGGCCTCAGAAATCGCACCCATGAAACATGTGACGATTGTGAAGTCATCCGAGGAGAGCGCACAGACAAAGTCGCTTGTCGAACAATTATCCAAGAAGCTCACCGAGGCTGGAGCTACTGTCGACCTTAAGACTCTGCCGGAGATTGCAACGGCTGACTTGACCAAGACAAGATGCATTGTTGCCACAGAACTTGACAAGCCGCTTTTGGCACACATGGCACAGGAAGAGTATGACGCCGTCAAGAATGTCTTCCATCGTTCCGACGGCACACTGTGGCTTACAAGGGGAGGCGCTTCCCTCGACTGTCGAGAGCCAGAGCTCAACATGATTACCGGTCTCGCCCGCACTGTCCGGGGCGAAGCGCCTGAGATCCGCCTTGCCACTCTGGATCTCGACCCCAGCCTCTCTCTAGAGACACCATCTGTTACGAACACCATTCTTCAGGTTCTTGCGCTTCAAAGTGACTCTAAGAACAGCGACCACGAGTTTGCTGAACGCGAAGGCGCTTTGCACATCGTACGACTCAGTCCCGATGAGGCGCTCAGCAAGCTGCTGAAGCCAAACGAAGACGACGAGACCCATTTGTCGATGCAGCCCTTGAAGCAAGAGGGCCGCGCGCTCAAGCTTGGGTTGAAGGCTACCGGAGAGCTGGATAGCTTCTACTTCAGTGACGATAAAGAGTGCCAAAAACCTCTTGGTGATACTGAGATTGAAATTGAAGTCAAGGCAGTTGGCCTTGACCAATACGATATGGTAGTTGCTGTCGGCCAGATCTGGGATGTCAACCTGGGCATTGAATGCAGCGGAGTCATCACGCGGCTTGGCAAGGACGTCGCTGGGTTCTCGCTCGGTGATCGTGTGTTCACTTGCGGCAACGGCTGGTACAAGACATTCGTCCGCAACGATCAAGCGCTTTTCCAGAAGCTCCCCGACTCGATGTCGTTCGAAGAAGGTGCTACGTTGATGATCGCTTATGGTACAGCCGCGTATAGTATTTTCAACGCCGCGCGACTTGAGGCGGGTGAGACCATCCTTATTCACAACGCGGCAGATGTTCTGGGTCAAGCTGCGATCAACATGGCACAACATGTTGGAGCTGAAGTTCTAGTCACCGTGTCATCCGAGGCTGAGAAGGCCCTGATCAAAGACAGCCATGGTATTCCGGATGACCACATCTTCAACAGCAAGGACGCCGGCTTTGTTCAGGGTATCAAGAGAATCACCCATGGTAATGGCGTGCAGGTAGTCATCAATAACCTGACTGGCGAGCTGCTCCGACAAACATGGCATTGCATCGCACCGTTTGGGCGTTTCATCGAGCTAGGAGTCAAGGACATCAAGAGTAACACGGGTCTTGACATGGTCCCTTTCCTCAACAACGCGAGCTTCTCTGGAGTCAACATCTTGGCCATGTATCGCACGAACCCACGCGTGTTCAGCAAGCTCATGGCGGATGTCATGAAGTACTTCACGCAGGGTGTCTTCAAGCTCGTTCAGCCTCTCAACGTCAAGAAATTCTCCGAGATCGCAGATGCGTTCAGGATGCTTCAGTCGAGAAGATACGTCGGCAAAGTGGTACTGAAGGTGGTCGACGACGATATGGTTCCCGTCACACGTGGCAAGAAGCCCGAGCTCAAGCTATCCCCAGACGCCACATACTTCATTCCTGGTGGTACCGGCGGTGTTGGCCGATCTCTGCTTCTCTGGATGGCGAACAAGGGTGCCAAGTACCTGGCCGTCGCTTCTCGATCCGGGGCTAAGAACCCCGAGGTGACGGACGTTCGCAGGCAACTGGCAAAACTTGGTGTTCAGACTCGTATCTTTGCTTGCGACATTGCTGATGAAGGGCAATGCGAGTCTATCCTTAGCGAATTGGCAGATTCAGGGTTCCCTCCCATCAAGGGTGCTGTCGTCCTGGCTATGAATGTACAGGTAAGTTCATTCGCATGGTATGCAATTCAACATACAGAAACTAATAGCGTTGTAGGACTCTATGTTTGATACTATGTCACTCGATGCATGGAATGGGGCCATCCGACCCAAGTACAAGGTCACAACGAACCTGCACCGTATGCTGCCCGCGGATCTCGACTTCTTCATCTGCATGTCTTCAGCCGCAGGCCAGATCGGCTCCATCGCGCAGAGCAACTACAACGCCGGCAACGTCTACCAGGACGCGATCATGCACCACCGCCGGCAGCAGGGTCTCGCGGGAACGTCCATCGACCTGGGCTGGATGGGCGACATCGGCTTCGTGTCGGAGCAGGGCAAGGTGCCCGAGATCGTCAGCTGCGGCGCGCCGCAGATCGGCTCCCCTCAGCTCTACGCGATCCTCGAGGCCGCGATGGCGGGCCCGATCCGCAACCAGCCGATCCTGGGTCTGGCGAGCGGTGGCCTGGTGCGCGCGAACGGGTTCGATGAGCCGTACTGGTTTGCGGACGCGCGGTTCGGGCCGCTGCGCGTGTACGACACGCAGAACCAGAACGCGGGGGCGGCGAAGGCGAGCGGCGCGGGCACGGTGGACATGGCGGCGGTGCTGGGGGCGGCGAAGAGCGTGGAGGAGGCGCGGGGTGTGGTGTGCACGGCGCTGATGGCGAAGCTGGCGAAGGGGTTGATGATGGAGCTCGAGGATCTGGACCCGGCGCGGCCGATCAACACGTATGGCGTGGACAGCCTGGTCGCGGTCGACATACGCGCGTGGGCGCTGAAGGATCTGCAGAGTGTGGTGCATGTTTCCGAGATCTTGAAGAATGTTCCCATGGTGGAGTTGGCGGCGCACATTGCTTCCAAGTCTAAGTATTTGCCGGCGGCGCTTCAGGAGAAGGCGGCGGCCTGAGGGGTGATGTGATGGTGATATGGGATGGGCGTTTGGTTGGGTCATTCATTACAGATGGGTCAATGGGGGAAACTCGAATTATGGCGTATTTTTGACGAGGCACGATGCATGTAGTTTACGCTCATTCAGTACATAATGGTGAATCTTATTTTCGTGCAGTCCAATCCAACAGAGCCGTTTGTTCATCTCTGGTGTCACGATAGCTATCATTGTACTGTGTCATGGCCGATGGAGATCCCCTCATTGTTTTAGCTGCTCGGGAGACTTTCGGCAGGAGAGTCATTCGAAAACATGAGGAATATAACCTGACCTAACGGAGCATGTGAAGATGAGCTTTCCAATGCTGGAATTGCCATCGAAGTTCAAGCTGCTCTCGTGCGCCAGCGTCCTGGTCAAGTATGCAGCTGCAACCCCCGCTTCATGGGCTGGTATATTGGCCTACCATGCGTTGCTGCAGCCCTAGAGAGCCACGAGGTCGCGCGATGAGCAGGTGAAGCTATCGACAGGGTGAATTATCGAGTGAAGCTATCCGGAATTGTGACGATAGGGTTTCTATCTTATGCACTTCCCAAGTATCAACCGTGCTTGTGAGGAGAATGCCAACGATGGTGATGATGGCCTCAATAAGATTCAGGATCGGGAACGCGCTGCAATACGCAACATGTTCATTGCTAAAGCGATCGAACTGCCTTTGCGTTCTATCTGCGTCACTTGTATGTTTTTCAGAAGATGGAGTGTGAATCATGACCATGTACGTGGTGGTCTGAGACAAACGAGAGGTGGCTTGCGCAATACGCGAGAGCAAACAGGGAGCCAATCGGGGTAATGTAAGTGGATGATTTTCAAGGATACCAACATTCTTACTCTTTTTTTCTGCGACTTCTTCTCATAACGAAGACGTAGATTGTGGTTTCCCACATCAAGCAACGATGGCAGCAAAGAATGCCGCGAGCCGGCGACAACTAGAGCAAGCACAAACAATCATTTCCGTTACCTAAAGAGATGTAAGAGGTAGACAATGAACAAACGCATGCTCATTATCCCCATCGCATGATATGAGATAAAGCGCGACGCATCGTCTTCAACTTACCCTGGGACTCTCTCTCTCATCTCTCTCTCTCTCTCTCTCTCTTTCTCTCCACACCGTCAAGTTCCAACTAGCGCGACTAACGTTGGGCCTCCCCATTCTGCCCAGCACCGCTTCATCGTGCTGTAGGTACATACCTAAGATACGTAGGTATCTCCAGCTAGCGAAACGCAAGGACAGCGACCATGGCACCGACCATCGACGTCATCCGACACGCGGAATCCTATCACAACGTCGATCCCGCTCACAGAAACACGCGCGACCCGAACTTGACACCGCATGGCCGAGAGCAGTGCCGTGCGCTGGCCCAGACATACCCGCACATGAGACATGTCAGCCATCTCGTCGCCTCACCCTTGAACCGGTGCGTTTCAACGGCCGTCATCGCCTTTGGGGACGCGGTGTCGGCGGGGAAGCAGGCTATACTGCTTCCAGAGCTCCAGGAGACGGGCAACAGTGAGTGTGTCCTCTCTTAGGTACTTTTCCAAAGGTGTGCCGATATAAATGGCCCATGAGCAAGTCCGGTCAAAGCCAGGTCATATCCAGAACCGGCGCAGCGCTCGTCTACCATGTATTTTCAACGGGGAATGATTACTGACTAGAGATGCTTCAGTGCCCACTGACACCGGTTCCGATCGTGAAGCGATTCAATTCATGTACGGATCCCAGGTGGATGTGTCCGAACTCGACAGTAATTGGTCGTACCGGGGCCCAGGTTCATTCTACACACCAGATCTAGCACTTGTGGAGGAGCGGGCGCGACAAGCACGTCTATTCATTCGCAATCTTGCACGGCAGGCGAGAGACGATGCACATATCGTCGTCGTCAGCCACGGAGGTTTTCTTCACTTCTTGACGCAGGACTTCGCCGGCATAGGCGGTAGATACTTCACAAGCTACGGGAACCTGACCATGCGGAGCTTCCATTTCGACGATCTCCACGGCCAGGACTCTGTCGCTGCCATGTCGGAGACACCGTCTAGTCAGGAGAAGAATAACTTCAACTGCTGGTCCACCTTGAGCGAGGAAGAGAGGCGTATTGCGAAAGCTTGTGCGACGAGGCGAGTGGAAGCGCAAAAGGCTTGGTTCGAAAAGACCGCAGCGTCTGAAGGGGCCAGCGGCTGAGAATTGACTTTTTGCACGCAGGCTTCTCTCGAAGTTAACACTGCGGTATTCGAACTCTTGTACGTACTTGGTTCTATTCCAGCCCACTGGGGCGTCTTGGTTTTCGAAAAGGAAGAGTGCTAATCTCCAAGCCGCAGTCACGCCCCTCCTCGTCCCAGTGGGAGTCTCCATCTCTGTGTGAGTTTGGCATGGAGGATCTGATGAAAGACGAAAGACACTCAAATGCTGTAGGAAAAAAAAAAAAAAAAATTCAGTCTCCTCAATTCAGCCAAACGAGGGCGTGCAAACTGCTTTGCGCTTTCACATTGACCTCGAGATACTGCTCAGTGACTAGGTGCCAGTCCTTAATTTGCTCAAAACTCAATAATAGAATTAGAAGTAAACATGCGTTCAAAGTTCGAGAATGCCACAGCCCCATGATGATGCCCTCAGGGTTCTAGGAACTCTTCGCCTCGCAGATCTATTTAATCTGCACCTCACAGCGCGTTTCCCAACAGATTCCTTCCATCTCCAACAACCAAGCACCGCATAATCAATCAGATCCCAATCGCTTTCACACCTGACAACCAAACACCAAAAATGCATTTCATCAAGTCCATGCTCGCGGCCTCCGCCGTTGTTGGCACTGCCATTGCTGGCGGATCTGACTTTTGGGCTACCTGCAATGACGTCCATCTGGACAAGATTTCGAGGGAGGAGGACGCCATGGTCATGGAAAGGGATTCGAATTCCACGGCCCCAGTCGTGGCCATGGAAAGGGAGCGGAAGCCCACCTGGGAGCTGAGGGCCTCCTGTGCGACAGAAGGGCTAAGCCACATCACCAGCACGCTGAATCTCGACCTGTGTATCGCGGCTACCGATTTCGGTACTTTGGTGGCTCAGGACCGGTATATTTCTCTTTTCCTTGTCTTCGCCGTTTCCTCCCCCTTTCCCTCTCTCTCTCTCTTGGAGACGCAATGAGGATCGCTTCGATGATCTTTCTTCATCGAAAACCCCTTCAAGACTCGGGTACTGACTCTCTGCGTAGGGGAATGATGTCCGAGAACAGCGTGAACTGTACCATCAGACCCGGAACGAGTTCTCTTCGGTGCGACTGCTACGACTACAACACGGATACGTGGCCCCATGCCACCATCAACCTCAGTAAGTGGACCTTTCTGCCCCTGCATGCACAATTTTGGAAACACATCAGGAAAGCTGGAGAAAAACATGATGCTGACGCATGTTCTTCCGTACAGACTCGTTCATCGGCGCACATGGCGGCATCTTGTATTGCGGACCCCACTTCGGCCGCAGCGTCGAGCACGCCTTTGTCTAAATGGCAGCTAGTTGGGAGCGACCGGTTCGCCAACCAGTGCAATGAATACTTCGTGGGAGGATCGTCAGTACGGTCTCTGACAGCCGCTCTTTCGCGGCGAGGTCTCCCACCTGAAGTAGCTCCCGTGACATATATTTCAATCTAATCACATACTCTTATTTAACCCTCCAAAATGTCCCGTCGGTAATTTTGTGTGACTTGACTAGTAGTGATTCGATTCTACGTAGGCTGTCCTGTAGTAAAGCCTATGGTGTCAAAGCGTGTATGCAATAGAGCAAACACACAGCTAGGAGACGGTATTGGGGATGCCTCAGAACCTTACCACCTCATTCCCATCGAGAGCATGCATTCTCCCATCGATCAGAGGTAACGAGAGGCCATGGAGCAAGCTCAGCACCATGTAAGCGACACACATCATCGTACTCGATGCAGAGGCTTGCAAGAAAAGGAACGTCGTCTACGATTCCCAGTGCGGAGTCTCGGGGCACACACGGTTGGAGAGCTTGAACTTTGGTCCTGTCATTCCGGACAGGAAAGCTCTCGGTCTAGCGATCGAACCGAATTGTACAAGTGAACAGAGATTCGATAAATTCGGGCTGTAAGCTAACATTTTGCTAGGAGTATGACCCTGATGGGGGTTCCAAGAACCTGCACCAAAACATGCCTGGTCATGGCCGGGCCAAACACTGCAAATCCCACATGTCGAAATGGAATTAATTATGCAGGGCCCTATGGCCCAACCATGATATAGGTAGGGTGACATTCTGAGAGTGGTTTACACAAGGTTTGGCGACCACGCGGGTAGGCTTACAGATGAGCGATGTAGCAGGATTTGCTCAGTATTGGCATGTGATACGACTGCGTTTTTCTGTGGCCCTTGAAACCTTGAGCTCCAAGAGAGCCTCTCCCACTTCCCAATGGAAGCTGACTATAATCACCAACTTCAACATGGTTCACGAGGAGAGGATGCATGATGCAATACGTTGAGCGCAAAGGCCGGGTATTATGGTATATGATCTCGCTATCATGACTCTATGCCTTCTTCTTGCTCTTCGGCTTCTCGGTCTTCTTTTTACTACTCTTCTTCTCCTTCTCTTGACTCTCCGCTGTCGCCTCCTTGGCGCCATTCTTGGGCTTATTGAGAGCCTTTGGATCCAATCCACGCTTCCGCATCGCATTGCGCTTGGCACGCTCCATGTACTCTTCATCCTCCTCTTCGTCAAAGCCGCCAAAACCATCGTCCTGGACAGCCTGCTTGGGAACTTTGTCGTCTGCAACGATTGGAGTCTTATCGATGACCTCCTCATCATTAGAGGCAGAGACAGGCCCATTGCTGTCTTTGACCAGGTTTGCGGGCGTGGGCCCAATTTTCTGGAATTTGGCAACAAAGAAACCGTCCATGTTGAGCTGTGGCGATGATTAGTAAGTGGCAGATCGGTCACTCGAGACACTAGAACTTACAGTGTGGGGATAAAACCGCCGGGTATGGCTTAAGCTATCATGGAATTTCTTCCCTCTAAAGCTTGTGAATCCTTCTTTTCCAAAGGGTAGATCTGTAGATACGAGACGGACATTCGGCCGCTTGGTTAAAGCGTAGTTTACAACTGAACAGAGGTTAGCGACCTGTTTCGAGCGCATGGAGGTGTGCCGACGTTACTGACCCATCTCATTCTCCTCGATCGAAACTGAACATGTTGAATAACATATGAAACCCCCAGTAGCACTGGCATGGTTTACCGAGTCGATGGCACTTAATAGTAGCTGTTTTTGTGTATGGGGAAGAGTCATAAAGTCCTTCTCATCCTTATTCGTCTTGACACTAGGATCCTTGGCTACGACACCAGTACCCGTACAGGGAGCATCGAGTAGAACGCGATCGAAGCCTCCCATCGCCTTAGGAAACTCTCGTGCATCAAGGTTACAAACGATGGTATTGCGGACTCCGAGGCGGTGGATGTTTCCGATCAGACCTTTACTTCGCGACTTCGAGGGATCGTTTGCGAAGATAACACCCTTGTTTCTCATCATTGCCGCCATGTGAGTCGTCTTGCCACCAGGAGCACTGGCCATATCAAGAACCCTTTCTCCTTCTTGCGGACCTAACGCCATAACGGGCAGAAAAGAGCTAGCGGCTTGTAGAATATAGTGACCGGCCAGGTACTCGGGAGTAGCACCAAGTGGCACACTGGACTCGAAGATTTGTAGTCCGACCTTACTCCATTTACCCACGGGCTCTAAAGTAACGCCACGGTTGATGAGGGCTGACGCGAGTTCTCTCCTGCTTGTTTTCAGTGTATTCGTTCGAATGACGACCGGTCGCGCCGTCTCGTTAGCATCGAAGAATGCAAGGGCTTCCCTCGGTGTGAACAGATTGAACAGCTTTTCCGCAAGGAATTCAGAGTAGCCATAGTATGCACATATGTCCTTGATGAGTTGGGTTGTGTATTCCGACCTCGACCGACCAGGTTCCGAGAGCTTCTGGAAGTCGTCTAAGACGCGTACCGTATCGGTGATACGTGTGCGTAGCAGCCGCATATCTGGCGCAAGAAGTGCCTTCGTTTTCTGCGCCAGGTCGTCGTCTTCGTCATCTAGTACATGTGGCCGTTCGACATCGATGTTGGTCTGCATAGCTGCTTCTTCTAATTCGGCCTGCGCCTCGGCCTCCTCGAGAGCCTTCTCCTCATCGAGCTTCCGCGACAACCCAACGATGTTGGCAGCTGTAAGTTGCTCCTCGGCATCGGAGTCGTCTTCGTCTTCAGAGAACATGGCTTTCTTTTCGGCCCCGGCATCCGAGTCGTAGACCGAGTCATCTGAGCCCAGAAAGTCGTCGTTGAGAATTTGGTCGTTCTCACTGGCAGACTCGTCGTCTTCCTCGCCAGAGTCGAGCTCGCCAACACCGTCGCTAATTTCATCGAGGTCCATGTCTGGCTCCGGCCGTCTCGACTTTGACTTCGAAACCTTGCCATTGGGCTTGGCTATGGGGGTCACTTTGGAGGAATTGGTCTTTCCATTGCTCTTGGGCTTCGGCGCAGGAGCTTCTTTTGTAGTTCGTCTCTTCTTCTTGTTCGGGGCTTCGGCGGGGACATCTTCGGCTGGCAAACCAGCTTTTTGCCGTAATTTGGCAAAGTGCTTATCACCCAGGGCATCTGGCATGCCCTGGTGACGGTCCTTTCTCTTGTTCTTGACCATGGTTGTTGTTTGAAAGCCAAAAAGAACAAGACTTTTGAAAGATCAAGGGTATCAATTACTAGAAAATCGGTTGCCCGAAATTCAGAAATCAGTCCCGCTACAGCAACTTTTTTCCCAGGCGATAAAGCGATAAGAAATCTATCAGCTCCCCACTTCCCACGAAAGACTGAAGTATCCATGTCAATACCTCAGCCACGCTTGTCAGAGCTCCAGCCACAAAGTGGGATGTACAGCCCAGATATGTGGCGCACAGGATTGAAGGTGGGACATCATCATCATTTCGCCAGGCTGTTGGTACCATTGTTGTTCATACTCCTCATTTCACTTTCTACATACTGACAATCTTTCGCCAGTCGACAAAATGACCGAGGTTTCGTTCGCCAAACAGTTCCTGTCGGTGCTAGATGCTCGCCCAGTCAAGCTGTCTCCCGACCATGTCGAGGACCCAAAGAGCTATCAGCAAAGGGCAGCAGTACGTTGTCTCACCTGACTATAATGAATATTGCAACTAATAGACCTGCAGTACACTCTTCCCCGTATGCCGAAGCCAATGTCCAAGCCCAATCGAACCACCGCCCCAGGTTCTGAGCGCAGCATATCCGTGAGCGTCAAGTCCGCGCGTAATCCACCGCTCGACATCAAGCTCCCCCCACAGACCCTCAACACCTCTATACTCGACATCAAGGGACTGGTCTCCGGCGAAACCAGTATTCCCTCTGATAAGATGAAAATACTTTTCAAGAAGAAGCCCGTGCAGGACTCAAAGGCCCTCAAGGATCTCGTGGCGGAAGGCGAGAGCAGTCTTGAGTTTAGTGTCATGGTCATGGGCGGGGCGGCGGCAATGGTCACCCCCAAGAAAGAAGAGGTAGAGGACGCACAGAAGGATGTTGCTCAGGGACAGAGCGGCGCAGAGGTTTTGCAGACAACAGAATTCTGGAGCGATCTCAAAGGCTTCCTGTTACAGAGGTTGAGGGATGAGCAGGTGGCCGGTGACCTTACGAATACATTTCAAGCTGCTTGGAAGGCAAAGGGATAGACGAAAAGCTACGGTCAAGTGGAGTTTTCGCAAAACAAATGAATGATGGCACTGGCACTTGGGACGCAGACGAAGGTCGAGGAATAGCACTGACGGCTCAAGAGTATGCGCAAGAATGCTCTACATTCCAGTATGACTTTTGTGGTGTATGCCTTAGGTCTGGGCTAACATCAAATCTGGAAATTCACGTCAAGCCTCGTGAGAAGAAAAGGTGGACAAACTGCCTCTATGTTCCCATGTTGTGTGTAGGTGCGGGGGTAGCGAGAATCCCATCTCATCCGTCGCGCAGTGTCGTTAACTTCGTAGAGACCGTGCCTAGTTGTGGTTGCCCACCTATTGCCGGCCATCGTCTTCGTCTTCCCAGCAGCCCGGTAGATTTACCAGGAGGGTGAATGCGCCTAAGCAAGACCTTTGCTGACAATCTTCAGTACCGTGTCGTATTCGATGTCATCCTGGTCATTGGCCTGCAGTTCGGTGGCAATCCCGTTAAGAGAGCGCTTCAGCGCCTCCTTGGAGGAGGCGTACACCATCTTGGCCTGCCAAGTGGTCAGCATCATGTCTCTCAAAGTAGAGCCGACTAAGATTTTACTTACCATAACGCCGGCATCATCTGGAGACCAGGCAATGAAGGTGATCTTGTTCCTGCGAACGGTTAATACACTCGTCGTGCCCATCTAACATCGTCGGGACGAACCGGGAACCCTCTCCACTAGCAAGGCTGTACTCGAAGTCGTAGACGGCGTAGCGGGGACCCTTGCCAACAGCACCCTGCATAACATGGTTAGAAGGAGTCGAAGATAGCCGGCGGTAATATGGTGGTTCTTACAGTCTTGCTCTTGGTAGTGGCGTTGACAAGCTTCTCACGGAAGTTCTCCCAGTCCTTATCCTCGGAGGCTTCCTCGACGACGATTTCTCGGTTGTCGTCCGACAGCTTAAAGATTATGTATTTGAGCTTCTTCTGGAGCTTAAGGTCGTTGAATGTGGTGATGCATTCTTGCGACACGGTGGCTCTGTACGCGTTGTTGATCTATCAGTCACATGGTCCGGCCAAATTTACAGTAGAGAGCAGTATGCACGAGGGGGGAAGCTATGCATAGGAGCGAAGCGATCGGGCGCGAAGACGGTGTATTGGAGAGGGGCAGCGGCAGTCTACGAACCCTGACTGAGACTATGGATGGAGATCATGTCAGTCATCATGCATTGAGCCTGCTGGAATTCGAGACGTGTACTCACCATTCTGGCGGAGTTTGGCTTTCAATGAAGCGAACGATGATGGGAAGGACTGTGACGTTGGCTGTCAGTGGGGTTCAGAATGCGTGCATGTCCGCCCGGCCAGAGCTTCAGCATAGGGGACGGCAGGATTATATGCAGAGGCGGGAGTCTGGAAGATGGACTTAGGCAGCACTGACATTAGAGGAATGATACAACGTGGTCCAGAGACTCGCGAGTACGTGACAGGATCGGGGGATGGAGATGCGATAATTAGGAGAGGAAGAGAAGGGGAGAGGAGGGTAGGATGTTTTTAGTGTGGGACACTTATCGCAATGGAGGGGGAGAAGTCGGTCGGGCTGCTGCAAAAACGGAGGCGGCACACACACAATGCTTTGGTGGGGTGATTCCCCTGCTCCTCACTACCCAAGCAGGCTGTTAGCATGGCCCGTCGCAGTGGGCAACCAAGCAGTCCCCCCTGGTGCATACGCACGTGATCTCCATCCAAGTCTTATCGTAGGTACCTATATTCTTGGTAGCTGGATATGTAGGTACAGGTATAAGATCTTTTTAGGATCAACAATGCTGCTGCCTCGCAAAGCCTCATTCGCATTCGTAATTCATTTCTTTCGTATATACCGCGTCCAACAGGCAGAAGTTGATCGAGACACTTATTCAGTGGCCTAAACTCAATAACGAACACCGAATCAGAGCAAGGTAGATACGTAATCAGGTAGTCTGACATTTGAAGCTTCTCTACTTCTTTTCCCACAAGTAGGCAGTGGCAGCCCGTGGCTTAGTCTATTATACAACTCTTTACAACGCCGCTCGGGATATCAAGTATGAACAAAGTACAGATGAGGGCTGAGAGGGGAGATGAAGAGATTACATGGCCGCGTCAATATGATCCGTCCGTCGAAACACCGGGAAGTCAAATGCTCCTTTAGCCCAGATTTTTGATACAAGAGAACATGCCGCCATTTTACATCATTCCACCCATACCGCCCATGCCGCCCATGCCGCCCATACCACCAGGCATGCCACCGCCAGACTTCTCCTCAGGAGCCTCGACGATGGCAACCTCGGTGGTACCAAGCAGTGAAGCAACGCCACTGGCGTCAACAAGACCAGTACGGACGACCTTGAAGGGGTCCAGAATACCAGCTTGGATCATGTCGACGTATTCGCCCTTCGAGCTGTCGAATCCCTTGTTAAAATCGGCGCCAAATTCATCAATCAGCTTGCCGACAACAACCGAGCCCTCCATGCCGGCATTCTCGACGATGGTTCGGGCAGGGCGGGTGATGGCGTTCTTGATGATACTAACACCAAGCTGCTGGTCAAAGTTGGCGGCCTTGACGTCCTTGAGGGCTTGGCTGGAAGCCTTGAGTAGGGCAGTACCACCACCAGGCAGGATGCCCTCCTCGACGGCAGCGCGAGTGGCGTTCAACGCATCGACAAATCGATCCTTCTTCTCACCAACCTCAACCTCGGAAGAGCCGCCGACCTTGATAACCGCAACTCCGCCAGAGAGCTTGGCAAGGCGCTCTTGCAGCTTTTCCTTCTCGTAGTCCGAGGTGGTGGGGTCGCTCATAACGCCACGAATCTGCTCACAACGCTGGGCGATGTTGTCCTTGCTGCCCTCGCCGTTCAGGATGATGGTGTCCTCCTTGGTGATGGTGATGGAGCCAGTGGAACCGAAGAGATCAGGGGTAGCCTTCTCCAACTTGATGTCAAGCTCATCCGTGAAGACGGTACCGTTAGTGAGGACAGCAATATCGCCAAGGATGGACTTGCGGTTGTCACCGAAGCCAGGGGCCTTGACGGCAGCGACGTGCAGCTGGCCACGGAGCTTGTTCAGGATGCAAACAGCGAGGGCCTCACCGTCAATGTCCTCGGCAATGATGACAAGGGGTCGGCGCATTTTAGTAGAGGCCTCAAGAGCGGGGAGAATATCCTGAACAGCGGAGATCTTCTTCTCGGAGAGCAGGATCAGGGGCTTCTCAAACTCAACCTTCTGAGCCTTGGCGTCAGTGATGAAGTAAGGTGAGACGAAACCACGGTCGAATCGCATGCCCTCAGTAACCTCGAGCTCGTCGCTCATCGTCTTGCCCTCCTTGACGGTGATAACACCCTCCTTGCCGACCTTCTCCATGGCGTTGGCAATAAGCTTGCCAATGTGAGCATCACCGTTGGCAGAGATGGTAGCAACTTGCGCCACTTCCTCAGTAGTTGTAATGTCTCGCTTGTTCTGCTGGAGGTACTCCACGACAGCATCGACAGCAGCTTGAGTACCGCGGCGAAGGTCCATGGGGTTGCAGCCAGCGGCCACGTTCTTGACAGTCTCGGCGAAAATAGCTCGGGCAAGGACAGTAGCACTGGTGGTACCATCACCGGCGGATTCGTTTGTCTTAGACGCAACATCTTGCAATAGTCGGGCGCCCAAGTTCTCGAACTTGTCTTCTAAGCTGATGGCCTTTGCGACAGTAACACCATCTGTACGGATTTATCGTTAGATTTATACATGACCAAGACAGTAGGTGATGGAAAGCTGCAGTAAACGTACCCTTTGTAATCTTGGGAGAGCCATAGCTTGACTCAATCAACACATTGCGACCCTTGGGACCAAGAGTTGTGGCGACAGCCTTAGCCAAGGTCTCAACACCGGCAAGCAGAGCAGCGCGACCCTCAACACCGAACTTCAGTTCCTAGATATACCGCGGGTTAGTATCGGTGGCTCCATACAAGTCTTGAAGAAGCCTATTATTGGCTTTGGAAAAGACAGTCACCAACCTTGTGAGCGAACCGAAGCTGTTGTGACAGGCCAGCACCAGCTCGGTACTTGGTAGCTGCAGCTGAGGAGAGGACAGAAGCCCTCGCTCGGGATGAAAGAGCACGCTGCATTGTGATGTGTATAGATTAAAAGGAGGTATTAGAAGAAGACAACGGCGGAAGAGTATCGATTACAGTGGGAAGGAAGGGAGGAAAGGAGGATGAGGATGAGGATGTTGTTATGGGATGGAAGGAAAGAAAAGGGTTCTTCTCACGATTGGAGAACCTGGGGGAGAGCTTCAAAAAATTTGGTTCGAGGCCGAAGCGGCCAGAAGCCGAGGTTAACGGCGCTAGGCCGGTTTTGGTATAGCGGGTATGGAACTTTCATTCGCTGTGGAAAATGCTCGAAGTATGTACTAGGGTCATAGCCCCATTTGATGCATATTTGTATACAAGCATTATACCTCCCTTAGCAAACTTGGGTACTTGATTTCATCCATATCTATAATGCACAAGTTCTTTACCAGGAGTCAATGTTCATATCCAGTGTGCTCAAGCCATCAGAATAGTTACCTCCATGGCTTCTTTATATGGGGCGCTTTGAAAGTAATAGGTTTGTTCACTGGATACAGGATTTTGTGCAGAGCTGATCATTCAATTGTTTCGGAAAGACAATACCATTGACTATGCCCACGCCTTACTCGTGTATTTCCGGATCATCTCAAAAGAAGATGCTTTGTGAAGTCGCTCTAAATATACCTTGTTGTTGACTTTCATTGGCTTCATGTTGTCATCGTATATGTGGTGATGAACATCCATCGGTAGAGCTGCGGGCGGGGCGGCTTATAAAAACGGTAGTGCATAAATAGCTGTCCAGCACTGCTGATTCATCTGAAGCAACTAGCTCCAGGTAAATTCCGGGGCATGGCGGTTTTAGGACGTTTCTAACCCCGTGCTTACAAACTCTCAGATCTGAAGACATTCAACTTGTTTGAAGACAAGTATATTAGGTTTGCTGTGTCGCTCTTTGTGATAGACTGGTTTGACGCTCATTCACAAGTTACCTACTGCACTCCACCGACGTCTTCCCATCAATCAGCCATGTCCGCCATTGCCAAGACTATCGTGGCTACCGGTGCCACATCTGGTCTCGTAAGTTCAAGCTCGACTTACACGTCGACCCTCTGTCTCGCGATATAACGAGCAACGGTCTAACACGATACTCCAGGGGTTCGAGCTCGTAAAGCAGCTCCTCGCTCAGACGCAGCCTTACAAGTTCATCCTTGGGGCGCGGGACGTAGAAACCAGCCAAGCAGCTTATAATGGGCTCAAATACGACAGCAGCACGCATGATGTGACCATTTTCCCAGTGGAACTGAAGAACATGAAGAGCGTCAAAACATTCGCTCAGCAGACGCTGGAAAAAGTCGGCTCTGACAAGATCGACTTCCTGATGTTGAATGCCGGCACAGCCATGGCGAAGAACGGAGAAGGGCCATATGGTTCCAAGTGGTCTGAGCCGTATCTCGTCAACCATCTTTGTGAGTCCCACTTCATCTTTACTCAGCAACGCGAGAAGGTTAATGTGAAATATAGCACAACATTACCTTACACACCTTCTTCGGAAGAAATTGGAAGAGTCCAGGACCCGAGTTGTGGTGGTCTCATCAGGAGCCGTGCGCCAAGTGACAGACACGAGTAAGTTAAGAAACCTAATTGAGCTACCTCGATTCAATACTGATCTCTTATCTCAGATGTCCTGAAGGAAGAAGCCCGTGCGTCCAATTCCGAATCAGCTGCATCGTCAGGGCTACCAGCAGTATATGGTGTGACCAAGTTCATTCAGCTCCTCTCCGCACATTGGTGGCGGCGCGAACTTCGGGATACTTGTAAGGTCGTCGCCGTGTCCCCTGGTCTCATCCCGGGAACGGGCATTGGCCGTGGTAGTGGGTGGAAGATAGTTCTGAATCTAACAGACGCGAAGTCTGTCCCGGAAGGCAAGTACAGCTTAGACGCTTTCCAGGAAACATATTAACGTTAGTTACAGGTGCGCAGAGTATTTACGCAGCGTTTACGCGCGATGATTTCCCTGAGGACCCAGAACAGATCTTCTTGACGAGCTGGGGAGAGTGGTGGCCCAAAGACGTATACGGTCTCAGCCTCGACAAGGCCCTCCAGGAGAAGTGGTCTCCAAGCCAAGAGCGAATCGAAACAGAAGAAGGGGTTACGGCGTGAGAATGTAATTTCTCTGCTATGATATATGATTACTTATGTAGTGCCAACGAGCGAGTCCAAGTCTTGGAACACATAGTGGCACGTACCATTCTCTTTATACAGTTTCAAACAGAGACAAGCGCTACTTGCTATGATTCAGCGATTGAGCTATCACATTTATATGTCAAATAAATTCTCACTGACGAAGATCTGACCCTTATTTTACGCAGGACACAGGTGACCCATACTTATTGAAATTGAACTGAACTGAATCGACCGTGATCACATCATGATCACATCCAACTCCCCGCCAATGACTTTCCTCTCCAAGAACATTTCCACATAAAAGCATCGAATAGCAGAGGACCTTAATTTTTTTTTTCACTTCGTTCGTTTACACTAAGAAAAAGACTCAAGACAGTTGCTCGCCTATACCTCACCTACATCTACTTGAAGAACGAACAAAGAGACCAGCTTCCACCGGCACAATGCCCGACGCCCAAAAGGAACAGAAGATCAACGAGCAATACAGAGCACACAGCAAGCTGGCGTCTAATTCCGATAAAGCAGCACCTCGAGAAGACAAGAGGCAGTGGATCCAGTATGGCGATAGCCACATGTCCAATGATAGATCGCGTTCTCCCGGTAGCGGGCCCAAGGAGCCAAGAAGTACTCAGGAGGTATATAAAGATTGGAAGGCCAAGAATTCGTCCAGTTCTGGTAAGACTGGACAGTGACGCCTGCCACGATGGCGACGTTGAGGGTAGTCATCGCAATGGATGGGGCGTCACGGCCTCTGTATGGAGACGCCTACCGCTAGATGCCTTCTAAAGGCTGATTTTGATTGATTAATTATGATTTCTTCGGTATCTGATTCTTCCGCGCGTTCAGCGTCGGGAGCATGTTGTGGTGTGGCGTTTTGGCGACGAGACGTAGAACACGGTTCAGTAGCGTGTGTTGAACTTCAGACAAGATCAATGTGAAGCCAGACTTCGGGGTGTGCGTTAGGGTATCGAACAAGGTGCCTCCCGTCACGCGGTGAGAATTGCACAGGGAGTGGCGGATGACGAGTCGCTGCGCAGTCTTCCGCAGGCGTTCTCGGACCAGTATGTGATTGAAACCAGACCATGTTGATGGAGTCTGCACAAACTTTGCAGGTTCATTCATGTTGCGAGTCATATAAAACATAGTGTTGTGATCCTGTAGAGTTCTCGCCGTGCCTAATCGTGCCCCTTGAGTCCATGTGCTAGCATCGCGGAGAGATGAGTTCACGTCGTGCCATGACACGTAGTTATATTACAGCCATCGACCATGCAGGACGCTATTGTACATGAAGATGGTGAATACTCAATCATCCTGACAAGTCAGCATGCTGCTTAACTTCTCTAATACTACAGCCTGCTTATCTGCCGATGCCGTTGTCTTGTCCGTGGAATCGCCGACACTGACAGCGATGTTACAGCCACCTCCGAGAATTACGCTCGTCTCTGTCGGCAGTCGGTTGCTCCCGCAAGTCTCTACATCAGGTTCCGAGACGACGCCAGGGTTGATGCGCGTCATGATCCACTTGAAGTTGGCCGCGTCGGTGCAGTCCCCTTCGACCTCGGGGAAGTTCACGTTCAACCAGGTCTGGTTGGGGAGGTACGGCGCGCCCGAGTCCACGATCGCGTTGGTGAGCTGCGTCGCTAATTGTGCGTAGACGAGACTTCGTTGCGGCACGGGCTCGGTATCATAAGCGAGGTTCCCGCTGGAAGCACCGGAGAAGGCTAACGCGGGGATGCCTCTGTCGTTGCTGGCGAAGACGGCTACGCCCACGGTGCCCGAGAACGGTACTTGGACCCATAGGTTCGTGCCGACGTTGGGTCCCGATACGATGAGTTCTGGCGCCTCACCGTTGAAGAACTGGGGCGCGAAGGTATCGATCCCGTACCTTACAGAGGTAACGGGATACGAGTTTACCCAGTTCAACCTTGTGTTGGTGGCATTTGTACCAGTAGGGCCAGAGTTGGCCGGACAGCTATCATATTCACAGGCGTCTGTCCGTGGCTCAGGTTCTTCATCGGACGAACCTTCAAGAATTATCAGTAACCTGTTGCAAATACCAAGTCGGAAATTGGTCAACCTACCTGAGCCGGACCCGTTATCCGCTGGGGCCGAGAGAACAACGTCGTGACCTGCGTCGTTCAAGGCGTCATTCAGAGAGCGGATGTATAGCTCAGCCCAACCATCATCGTTCGACTGCACGATGCGCACTGCGCGAGTTGCCTGCAGTAGCGGCAGCGCGGTCAGAAGGGCCTGGTAACGCATCTTGACATGGAAGTAGACGATGATGAGTGAGAAGGCGACCAGCGCCGTCCACAAGCTTCTCGCGGCCATTTGGTGGTTATGTACCTATTAGGCGGCCTCGACTTCATTTCGGTTTATTGCCTCGTTCGGCAGCATGAGCCAAAGGCAGGCCAAAGAAAGGCCTCCTTTGGTCCCCTTGTGGCGATCTGTAGCTCGTGCCCCTGAAACCTCGAAGGCATGGATCAATCGCGGCTTCTGATTGGATCGTGGTGATCTGCAATGAAACTCGCTGACCCTGTACCGCCCAAGACGCATGAAGTGCCGAGGTGCTTGGCGGAGCTTAGCACTGCCACGGCCGCCACATTCACAGGCTTGACGCTGCTGCTAAGGCCGTGAGACCTAGGTACGGGGGATCGTGAGCACCGGTTTCCGATAGAGGAGAACGTCAGGTCGCCATTGCGCGATCCTTAGATGGGTATCATCAGGAGAGGGTCTCGTAGCTTGGTGTTCTCGGCGTTTGCTTGTGAAAAGAGCAGCGCGGGAGATCGCGAAGGGAAGAAATGGCTTGGAGGACGGTTTTGGGGAAGCGCCTGGAGCGCCAGGATTAATTCAAGCTTAACTGTGATTGAGTTGCATTCATTACCCGGTACATAAAATATCCAAGTAGGGGTAGATGTGGCTAGTGGGGTGGCAGTGAAATGATTGAACTGAGCCACCACTGTTAGTGATCATATCGTTCAGGGATTGGTGCTTCGTGAGGCTTGCATTGCCTAGCTTTGAAACAACCATACATATTGACTTCTACCACGAGCGTTGAAGAAAAAGGGATAGAGCCAATGCACTAGCCAAAAGGAATTATTTCTGCAACCAACTTGTCAAGTCGAGGCTGCCGTCAGCCGCCTATGTATAGTGAGAGTGAGGTTCATTGTTTCCAGAATGAAACCATCGGTTCCTATGGTCTCCAACACCACTAGCCACCATCAATTTATGGTGCTACGAACCTTGATCAAGTACTGCGAGCTGGAGATTGACTGATCCTAAATGCCTCTGGATCACATTCCTATTCTATGTGCCCATATACGAGCTCAATATCCTATTATCCCATCCTTCTAATCCCCTGAGCTTGGACCTAAAACCATTATTTCAGCGCATCCTTCACTGCATCTTTGCCCGGCTTCACATTCTCTTCTGCCACCAGAGCCACGATCCCATCTAGCCGCGCCACCAAGACCTGTATGCCTCGAGTGTCCGGCGCTTTCATGCTAACGTATCCAATCCTGCTCTTGTGTCTCTCGCTACCAGAGCTTTCAATGCTGCGTCACCCTGGAAGTCAATCAGCAAGCCCCGAGCTCCTTCCATCCTGGGACTCAGTCTTGACCTATCGCCCAGATCAAAGTCTGGAGCGCTGCATCCCACTAATGAATGCTTGTGCGCTTTGCTGTAGCCAAGTTGGCAACGCTATGAGAGACCCTATACGCACTCCATGACCAAATTCGTACCGTCGGGAGTAACGATGACATCGCGAATGAGGTTTTGGATCGCCGTAACAAATGGACCAGGTCGAGGCGTTGCTGCTTCTACATCGGCGCTGACTTGACCCTACTGTTCTTTGAAGGCAATCGTATGCGTCATGATAATTGTAAAACACGTACATACATACATATCAGTCAAAAGTCAAAACTCTTCCCTGTCGGCTATGTGCGCTAATTTGATCTGCCAAATGGTATCCAAAAGACCATGTCTAATACTTCATAGATTCCTTATGGCCCGCGAAACCATACGCCAGCGGCGGTATTGTTGAGCGAGAGATCACTGACGCTTATCTCCTTACTTTGGTACTCTTTCTGCAAGTCTGGCTCAAGCACACTTAAAGGAATGTTCATGCCCTCGGTGTATGGCGTTCCGAAATAATTGGCGCCTTCTTTCATCTTGTATGACTCCTTTCCTTTCTTCCTTGCTCTCAGATCCTCACTGGACTCATTTTCGGGGTCCCAGCCTGCGAACCCACCACTCTTCTTGCCTTGAAGCTGTAGACGAACTCCTTGAACGCTTTCGCGACTCGGATCACGGTCGGCGAAGTTGTGCGGGATGAACATGACGCTCGAGGCGCTCGTGTGCATTAGAGTATTCGGTACGTCACCCGAATGAGGGATGTGATGGCTTCCGACGTTGAAATAGACGACAAGATCCCCGTCGTACTCTGCGTCCGCTTCACTGTGGTTGAGACTCTCCGAATTGGCGATCTTGGTGAAGTCAATCAGAGGGTCGAGAGGCTCGAGGTAATTCAGCGGATCAGCTGCTCGGGGCTCGTTGTCCTTCTGTCGCACGACCCAGATGTCATGCTCGGCCCAACGAGCGCTCTCGCCCAAGACGGTGGAGTTCTGGATCGTCAGGTGCGGCGTACTGCCGAGACCAGTGCCAGATACGACCCTGTAGCCCTTTCGCTCGCCCCACGCGTTCTTCTTGTCGCTTGAATAAACGAGGAAGAATTCGCCGGAATTCTTTGGCCAGTCGAGGCCGGTCTCTTCAGATACCGGATACTCTACTAGATGCATGGTGTTGCGTTCTTTGACATACGGCTGGTCCCATGGATAGCTTACCGTTATGGGCTCCAAAGCAAGTCTCACCATATCGTTGGGCGTGCCAGCCACATCAAGATCGGCTTTGAAACTGATGACGTGGTCATGCATCGATGAGGATAGCGCATCGTGAATCCGGTGGCCGTACTCGTCTTCGTTCTTGTAAGGGTTGTTGGCATAGAAGGCGCCAAAGATATAGCCGGAGGCCCGTACTTTGACTTCAATCGCCCCGTCAAGGTAGAAGATGTAGTCAATCGTGTAGTCATAATTACCCACAGTCGAAACGGATCTGATCGTCAGAAACGTGTTCCTTGATGCTGTGACGGAGTATTGCGCCGTATGCCTCGACATCAGATAGTCAGAGGTAAACTCGAATATGCAGACGTTGTTGGGGATTGTCTTTGAGTTGCCGCCGCGATGGACATCAGTGCCAAGGTAATCGGCATACGCTGGGCAGTCATATCCAGGCACTAGCTCGAACGCATCGGTGCCCATGCCAAAGAAGGAGTCGAGAAACTCCTGCCCGCCCGCCATGGGATCGTCGCCAGCGTAGTGGGCGAGCGCTTCTTGTAGGCTGAGCTCATACATGACGCGCTCGCCCTTGAACCGCACGTCGAACAAGCCGACGCCGGTTGCTTGAGTCGAGGTAAGGAAAAACTCGAAGCCGAACCAAGATACATACTTGGCCGACTTGTCGAGCTTATACCTTGCCCCATAGGGCTGAATAGAGATTGGCGGCGGCAGGTCGCGACCTTCGGGTTGTGCGTCGAAGTCCTCGGTATCTGTCCACGGTCCGTCCAAATTGGCCGGTGTCTTCAAGAACCCCGGCTTCCTCACCGCTTCTCGGAACTCATCTACATTGGCGTACATCACGCCATTGTAGAACCACTCTCCCGCTTTCCACTGGCTAGTGTCTGGATTCGTGGCATCGAACCTGACATATATACCTTGCGGGAGTAGTGTGCGGCCCGAACTTCCCATACCAGGGCGGAAGAACTGAACCCATCCCAGGAGGTGGCCCTCCTCATGTACCGTCAACCTAGGGAAGGCTTGCAGCGAATCTGGGTCAAAGGGGTTATCCCCATTAACCTTGGCGCCCAGAAGCTCCATGGTGATATCGGATACGTTCTTCGCCAGAGACAACGACCAGTCCAAGCTCCCTACGAAGTCTGCCATCAGATTCGGCACTGAATTCTTGCCGGAGTTGAAAATCGAGTTCAGTGGCACTGCTCGTGTCTTCAATGACACGGGCAGCGGCCCTACAGCATGATAAGCCAAAAGTGGTCCATCATCAATGCTATTATGGGACAGCACTACTTTGGCCCATCTCTCTGGAATCTCGCCGTCCTGCCATATATACGGCAGGACATCTGACTTGTTGGGCTTGAGAGTCTCAAGGGCCAAGATAAAGTTCTCGAGGGCACTCTTAGGCCTTCTCGTCAGGTTAAGATCTTTCCATTCTTCTACAAGAAAATCATAGACTTCGTCGGCTTCCTGGCTGCTCAAGTCAGCCCAGACATTGTGTCTAGGAGCTTTGAATGCACTGCGGGATGACGAGCCCGTGCCAAGACTCTGTAAGCTGCCTTGGCGCGGAGTCCACAGGAACGCAACGGCGCTGATGAAAACGAGCACCGTTACGAGCCCCACGATAGGTCTTTTCGGGTATGTCATAGTCACATTAATAAAGAAGCGTGACGGAGCATTGAGGTACAGTAGAAAATGAGAGAATTTCTAGAGAGTAGGTACCTAAGCCGTTGAGATGCGGAGAGATAACGGTCGGTGATAGTAGCATCGGAGGTTGATCGGTTAGACTTGCCAGTCGCGGAAAGGTGGGGTTCCCTGCCGTCGTTATCTCCGACGAATGAAGTCATCAACAGTTTGCCGACCAACTCGGCTGGCTCATCAACACATCACTTGTGTCCGCTAAATACTATGCTATTTCGTCTCAGATCAGATTTATGAGTCTCAAAATCATTCCAAGTTCTGTCTTGTTGCCAGTGGTCTGGCTGGCGCTTGGCTCCGTTCATGTGGGGTTGGGGGAATATCACACGTGTATTGGCACTCGGCCGCGCCTCCACCAGCACATCCAGTATCGACTTATGGCCACATGATTGGAGCTGCTACACAGGACGTACATATAAATCACCATGCGACAAGTTCAACTGCGGAACTACTGACAGAGCGCTATGAAGACGAGCCACGACAGACAGGGCTAGGAAGGCAGTCTTGGACCTCCAAGCTCCCGGAATAGGGGCAAATATGGGAGTGACCGGATGGAGAGGGAAAACCTCAGTGTTTTGGATCCTTCCTTGCCGGAATCGAGTCAAAAGTCCTATCTCAGCCAGAGACTTCTGTGCGCCTTAAATGATATACCATTTTGGTGAGAAACTTGTTGATCAGGTAGTTCCTCGGATATTTAATCTGGAGGAGGTACCTTGGGCTTCAGTCAATTGTATTTACCTGGCCTCTGTAGGCAGGCACGTATCAACGACCGGATAGAAAAGCTACCAGTAACATATAAACACGTGACAGTATCATGTTGCCGACCCTAATGTCGAGGCGCACACTTCTGTGAAATAGGCAAATGCACCTGAGTTCCGACGCGTCTCTGCCAACCCATTCCTTCCACCATTCATTCCAGTACATTCTTTGTCAATGTTCTCCTTTCGTTTCAGACCAGAATGGCACACAAAATATCCATTGCTATGCTTGGTTTTTGCTTTCACTAGTCCTATGGACCAGCTTTCAACAATACAAGATCTAAGAATATTATTCACCCTCTGCTGCATTCTCAACAATGGCCTCGTGGCCTCCCTGGCAAGTTGATAACCCACTCACCATCTGGAGATATCGAATACGTTCAGAGGCGACTTGAGAAGAGAGGCATAACCTTGCTGAAATACAATTGTAAGCGTCACCGTCCACTAACCCCCCTGGTGTAGTCTTGTTCCATAACTTTGATACCAACCTCACAATAATATGGCACGGTCTTTGCCACACGACCAACAACAACTGCGTGCTCGGTACATTCTTCGAAAAATGATACGAGTAAGTAGGTTACTACCCCATCACCTTCGTGGCATCCCTTCGCTCGATGCCACAAACCTTGATCTGCACAAAACGACCCCTGGTCGCCTATCTTAGATAGAGACGCCTTACGCGACGAAAATGGTCATTTGTCCCTTACTTGGGACCAGATAACCATCGTTGAAAACCCTTCGTCTCTCCCCCTACAGTAGCCGTGAAAGCCAGTGCTACCTTCAGTGGCTTGTAACTGTCGTACCAAAGCTAAAATTAACATTGAAACTAGTAGCGACACGACCGCTTTCGAAGACCTCAATGGATCCACCCAGGCCCCTCGTGGTTCCCCTTGAACGTTGGGAAGAAGGCGCCACCAGTAAGGTCTCGAAATATGTCGATGGAATGGTTACGCTAGTTATCGATCACGATCGGGCACGTCTTGTCGATGATAAAGCACATGTCATGATTTCAGCACTGGGGTGTAACGGAGCTCGGTTGTAGCACGAAGGCGCTCGTCTATCCAGAGAGGGTGTGATGCCTATGTCATGTACAGAGACTGTCTCATGACACTGCACAAAGTGGGAATATTGAGTCAGCACTAGGTATAACGGCCTTCAGGATGGTAGAAACGATTGAGACAGGGGAGAATGGAACGTCCTCCCAGCTAGATATATGTTGTCTGGCGTGTTCGAGCATGCGTTGTCAGTGCCTGGGTTGTAGAACTGGCGGACAATGGTGGGAATGGCTAGGTAGTATCCTGGACAGGGTCAACACAAATCAAAGACTCAAGCAAGCAATCAGTGGTTTGTCTGATGGGCCAATTCTGTGATCAATGTGTCTGTCTCTGTGTGGATGAAGCTGGAAAGAGAAGAGTGTCGGCTAGCGCTAGGGAAGAGCTACCTATGTACACAGGACAGGTGCTGACGTAACAGGCTACCTAGCTTCATCTATCTTACTAGCAATCTGTTAAACACTTTTCTCCGGAGCTCTTTATGATATAAATACACTCAACTGTCTACGACTAGCGAATACAGATCGTTCTTGGCATCCTCGTTTTCCACCAGTCGAGGGCGGACCTTAGTCTCCAGTAACCCAAGTGCTGGCTGTCGCGGGATGTAGGCGAAAAGGAGAAGGGGAAGCATCAGAAAAGCCTACGCGAGCGCAGACAGCTCCATGAGAGCGTGGCTAAGGTAGTTCCTGGCAGTTGCGCCTCTGAGACAGAGGCTAGACTCCGGGCTTGGCTGCAGGCACTGGTCGACTGCTTCGAGGATGTTGAAAGCATCCAGTGCTTCTAGTGTAGTCAGATACACGTATAATTTGGTGGTTCTTAGATTGTTTAATATCTCTATGCTTTATCAGCCATGATGCTTACAGCTAACTATGCCCTCTGACTGGGTACCTTGATGATACACGGTCAGCTGCGGAGTTAATGCGCAGCGCAGTAGCGACCAGCGACAGTGACCCGACCAGGCGGTATCAAGTAGGTACTTATGTATCACGAAGCCCACCTGGAGAATATTAACATGGGGTTACCTGCTTTACTCATCAAACAACATCACAAGCATTCGGCAAGGCGACGAGACAGAATGGTGAGGGTTGCGGACACTCACTAGGTACTCTATACTCCAGAAGTGGCGACGACGGAGTCACGTTGCACCAGAGTTGTTGAACACGATGAAATCGTTGCATTATATTAATACGCAAAGGTTACAGCAGGAGAAGAAATACAATGTTGTAGGAGACTTGTTGTCTTATTGATTGCTATGTACTGCTTGTGGCACTTTTCGCGAGCCCAAGGTCAGTGAGTCCAAGTTGGACGACGATCCCAAGCATCTTCAGCTTCAGTCCAGGTCAAATATCCTTCCATGATCGATTGCAACTATCAAAATACGCCTGAGAATACGCCGGCCTCGCTACCGAAAAACGCCAGATCAGTTCGCCTATCCATGCATACCACTCCCGCCCGAAGGCCCAATGCGAAGAAATTCGCTCCATACATGGTGCCGTCTACCTAAGAGCACGCCAGCCTGTGTTGCCACTGCAGAGAAAGATCTCTGTGGAGTGCAAGGGAGGTGAGTGAGGAGGGAATTAATAAGCGCGATCGATGCCAGAGGCACTGGCACCACCGTTACCATCGCGCTTGTCCTTCTTGAAGATGGAGAAGACCTTGTTGAAGACACCACGCTTTTTGGACTTGCCAGACTTAGAACCGCCCTGAGCGAAGCGGCCACGACCCTCACGAGCTTCAATGCTGGCTCTGACAATGACTTCAAGGCGGCGGATAACATCGTCATCGAGGGACTGCTGAATAGCAGTGTCGATAATACCAGGAACTGTCTCTTGAACAGCACGAGCGGCCATGTCAGGCATCATGTTGAGAAGTGTCTGGAGAGTGTTGATCTGAGAGCCCATAGCGGTGATGTTGTTGTTGGTGGAGCCGACAAGAGAGCCCATAGAGTCAATGTTGGTGCCAAGAGTGCGAGTGTAGCCATCAATGGCGTTGACGTGGCCCTGGATGGCGTTGATCTGAAGACCATGAGCTTCGTTGAGAGCGCGGTGAGCGTTGGTCTCGCGGCGGTGAGCTTCGTTGAGAGCGCTGTGAGTGTTGGTCTCGCGGCGGTGAGCCTGGGTCTCTTGGTGCATATTGCCAACTTGCTGACCGATAGCAGTGTCAATCATATCAAAGACGTGCTCAGTGACACGCTCCAAGTTAGCCTCAGTGACGCCGTTGCGGCCCCCAGAAGCCTGACTTTGAAGATCATCGCGAATCTGGCGCATAACACCAGCCATATCAACACCTCCAACAGAGGGCATTCGAAGAGGAGTGTTGGCAATGGCGTGACGAATGAGAGCATAGAGATTAGCCTCAGCGTTGATACCGTGGGCAAAGTTGTGAATGCGAGCCTTCATGACTTCCTCGGCAGCCATCTCGCCACGAGTCTCGTCACGGTTCTGGATGAATTGAGCAATTTCGACTTGGATACGGATGATCTTCTCGTTGGTGGCCCACTCCTCTTCAGGAACCTGAGCCTTGGCCTTGCAAAGGCGAATGTAGTTGTTGTAGTCGTCCATGAGGGCGTTGACATCATGGGAGGGAGTGGTGGTGGTTGGGAAGGCCTCGTTGGCACGGGCGGTGGTAAGTCTGCAGGCGATGGCAATCAACTGCTCCGGGGTGCAGTCCTTGGCTTCTTTCTCTTCTTGCTCTTCGGGCTCTTCAGTGTCAGAAGTGGTAGGGGGAATAGGCACGTGGGTGGCAGCAGGCTCATTGCCCGTGTTGTGAAAGTTGTCGGAGACGGGAGTCTCAGGAGGGGTCTGAACACCCATGGCGATGGCAGAGTCCATAGTGTTAGACTTCTTGTACTGACGAGAAGACATTGTTGGATGAAAGGGCTGCAATACCGGCGTTAGTCTTTTTGATGACGACGTAGCTGGCAAAGTAGAGCGAAAACTTACTTGAAGATGTCGCAAGGGTGTAGTGTAGAAGTAATTGAAACTAGTAAACTAGTATGACTGGACAAGGTCTGATCAGTCACTTGCTTTAAAGATGGATGATCGTAGCAGGTTGATGGCGACTTGATTGTCTACGTTGGAAGGGCAGATAGTTTGATGGTGAAGGAAGGTGATGAAGTTGCTCGAGGTAGAAGGTTAAAATTGGTGAGATGCAGGAGGGAAATTGGTAATCTGAAGAGGTAGGCAGGCGATGATAGGTGGGCCGAGGCGACCAAGAGAATTTGGCTAATGGTAGAAGTGCAGATGAGGTTGTGATGAAGCGAGGGGAAAACATACCTTGATTCCAATAGAATAGGTGGTTTTACTTGAGGCGATCTCCGATCGAAGACAGGCTGCGTGAATTTTGTGGTCAGTCACAGAACATCGATGCTAAAGAATATCTTGGTGATGGAATTGAAGTTGTAGGTAGAGAGTAGAAGTTGGCAGAGATGGAGGTTGAGGTAGGTGAGTGGATGGCTTGTAGGTGATGGTGGGGTAGAGGGGCAGATCCCGAGGGGCAACGCCAAAAGCCAGGGAAAGGTTTATCATGTGGCCTCGGTTGCGAATACAATAAATGATCGACTTACCAGAGATTCTTAATGCTCGAACAAAGTTGTACTTGATGATGGTGTTGTGAGTCTGCGATGGTTAGAAATGGGTTGTGCTGGAGGCCAGTTTGTGGTGTTTTGGTGAAAGGCAGGGAGATAATGTTCGGGCGAGGATGGCAAAAATATGAGAGTGGTGTGAATGTGTGGGTGGCAGAAACAGGCGAAGGTGGTGTAGGAGAGTAGGTGTGGACGGAAGAGTTTTTCGATGAGGATTATGGCTGGTACCTCGAAATGTGTGGTAGGTAGATACGGGTTGGAAGTGAAGGTTGTGGCTTTGGAGATGGAGAGCAGCAAGACGATGCTCGTGCTATCAACTTACCTCAAAGTTCGAAGGCTGATGGGAGTCTGTCGTCTCGAAGATTGATGATGGTTGCGGGGGAGAGGAGGGAATCTCGAAGTGGAAATGGTGGGAGTCTCCCCTTTATAGGAGGCAGAGAGGCAGTCTCGAAGGCGGTGTACCGTACGACCGTTCTGCCATCGCTCACCATGCTGGCACTATTCCCAACCTCCCAACTTTCCAAGCAGTACCAATTACAGTGCTTGACCTGCTGCCATAAGCCTGGCTCTCCAGACTCCAGG
This sequence comes from Xylariaceae sp. FL0016, assembly GCA_022578815.1. NCBI lineage: Eukaryota > Fungi > Ascomycota > Sordariomycetes > Xylariales > Xylariaceae > Xylariaceae sp. FL0016. The sequence continues at coordinate 909,879 of MU388732.1, forward strand.
CATATATGTTGGGTGGGGCCTGCGCCATCTCTGCCACTGGTCGACCATCTTGCTGCCAGCCTCTATTTGAGGATGATAGTCTGTCTATCAGGCAATCTCAAATAATTGATAATACTCATGCCACAAACAGCCGGTACAATGGATATAATTATGCCCCTTTCGATTTCTTGCCTTCCATGTAAACGTCTGCTACCTCTTCATAGTCTGCCACAGCTATCACTCGTGGCTAGTCTCAAATGCTACCCCAACTTCCATATTTGATTCGTCTTGAATTCTGTAAATTTTTCATTTGGGGTTTGAAGGCAAAGGGCTGCTCCTTTTCCACCAATGTGACAAGTACCAAGTACAGCATGCAACATGAATCTTTCCGGGCATCCATCCACTGTCGAAAATCTCTGCATTCAACTCTGAATATGTTCAGGTCGCTTGCATAGCTTTGAACTTAACGTTCGATGTCCATTTTGGGGTTTGAGATATATTAGCTACTCATATATTGGCTCCATTTCTCAGGTGCATGTCTACCTAGGCAAGCATCGCAATGGTTGCGCGAATCTGCCTGAATTTATGAAGGCGAGGGATCCAAATAGGCTCCTAGGGAGACATCAATACTATCTCAATCTATTTTATCCCATCATCTATGTGCTATCTACCTACAATGCTGTTTACTGGTAGTTACCTACCGTAGCTCGAAGTCGTGTGCTGCATGTGATGTAGACTATCTGGGGTTCGCAGCACCCAGCACGACGACCGCAATATAGCATCTGAGCATCTAGCGATCTGAAAAACCTCTCAGTCTTACCATGTGCTGTATTAGATCATTATTCTCTTCTTTTGCTGCCAAAACTCGCCTCTTCCTTAACCCCAAATACCCCTTTTCATGCGGCTCAGCGACGTGTCGTTGGATTTAGCGCCTCATACTCCACTAGGGTGCACAGCGTGGGGGCCATGGCACGCCTAAGCAGTGGGGCGACCGTTGGCTGTCAGACCGCCCCACCTGCCCTTCTTGGTGGCTATCGTACCTCTTGATTTCGTAAGCAGTCGAGGCAGGAGGGCTTGGTAGCACAGCAGGACGATGGCGTCGTCCAGACCCTTGTATGGGAGGTGTCAGTGCGCAAAGTGGTACTGTAGACGAGCGAGGGAGGCCAGATTGAGGCAAGAAGTTGCGGCACTGTAATTGAGAGCCAGTTACCGTTGCAGTACAAGAGTGCTGGGCCAACTCCACGATGATCTATATGAGACAATACGATGTGCTCGATCGTGACTGCGTATGGCGCGTATGACGCGTATCTGTCTCCGGGCTCGTGTGATAGATTGGCAGCAGGCAGGTTCTTGGCGGTCAGGTAAGAAAATGCAAGTGAGGACTGGTCTTGCCATCGGGTAGCGGGTCGACGCAGGTGATGATATCACAGAATCGGCGGAAATAGTGCATCGTCGTCTCGCTATCTTAATTCTATGCTATCACTATGTAGCTCCAATGGCCTATTCATGCTGTCGTCACCGTACAAAGTCAAGGATCAGGGCAGATATTTCGTGATGGCTGGTGGAGGACCTTGGGCTGCGAACGCGAATTCTACGGTCGCTGGAGCTGGATGCATCAATTACGAAGAGCCGAGGGGCTGATAAGTAGCCAGCCTAGCGCTCTCATGAATGTTGGTAGCACCAAGATTTCAGCATCGATGTTCTGATCTGGAGATAATGGCAGAAATGCCCCAAGAGTTTGAGTTCGATAGAAACGTGCCATACAGAGTCTGATAAGGATAGCTTAGTATCCGCATCTCAATACACCGTCTTGCTAGTATCGCATAAGAAGCATATGGAGAACGTATGGTGAGACCAAAAAGGCGTGAAACAGGCTTGGGCAGAGCAATGTGTGCATGGGAGGCAATTCAGATACTCGCGGACTGAACTGGGAAGGAATGCAGGAGCACAGGATGGTAGCATGGATAGATAGCTGAGGGCAGGAACCTCGAATTCAGTTATCTACTCTATCTGAAAGTAGCTACAAAATTGGGTAGAGCAGATTCATCAAGCGTTGGAGCTATGATGCCATTCTTGGGAGCATAGATCAGCACAGGTACCGGACCCATCTTCGCTAAGAAACAGGTTCATCTAGTTTTGGGTTATCAGATAATGCAGTATCGAAACTGTGTACAACGTGCAACTAAGAGTTGGGCTAACATATTGACAGGGCTTGGATAGCTCTGCGACTTGTACATGGCATCACAGAAGGCTCAAGGTGTCAAAAGCTTGCAGGATATGATAGGAGATTTTGTCATTGATATCTACTGAGCGCACCACCGCGAAATAGATAATTAATTCCCCCTTGCCTGAGATAACCCGTAGTTACGTGAAGTTAACGTCATAATCATCAAGGATAGAAGTTGCTACCCAATGTCAGAATCCAGCCCTATGACGACCCTGTTTGGACGACTGTTAGCACCGGCAAGCGATACAACGCAAGACAGCAGGGGTCACATACCTATGCTGGTAACTCTGCGAAATCTGCCCAAAACCCTGATAACAGAATTTGAGGTCAGGTTCCGACAATCACAAATAGCCGTGCGTGTCGTGTGGATGGATCCATGTCGTGGGTGAGAAACCATAAGGGTAGGCGTTAGATAGAGTCGGCATCGCCACCGTCGTCGTTGCCATCGGACTCGCTCTTGACTGGGAGGTTCTTGCGGGCAGACTTAGGAGGCTTGGTGTCTGGTGAGGAAAAGCCATGTTAGCGTTGTAGTCAAAAGAGTGGATGCCTGGAATCGTTGGTGAGTGCGTATGTGGATGTGAGTGCGAGTGCGAATGATGGTGATGATGATGCTCGTGACCGTATCCAGGAATGGAATCAGGGTGCCGCGTCTCGTTGGCAGAAACGACGAGGATCTCGTCTTCGTCGTCTTTTTGGCTGTGAGTAGAGGTCGAGGGTTTGTGAGATGGTGTGGAATTCCCGTTCCCGTTTATGGAGGCAAGTACGGCGGCTTTCGAGTCATCAATCTGTCGCTCTGCTTTCACATGGTACGCATCTTCCAGTTTCAGTTTCAGTTCGGATTTGGTCTCACCCTTGATCTCGTCGTCATCACCAGCGTCCTCGTCAACGGCCTCGAGCTTGCGCTTCTTGGAGGCCTTGGAGGCCTTGCCGATGTCCTTGGCAGCTTTGGTCTCCTTCTTGACGGCGACGCCGCCGCCAGTAGGGATTCCGTGCTGTTTCATCAGGCGCTCATATCGCTTAGCACTATGTATAAGAAATAAGAAGTTAGAGCCCGATAGGAAACGCAATAGGCATAAAGAAAGAAGGTTAGGGGATGAGGAGTAGCTGCTTGTACTTACGCGGCACCTTTGCTGACAATGTCACACTCCTTATGGACCTGGTCGAAGTCGACCTAGTTTCGGTTAGCTGCTTCTGGAAGACTGGTAAAGACATGATTGTGACTTGATGTCTTACCTTGCCAGAAGAGGAGTGACGGATGCAAGAGATGAGGAAACGGAATTGGGAGTCGATATCGAGAGGAGCCATCGTGACTGATGATCAAGATGATACTTGAAGACCAATTGTTGTGGTGGATGTGGTAAGGTGGTAAAAGGCAGATGGTAAATGCCTAGCTGCAGGAAAGGGAGTGATGTAAAGGTAGATGTGGGTGGGGAGGCCCGAGAAGAGTTTGCGTGCAGAGGACAGGACCTTCTTATAGATATCTGGATGTTGGAAATTGGCAAATCCTTCAAACGACGTTCTGTAATTGGTCGAAAGCTGTATCTCCTAGGACACTGCTTTCCAAGCCCAAATATCCACCCTTCTCCTCGCCGGGCAGATGGCCACTGACAGAATGACTCGTCACTTGGGGAAACGTGACTTCGGCTCCACCTGTGGCTAGCCGTTCCTGTCGAGATCAAGCAGTTTAGCCGCTTCCACTTCAAGCAGAACTCCCCATTCGAGGACCTTCGGTGCCAATAGAGCCCTGCCCTGAAGATACCCGATCGAAAATGCCAAGCAGCTACTATCAAGCTCGGTAGGTAGTGAGACTGGTTGACTGGATATCTCGAGGGGCACACCAAAGCTCAAGCATGCCTGGTTCCAGCCACTTCTGATTAATGCTTCCTATACAGGAGTATCCAAAGCTGCAGTTGCCTCAAGAAAGATGCTTGTCAATGCTGGTATGTCTGGGTCATGGACGCTCTCGAGGAAGCTGTTGGACAGCATCCGTCCAGAACAGCAGCTCAAATATCAACGTTTACTACAAGACAGATTCTTGATTTAAGACATAGTAGTTCAATCTTTGACAACCCAAGAGCCCATAGTAAGAGAGGTCTTGTTTCTGTTCACAAGTCCCAGAAGAAATGCAAGGAAAAAATGATCATGGCGAGCTTCATTGTTAGAAACTACCAGTACTCCATTGACACATTCCCTTGTGGCTCAATGTAAGCTCTCTAGAAAGTGAGATCAGTTGTCTTTGCCTTTGATTGAGTATTAGAGTCTACCTTGCCAACCGCAAGAAAAGGGACTGGGTAGGCTAACTACTAGTTAGGTGGAATGGATCTGAGCCAGCTATTACTAGTTAGTTGTCTACGTAGGCCAGTGAGTAACTGTCATGTAGTTGTAGACTTTTATTTTCCCCGCAACTACATTTAGCTCCATTGGATGTCCCATGAGCTATCATGACCTGACGAATAATCTACTAGAACTGTGCGAGCGGACAATGGCGGGGTGCCCAAGGCAAATACAGACTGTGGCTTGCCAGGCTTGCTAAGATCCCAAACATCGTACGTTTGTCCTAGCTACAAGCACTGGTTTTGTTTGATTGCGAATAGTCACCCAGTTTTACCACGCAGGTGCCAGCCGTCCTTATAATTGAGGGGGCAACCACGCGTATCTGAAGTTTTTTCATTTCACTCCCCACACCAATCGACACAACTCAGTTTGAGATCTCTATTTAGGCCACCTAGTTACCACGAGATCCAGGTACGACAAGACATATCATTCAATGAAAGTAAGTTTTACCATGTACCCCACTCACACTGCTATGATGATTAACTATTCTCCTCTAGATATGCCACCCAGCGAAATACCACATAACGACACCGGGGAGGACACCGTGAAGGTAACCTCCCAGGAATTCCAGCTGATTTCAGCGATCTTCGCCAGGACTCCTCTCTCTAAGAAACCCTCAAATGGAGGGGACCTTGATTGGAAGAGTGTCGCCTCACAAGTCGGATTGACGAACGCCAATACGGCAAGAAACCGATTCCACCTAATCTGCCGCAAATTTGGTGTATGTGATCTAATGTTCCTATTCCCATTTGCTGGGCCCAGTCCGTAGAGCGTACCCGCTGGCTATCCCTCTGTCTAATCTTGCTGACAATCTCTACGTTCAGTGGTTCAGGGCGGATGAGCCCGAAGATCCTCCCGTTGTAGCTCCAGGGGCGGTCCCGACCAGGAAAAGCCATAACTTCACCCAGGAGAAGATGGATAACTATGGTCCCTCCAACAACTCCCTAAGACTGGCCGGCCAAAAGGACCGATTTGACATGAACGATCACGGGATGGGTGAGAATTTGCCTTCGGGGGAAGAAATCTGGTACGACTTTCCTGAGTAGTACGGGGATGTAGATTAAATTTCTACCTGTCATTAGACTATTGCACTTTCTCCCGAATCTGTAGCTTGCTCGCGAGCCTACACTTGCGCATGATAGAGCGCCATCGGGGAGGCCTGCTTTCGGGAGACACTGAGCAGCTTTCTTCGACTTTCTTCTCGCTTCTGTGTATTTGTGGGATCTGCTGCATGTCTAGAAATGTGCATCTGGTATCATTTCCTGCATCTTCATTGAGTCCAGCATACCTTACCTCAAAGAGTCATCACTTGCTGCCTGTTTTTTTTATGGAGGTCTCGGTAACTTTCGAGCGAATTGACGGCCTGTGGAAGCGTCTGTATGGCAACACTGCCTCTTCTATTTATGCCCTAACTAGTATTTCTATTGAGGGAGGTCGGCGTGCCAGAGTGGAGTAGTCGGAATCTAGATCGAGGAGAGCGGCCTAGGGGTAGTCACCGCGGAAGAAAGCTGTAACAAAAGTTAGCTCAAAGGAATGGAGTAGAATATTTAGTAAGAGAGACAGTGGGGATGCCTCGGAATGGCATTGTGTACACTTAGCTGTAGGCTCGATGGTTTACGGCAGGACAAAAGCGATAGACTGATCAAGGCAGCAGAGTTTGATTGAAATATGCCAGCAGCTGGCGGTAGAGAAGCAAATCCACAGCCAAGCTTCGAGTACCTGTTGCAATAGTTCAGACCAGCACAGAGAGTCAGGTCATAGAGGTCCCAGTAACAAGAATCAACTTGAATACAGCGCCAAGGACAGCAAAACGTCTTGTGGAAGCCGCTTTCCAGCCAGTTCATAAATTCGCACTTTGCAAGGGAGGCACACAATACGAGGCACAGTCATCACGGCAAACAGTGCAGAAGTATTCCCAGATTTCCTTATTGTGCTTTTGGGCAATGACTGTCCCTACTAACTACGAACTCAATCGCGCATCATTTTTGGTGTGTCGTGCAATCCTTCGTTCCGTGCCAAGTCGAGTATAGAAGGCAAGGAAATACAAGGAATAGAGTGTCCCAAGTGACGTTTTCAAGAGCCGGATTCCATGACCAAGAGCCACATCCTCCCATCCCCCTATAACCGATCGCCCCAGTTCCTCCAATATCCTTCATATCCATCACCCTTCCAGGACTTTACTCATCGTCGGAAGATGACAAAGCTGACGAGGCAGGTGCGACGAAGGGATTAGATCTCTTCGCCATCAGCAGGAGGAGCAGGCTCGTCCTCCTCAAGCTGACCCTTGTTGGCTGGAGCAGGACTACGAGATAGTCAGCCATAATTCTGAGCGGAAACTATTGAGTCGAAATGAAACAGAGTTTTCAACTTACGTGGCCTTGACCTTCTTGCGGGCTGGAGTGTCAGGCTCATCATCATCATCGTTAGCAGCCGACTCGAAGTCAACGGGATCGGGACGAGTGGTGCGCTTGCGGCCGCCAGTGGTGGAACGAGAACCGCCGCCATTCTTGGCAGCACCGCCCTTGGCGCCCTTCTTCGGGGTGGAGGGGACAGATCCGGCAGATCCGTTAGCACCAGCGCCGGCACCATCCTTGTCCTTTCGCTTCAGCTTCTGAAGGTGCTGTCTGCAGTAAGAAATATGATTAGCACTAGTTCTAAAATGAAACATTGGGCAAATAGAGAGGAAGGTAAGAAATGGCCATTGATAAATAAAAGAGGCGTGGCTAAGTGGGCTGTTCAAAGGTCATGGCATCAAGGAGGTTGGCTGTTATTACAAGGCGGCAGTATGGCTGTAGACATAGCCTTGGCCATTTAACTGCTCAATGATCTTCTCCCACTGAGCAGGGGTCGGAGGGGCATGGTCGATAATGGCGAGCAACAGGTCCGAACGGGTTTTGTCGTTCCACATGGTACGCCCAAGTGCATTTGTGTTGGCACCTGGGTTAGTTGGGAGGCGGATACGACCCGAGGTATTACCAGCCATGGCGGAAAATGTGCTTGGTAGAGGAGGAAAGAGATATTTAACGAAGGGTGGTGTGGTAAGAGGCAGACGGATTTGCTGATGATAGGGCAGAGTTGAAGATGGCAATGGAGGTTGACGGAGGAGGGGGGAGAAGTGGTGTCGATAGTGGGTGGGAAGGTCGACGAAGCTCTATGCATATGAGAGGAAGGAAGGAAGGAAGGATGGTTGTCGAGAGAGCAACGAGTGCTGCCGTAAGAGCAGTAGGGTAAGAGTGCAACAGGAAAATGCATACTTCAAGGCACTAGCACTGAATGTGTAGCCAAGGGCCTTCAGCTGCTTGATAACCTCATTCCATTGGGCGTTGCTTGGTTTAAGGACATCAACCATGGATATCAGCACGTCATTGTGGACGGCATCATTCCAATCCATGTATTTCTTGTTGCTAGCCATTGTGAAATGCACTTCTGGGTGATAGATTTGGGGTTGGGGAAACAATGTTGAATGCTTGGAAAAAGAGAGAACGGGAAAGAGTGATGCAGTGGTAGGAAGTGCTGTGCATAGCTTCGTCGACCAAGTAACCGAGTCTGTGGAGAGGGCAGAAGTGCTTGGGCTAGAGAATCAGATGGAACCCTCCACAGAACTGCTGGAACGATGTGGACTCAGGTGAACAGACTGAGACTGGTAGATAGTGAAATCATTTGTAATGATTTTCTCCTTCGGTGTATCATCATACCGCCATAGGTAGAAAGGGGTTCAAATCCTACCTGATGCCATTCCACGTGACATTGTGACCATAGTCAATCATACGATTGACAATCGCCACCTGGTGCTCCTTGGTGACAGTCAAGTCAGCCACCTCGTAGATGGTTTGGAAGAGGTGAGCTTGCTGCACATCATCCCACTTGCTGGCGGCCCCGGGTGCCATTTTGATGGTTGCTAGTTGAGGTAACAATGATGTGCTTCTCTTAAAGTGCAAGGAAGGCTGCAAGGCCGAGTTGTGGGAGGGCAGGATAGGTAGCAGTGGAGATACTGAAAATGACACTGATTCACAGAGGGTTGTTGTGGCTGGGGAAGGGGAATGGGTCAACAAGTCCACCTTGAAGCAGAGGAAAGTAGAAAAGACAGGCAGGGCAACAGTGATTGCTGCCTGATAAGGACCAACTTGCCGTCGAGCCAATGATTCCTTTTTGTAGCCAAGTGCAACAGAAGGTGTGTGAAGTCGCCGGTCACATCATAGCTAACAAGAGGAGAAAGAAAAACAAACAGAAAAATAACATAACCTACCGGATAGCCTCCCAGGTAGAGGCAGCACCTCGAGCCTCCATGTCTTGAACAATGGCCTCCTGCTTCTCTGGCGGAAAAGGTCCCATGGTGCTGAAGAGGGCAATCGAGAGGGCTCTGTAGCTCTCAATCGTCCAAGTGCCTTGCTTGCTTGGCTTGTTAGAAGACGACATTGTATCAGGTGCTGATGAGATCGATTGGCATTAGAGAGTTGATGATCACGAGTCAGAAGAATGCTACTTGATGAAAACAAGAGGTCTGTGAGGAGCCAGGGATGGCAGGCATGGATGGTGTGATGATGGAAACGTGTAAGCAGAGAGAAGTAGGGTTGAAAGGCAACTCAGGCAGGTTCAATCAATGGATGCAACGTACTTGTAATGAGGTGGCTGTTGGCGACGACGATGCTTCACATGGGCTAAGTATTCACACGCGTATTCTACATGGTCTTGTCGCATAATCCTGAACCTTACTCCTAGCCGGCTCGAAACTCCAATGGCAAGCAATAAGATGCAATCCCACCTATCATACAACTCCAAATGCCCCCTCCCTTAGGAGAATCCCGGCCGTCTATAGGGGCCAATGTGGATGCATCGTGCCATTTAATCACCAAACCAAAGAAGTATATCGCCAACATCAATCGCTCACTTGACCACCGTTTTGGGAACCAACAGTTCATTGACACAGCTTAGACAAGCATCGCTCACTGAGAATGATACCCAGTAAACAAGTGGACTGTATATCAAAGTTCTCGCCAGCTGAGATTATGCCTCGCCATAGTATCTGAGTAACATTAGCTTCGAATGCGGGTGATACGAGCCGTCGGATACTCACTCTGGGGGGCCATACTGATCCACTGGATTCGGCAGGCCATCAGCAGCTAATGCGAGAACTGCCTCATCTTCATTCGTTTGCTGATCGCCTTCATCAAGCCTCTGACGTTTCGGAGGCTGCTCCTCAAGATCAGGTTCACCTGACACTAGCCCCAAGTCGTCGTTGTCTGGTGCACCAACGGGGTCTTGCACCTGCATGCCCGCTGGAGCAGCAGGAGAATTCGGTTGCATCTCCGTGGCTTGGGGGTCAGGTATCTCGCTGGATGGAGGCTGGTCTGAGCTGGCTCCTGGGTTGGATGGTTGTTTCCTGGGACGACCGCGCCCTGGACCAGGACGACGTGTGATGGGATTCATAGTGGGATCAGACTTTCGTTGACTGTCCAAGGATGAGCCATTGGTGTCGGCCTTGTGCTGTGCTCTGCGCAAGCCTTGGAAGTGTTGACTGAAATTGTGTTAGCTTCACACGGCGGTAAATTGGTTCAGAGATGCAGATGTATCATGAGCTGCCCTTAGGATCGGAGTCGTGAACGTTTCAACGCAAGACATTACCATCGCATAGGAGAAGGCCAACATAGGGTCCACATGAAAGCCGGGTTCCATGAGAGCGTGATATGCTTTGGTACAATACGCGCAAAAGTCCAGGAAAGGCAGGATGAGGTAAGCACAGACGGAGCCTTGCATTGACAAGGGCTGACGAGTCAAATGTTGAGACGCAAAAGAAAAGAGAAGACGAAGAACAAGTCGAGCACGAGGTACATCAAGAGGCAGCTCAGCAGTGCAAGAAACAGGTCGGACGGAGAGGGTAGCAAGCAGAGTACGGAGTCCATCAGTATGTACAACTTACCGACACCCTTCATTGGTGAAGCCATAACCGAGCGAGCGCATATGGTTACCGATGGTGGTCCATTCTGCACCGCTAATTACGCCAATATTCTTAACTGAGAGTATGGTGAAGAAAAGGTCCTTATCCGCCCGATCATTCCAATTCTTGTTCATGATGAGCAGGAAAAGGTCGGTGGAGGGCGCTCAAGAACAAATAAGGCTAAGAATAGTCTATAGGCAAATATCGCGACTAAGTTAGAGAGGTAGGGAAGTGGAACTGGCAGCTTTGGTAAGATGGAATTCGCACGTGCAGCCGACGGAAATTGGTAGAGATGGGAGCTTTTGAGAGGTTGAGAAGAATGGGCACGACCTTTTTGGAGACCTTTGGAGCTGGACTGGGCAAGACTTGGGAGCTTGGATGGGGACGGGCGATGGGCAAAACGGGGGGGGAGTGAGTGAGAGTGAGACTTGATGAGCGCTAAGGATACGTGTGGTAGGCGAGGGAGGTGCGTCCAAAGGTGCCGTCGAGGTAGTAGACTTGTTGGTAGAAAAGTACTTACCATTCCAAGGGAACACAGGCGGTCGGGGACGGGGGTAACACTTGGACCGCTGTTGGACCACTCAAAAGTCGCGTAGTACTGGCAGATTGTGGGCCGACGCCCGTTTTTCTCGATGTCTTGACAGGATGGGTTGATGAGTTGGTGAAGGATCAGGATCTGAGCGCTGAGCTGGGTGGTCAGATCACGTGAAGTCCTGAGAAATGCGGGTGGCAATCTAGTGAGAGCAGCTGCCGGCAGCTGTGTCCATCCCCATGCCCATCGCGGCCTGGGAAGGCATCAGTCAAGCACCGCGGGACAGGGAAGACAGCAGGTGCAACCCAGTGTGTTGCCATCTATCTAGATGTTCCATTGTTATCCATGAGATACCTACCTAGCTTCTAGAGGTATGGCAGCACGGATTGAGGTCATCCTGATTGCAATTCAGCTAACATCTACCTGCTTGTAAATTATCAAAATCTTGTCCTCACTCCTCACCGTACTGTCTTCCTCGGCCGTCATTACGCAGGTCTTGGGGTGTGGCTCGGAGACTAGCCGTACATTCCGCCGACCTGCGTAGGGCCCAATGATCGATCAATCAATCAGTCAATCAACCAGGCAAGCATCTGCAGAAGCCTCCTCAACCACTTTACGCCCAAAAGGGAACAATGTACAGAGATATGAAACACTCACGTGAACTGGCGACTGGGACGCGAATGACTTCTCCACACAGTGCCTCCATGTCCTGCCGTGCGTGTCTGACCACAACGCGTCTGTGTTCATTTCCCCAACCCCTCCCTTCTATTTGCTTTTTTCCTCGCTACTTAGGTGCGATACGATGCCGCTCTCACCGATACCGTCACCCTTTGTTAACTCGATTCCGGTCCTCATTCTCCCAAGTCTCGCACCTGATATCGACCACACACCAGAAAGAGGCAATGGGCCGATTGAATATAGACAGGTGTGAGGCGGATGAAGCAGGCGAGGTGAGCCATCATATTGTGTCGAATCCTGCTATCAGATGCATCTCCAAGTGGAGATTCTGTAAATTTGAGTCGCTCGAGTACCGAATAAGTATCTCGCGCTTGTCTCGAGGTGCAACACCACAGAGCCACCGATTGAAATGGGTGCCAAGTTGGCGGTATGACATCAGGCGAATTGCACTACTCTATCGGCTGGATGTGACGAGTTCGCGAGGCTTGCAGCAGCTCCCATGATCAAAGCGATCCGTCCCTGGCCTGAGCCAAAGCTTGCGTCCGCCATGGTTCTTCAGTGGTGTAAATGGAGAACGCCATTCCGGTGAATTTCTCTCGTCGCATCTGTAAGTGCCTATATCACTCAAGTCTGCGAGCGAGTGCAAAAAGCAGCGCTCCCCCAGCCTCCCCAATTACACGGAGTGACCTTGGTGACTCACACGCTTCGCCCATCCCAGTCGTAATCCCACATCAACATTGCCCTCTGGTTGCAACCCCACCGCCAGATTTGGGCTGATTTGGGATCCTGCGTTGAGAATTTCGTTTGCGCTCGGTGGGTAGGATACCTCGTTGCTTTCTTAATTGGACCCACAAGCATCATCGGCGTCAGAGCTTACACCATTTGTGTCCTCGCGGCGTGCGCAAACGGATAGTGAGCTGTCAATTAAGACAGAATGCATTGATAGATTTCCGCCGTGCCTCCATCCCACCGGCTGCATGCGACCCTGCCATTGTTCCTCTCTGCCGTCTCAACATCGCCAGATAGGTTTACCTGTCCAGCGAATGAGGTCTGCGTGAGTAACTGACCTGGCGTCGAGGCAGGGGCGATGCAGGGGTTTGGAAACCACTTTACGCGGTGGGTGTCGCGTACCATTCCACTTTCGCGACTGACTCCACCGCCGTTCCCTGGAATCCCCATCAGCCATGCCGGAGTCGTCGATGATGCTCGCCTCGTCCGCGCCCAAGTTGCTAGGCAACCAGACGGTCGTATCTTTGGAGCTGTTGGTCGTACAAGTCCTGTTGAGAATAAACAGCAGCGATACCAAGCGTGCTTTTCATGCAAGCACTTAAAGGAACCCCCGCCTTATCTTGTCATGGCGTTGTAACCCCCTGTTCAGTGCTCCAAGAGTCCACTAGCAAACGACATTATATTGATCTGTTTCCCCTTTGCCATGCTCTCATTTCTTCTCTTACAGTGTGGCCATTCCTTATTCAGTCCCATTATCTCATGCTCAAACAACCTCGTGGCTTCGCCACTCCCCAGTACTCCGTACTGTAGTCTGCTATGTTGCTTCATCACCACACTCAATCTCTGGCTGAATGTGACCTGATCTACCAACTGACAAGTTCAAGGGAGCTTTCTTTGGCTGCCATTCCATATATTCTCCTTACTTCCTCTCACCGACTTTCACAGCTCTTCTACCCGTGACTCACTTAATCCCATCCAAATCCCATATGTTCAGATCCTCCTCCAAATCTAGAGCTGGATTCAAACTCAATACCACCTCTGTGCAGTTCTTATTTGCAATACTCGCCAGCTCTGTGCCTTGATAGCCATAGCTGTCCGAGTACACGGTCCTCGAGGCGTTCCTCAATCATGTCATCCAACAACGAGAATGCCATGGCCAGATTCCTATTCGCTATACTGCAACAGAAGACCCTTAAGGATGTAAGTCAATTGGTTTTCGGTGCTCGTCTCCAAATTTAAGTACTGACGAGGAGAAGATTGATTGGAACGAGGTGGCCCACAACCCTATACTGTCCCAGCCCATCACCAATGGCCATGCTGCTCGAATGCGATACTCGCGATTCAAGTCCTCTTTACTCGGTACTGAGCCCACTCGACGCAACCGCACGACCCAGCCCAAGTCACGGGTTACCAAGTCTAAGAAAGACCTCAAGACTCGAAGGGAGGATACTGTCAAGACAGAATCGGTCGCTAGTTCACCCTGTGATGTATCAGAGTCGGTCGAGCCTCAGCCGCCGCGCGTCAAGCGAGAGGCCTCGCACTTCAATCTTGATAGTCGGTTGACACCTGGCCTTACTCCTGCGCCAATACCAACGCCTACATCTATGAGCAATGCCCATATTATATCTACGCGCTTGCTCACGCCGTGCAGCGATAGCGAGGGCTTTACTAGGACTCCAGTCCTCACGGCTAGCCCAACGAACGAGATGATGTACAATGCAGCTCCGTTTGATTTCCACACGTCACCCTTTCCAGAGCAACTGGATCCTGCATGGCCACATGGCACTACATTCTTCAATGCTGCCACTTTCCCAAATGAAAGTTTTGGATCATCCTGCGACCACCCACGTATGCAGCACCACACACAAGCGCAATACGATATGCCATCTCACTCGATCGAGACAGAGACAGATCATGTCGACGTCAAACATGAGGATTGGGATCAATACCATTGATGAAGGCGGGTGCATCCGGGATGATGCTGGTTATGATATAAGAAGGTTACTCGGACGAAAATTGGGATTTGATCAGGCAGAGGTAATGGATATGCCTTATCTACTGATTTATGTGACATGACTGGGTTTGTTCTCAAGATGGATGATCTTGGCGTTTGGAATTGGCTTACGCGCAGCTATCCGGCACGCTCACGGGATAAGAAAAATACCTGTATCACTATCATTGTCTTAGTAAATAGTATTGGTGTCAGGTGGCTTTTCTTATGGATACGATATGTATGCATTGGATTCATAATTGACCGAGACGCTGTGTAAGGCTGAATGTGCATCGTCGCATCGCACATTACCACTCTCCATGGAAAATGAACCACCATCGCTTTAGTTACACCAGTTTACCTCATAATTGCCTCCCATCATAGTCTTTGGTGAAAGCTGTCATAGAAGCAGATATTGGTCATCTAGCTAGTGTCGTCGATCTCACCAGTACTCTAATTGAGCAGTCAGATTGGAAAAGAAAGAAAGAAAACCTTTACGCGGTACTGTCCATAACCGTTTAGTTAGGTGGAGTTATCTCGAATATAGATTGCTGACATCGTGCCACTTGACGGAGAAGCTATAAGCTTTACCAGATAGGGAGTGTTTTGAGTCTGATTGCTCAGTCTAATGGTCGCATTATACCCGAAGTATGAAGCCGTCTAGACTCGAGTCTACAATGCAGCGATAGTACCAATCAATGACAAGACCCTCGTCTACACCTAGATGATTCTACCAGATGTGTGGCTGCGAAGAAGACATGGCCATCCGTATATCTGGATCACGCGTCATAATGGCCAGGAGTGCTTGGTGCGCGAGGTACGATGTGGCAGAATGGTTGCTCTCATGTAGACTGCAGACCTGCAGACTCGAGACCAGGCCTAAGCGAGAAGGTTATAAGAGAGTACAGTATTCTCGCCAGGCATCACTTGCGTGACAAGGGGATCCTGCTCGTAGCCATGTAGGACGAGTGATTTCGGCCAGTGAGGCTTGATGATAGTTAGTAGTAATGGACTTTTTTTCTGTGGAAAAACCAAGTGTCTCATTGTTGGATTATATTTGGATACCTAAACAATTGGTCTCTGTCATTGAATGCCAGATTAGCTTTTTGGTCTTTAACCAGCTCTTAGTGTTACAAAATCACCATGAAAACAGAAAGTTTTACGCTCCAATCATCGTGCTTGTTAGTAAAGGGATTCCTCAAACCGGGCACGTCTAAGTAAGTGTTTGACACATGTTTGGAGTTTTCGTAACTGGTAGAACAAGTCTATATCACCCTAGCCTGTGGTAGACTATCGTAACTATAGAATGTCTACAGCCAAATGACCATACCGATCCTCACGGCCACCATCTCTGAAGCATGAGACAAGTGCCATTCGTCAAAGCACCCGATTGTTCGGAAAACAGACAGCACAGCCAGCGTCCGGCTTGACAAGGACATCTTCCAGGAGTACGACGTTGCCAGATTTCCAGCTCCACACCTGGATGATAGAAGGATCCAAATGTCATTCAGGACAGGATCCTACTCATCTTCCAGATGTTCCTTAGGAATCTTCACGTAGTTATAGTGGCAACGCCGAAGATCACGGTGTCGAGAACATACAGCGCTCTCTTCGGTCCCACGGACGCCAGCATATCGATAGGGTCTCCTCGAAATGACAGAAAATTATCGTCTGGCTCGGAAAGGTCGAGGTATCCTCCTTCGACGGAGAGAACGTTGCCGACCAACGCGTTTAGACCTTGATGCGCCTTGCTTCGCAAATCAACGAATTTGGGATCTTGAGTCCAATCGTAGCGAGTGGTTTTGAAGCAGAGCTTGATCGTAAGGCAACCTTCCGTGTTGTCTGGGGGTGTTGTCAGGATTGCAAATCTTGAAACATTGTACTTGAGACGACATTCGGTGCGGTAGTGCAACTTACTTGGACCACTGATGACGATTCTATAAAGGTGTGAAGCACAGCCGACAAGAATGTCATACAAGACACCAACAGTGAGCCCATCAAGGATGAAGAACTCTGCAGCAACACCGCAGGCGTCGTCGCGAACATAGAGCAGGTTCAGCTTCATGACTCGGGGAAAGCTAGGCGAGAGTTAGCTTCTGCTACATACGACAAGCAACCTGTAGACCCCTTTTCAATTTATTTTAATGTTCCGCGTCTAGAACGGAATTTCAAGCAGAATAAAATGTTGGGGCAGTACCCTAAGAGGGTAGGACAAGGCATAGCAGAATGGTGAGTTCGTAACTTACTAAGCCAGCATGCCTCTCCACGAGGCATCTGCATGTAGCCAAGCACTGGGGAGCTTTACAAACTGGTCGATGAGGCTCTTTCTCTCGGGCTCGAGGTCAACTGTGCGGCGGCATACAACGCCCGCGAAAGGAAAGCAAGCTGGATTCAGGCCAAAGCGACGATTGTACACCAAGGGACCAGAAGTCGGAGAGAGGGTGGAAAACGATCGAGCCAAGAGTTCGGGATGGGAGAGCATGATTTCACGCCAAAACTTGCAGACAAGCTGCAGGACGACGTAGAATTTCGTATTGGCCGGGCGAACAGCAAGGAAAATCAGGGGCAGGAGGCTTGTATGAAAGCCCAGGGTTTTGGTAGCCTGATTGTCCGGCATGATTGCGGTAGTGATGTCGGTGATGTCGTAGGTGATGGCGAGTTTTGTGGTCGAAGCAATGGTCGAGTACGTAGGGTGCTAAGGTTACGAACCACATCAGTCGTGGTAATTTATTTGGGACTGGTAGAAAGTGGCCACCACAAATCTTCCGCACTCGGCAGTAGGCAGAAATTAGGGCACCAGACGTAGGACGAAATGTTTCAGATCAAAATTCCCAGTTCCTTGTATTTTTCTACTAGTTACCAACTTGTTTTTCCCTCGATGCAGCAACACCGCGTACAACATCCTAATAACTACTGTTCGAGGCGAAGTTGACATATCAATCATGCTCTTGGTAGATTTGACTTAAAAAAGTACACTCTTATTCCAAGTTACATATATGTGGAATTGTTTTTTCAGAGAGGTTGCTTCGCCGGGTGGGAGCCATAACTGGTAGTTATGATCGACTATCCCCCCATCTAAATACACAGAGGGGTACAGTTGTTTACCAATGCTGGTAGCCTCACTTGAAGTTTATAACTAAAGCTCTAGAGCCATAAGGTTAGCGTAAAACGAAAATGACGTATAGGTACCACGTCGTCTATTCTAGCCAAAGGTGTACTTCTGATCACAAAACTGAAATCAGTTTTGAACCTTAACGACGGCTGCGAGATCTTCGATTCAATACGAGAGAGTCATATTGGTATTCTTTAAGCTTGTCAGCTGCAAGCACCACATAACTATCATAACTAGATATTCCCTTCAACCCTCATTCAGCTGCGTGCAACGAACAAAGCAAGAAAAGGCAAACACGTGTATTCTGCGAGACTCTAGAGGGCACAAGCATGAGTTTATGCACTTGGATTCCACCATTGGACACGTAAAGAGGCAAGGGTAGGTAGTCTACTGTATAACTAGGCAGTTGATGGGGTTAGGTAGTCCACGTGATGAGACCGAAGTTCATTGGGCCCGAGCCGTCGACAGCCGGGCGGCCGAACAACGATCTATCCCGGCAACGATAGCCCGTGTATACATTTGGTTTTTTCATTTAGAGAAAAATTCCCTGTAGTTTTTCAAGTTCCCAGAGAAGTAGTGCACCAGGCAGAATACTTTTTCCAGTTGATATGATAATCTGCAGCACGGACGAGGTCGACGATTCCACGTGACTACCTTCAAGAGAACCTAGTAAATATGTATCTGAGGCCCGAGGTGTAACCGGCTCGTGCTTCAACGTGCCTTCTCATGCACGTGCGCTCACATCACTCTGCCGGATAATACCAGCGGAACTTCCTGCCAATGACGATTGATCAAGGCCACAATGCTGTCAGTGTGCCACTGTGTTTCCATCGTGGCCAAGCAGATCATGTTATTTAGTCAGACTCTAGGACAGTGTAACTTCAGTGAACTTGTAACTACGTAGGCAATATTAAATATCTCGTATCATGCCATATATGGTATCCAATCAGCTGGATGATGGCCTCTAGTACCTACCGTACAACAAATCGAGTCCGTAGCATTCGGAGTTCTCCAATCAGACCTTCAAATTTGTTGTATTTAAAGAGAAGTGCCAAAATCTGGAGTAGCGAACTCGACTGTACTCATGATGAGCAGTCAGTAGCATGGTATGCTTTATTTTCCCTCTTCACTTCGTATCCTGACTTATAAAAGGTGGGTTTAAGAAGGACGAGCCCGAGCCTTTACTGTAGCCTGATACGATTGGAAGAAACTTCGACATTACGTACCCCAGACCACCCAAACATAATAAGGCGTCCTTTTTTGGTGGGATTCAGGATTCAACATTTTGCTTAGCGATGACTAATGCCATTGAACATTGAGTGAGTACAATAATGGCTCTGAGCTATGGCATGACAGCATCAGTCACCCCGACTCGGAGTCAAAACAAACTAGTACAACAATAAGCAGTGTGGTATCTTGATTTGGGAAAGCACTATCGTAATGACATCACTCATACAAAACTGACAATTCGACTCCAACCCTCCTCGCCAACCTCCCTAAATTCGACTCCTTCACCAAAGTAGCCCGCATCCTGCCAGGCCTTCATCATGGCTCCGTCGTAGGGACCCTGCTTATCAGCACCATCTCTCCCATCTGTCCAACGGTACTCCCACATTTTATTTGAGCCATTGTCATTTGCAGGAGGCTTCTCAGGCTCGACCCATTGCTCATCCGTTTCTCGCGTATACTCGCGTATCAGCAGCTCTCGTTCCCTGTCGTAGATGTCCGGGCGATCTCTGGCAAGCAGCTTGTCTGCCGCGTCTGTGACTGCACTGATGGACTCCTTGATGCGGACTTGCTCTGGGTCCTCCGCTTCCTTCTCGGCGTCCATATCCATAGCATCAGACTTATGAATCTGCTTCTTCTGCTTCCACTTAGGCACTTTTTTCGTCTTCGTCTGACCCTTTCCTAGTCGTGCGAGTGCTTCTAATGCCGTCTCACCACGGTCCAAATTCAAGATAAGTGATTTCAGCAGATCCGATGTTAGAGCGCGGTCGTCTTCACGCCTCTTCTGTCGCAGCTCTGCTTCTCGTTTCTCATGTGCCTCAGCAGCCTTTTTCATCTCCTTTTTGCTGATGCCGTCCATCCATTTGTCGTGTACGGCATCCGGATCCACTGCTTTACGCACATAGTTGCCTGCCTCGTCGAAGCGACCTTCTTCCTGCTCAGCTCTCAGATTAAATGCCTCCACCTTCGGTGCGTGCTTCTTAAGACCGCCAGCGCCAACCTCTTCATCAACATCTTCCTCCTGTATCGCGAGTGCAATCTCTTCTTCATCTTCGTCACCAGAGGATTCTTCGTTCGTCCGAATGCGGCCTCCGGACTTGGAGCGCGTATCTTGCCCTTCAATTTCAGTGACGTCGAGAAACTTGACCTCTTTGCTCTTCTTTCCCGTCGTATCATCCACTGTATCATCTCTGGGGTCGCCGTCCTCGTCGTCTCCAGCGGCAAACATGTCATCCATATCCTCGTCAACGTCCTTCTTTTTCGACTTGAAATTGGAGTCATGTAGCTTGCCCATCTCTTCGCGATCGGAATCCGAGTCGTAGCCATCAATGTTGACTGCGCCGCGCTTGGTCGCAGCACTGCCGCGTATAACGTCCGCGTCGGCCTCAAGAAAGACATCCTCGCCATCGTCGTCGTCATCGGCATCTGGCGCCAGCGCAGAGGGGTTGCGGACGTCGAACTTGACTTTCTTACTGTCGGGCTCGCCAGCATTATGGTGTTGGCGTGCGTAATTCTCGCCAGCGCGTTTGGGACGCGCAGCGCTGTATCGGGAGGACATTTTGTTTGGAATAGCAGAGCTTTGCCGTCACCGAGATATTGTAAGGATGAGGTTGATTGACAATGGCGCCGGTGTCGCAAACACGCTCGGCCAGGCAGAAACTAAATATGACGTTGAGATTTGCCCTGGTCGAGAGATAGCTCTGATAGCCTAGGTCGGTGATAACTTGGCTTTCTTGGTGGGGGGAGCTGTGCCTACGTTACGGGTAGCTTGCGGGAGCTATGGCGGAGCTATGGATCTATCAAGGGGGTCGTGGGTTGGTGCTGCTAGGCGAGGGGATGGCCCCCTAAACGCCCTGAAGCTCTGGCGGGCGGCGGGGGCGGGCGCATCCTCGCGGGCGGATCATTAAAGCAACCGAGGAGGGTTCCAGTCGGGTGCAGGTGGCTGCCGTGCAAGGTCCTCAGCTTTCGTCATCAATCGCAGGTCGCAGTTGCCTTCCACACTGTCAGGTATCCTTAGGCCGAGTTGCCCCAGAGCGCATCTTGTCTTATCACCCCAGAAGCTTGCGGGAAGCTCCAGAACTCTAGACAAGCCACTCGTTCATTACATACATCTGTCGCTTGCCGACTCAAAATCATTTATCAATCATTCCTACTCTACTTAGATCGGACTGAGTCCCGCGCAATCTCAAGTATAACCGGAGCAACCTTTCTTAGATAAACCAAGGTTCCCGATTCTCTATTGGACGAACTGCATAATGGTCCGTGAATAATGCATCTTCTTACCCTGATCACTTCCCTAGACTAACTTCCTTTCACCAGTCTCGTTTCGGATTCGACGCTGACCCCGACGATCCAGTCGCCATGTACAACTTCGCACGCGGTGGCATGGGCCGCCCTATGCGCCAGCGCTTCGACGAGTACTATCGCAGCTATCCCATGGTCATGGCCCCCGGCGCTGAGCGACCCGAGCTGAACTACGGTTCCAAGATCATCCTGCCACCCTCGGCCCTGCAGAAGCTTACCCACATACACATACAATGGCCGCTCATGCTGGAGATCGTCAACGGCGAGAAGGACAAGCTGACGCATGCTGGTGTTCTCGAGTTCATTGCCGAGGAGGGGCGCGCTTATATTCCGCAGTGGGTATGTATTTCGGATGGCAACATGAACACGCGAGTGGATTGCTGACTGTCGCAGATGATGCAAACCCTCCAACTGGATGTCGGTGACTTGATAGAGATCAAGTCAACGTCTCTTGAGCTGGCTAAGATGGTCAAGTTACAGCCACAGTCCGTCAACTTCCTCGAGATTAGTGATCCCAAGGCGGTTCTTGAGCGGGCGTTTCGAAACTTCGCGACACTCACGAAGGGCGATGTCTTCAACTTCAGTTACAATGACGAGGTCTATGACATTGCTGTCCTCGAGGTCAAGCCCGAGACCCAAAAAAACGGCGTTTGTATGATCGAGACGGATGTTTCAGTCGATTTCGCTCCGCCTGTTGGATACGTTGAGCCATCGAAGGGCAGCGGGACTAGCACACCGCGCAGCACAAAGGGCGGCTTACCTGCTGGTGGTGTCGTGCACAGCCAAGCATCCATGGCACAGTCTATCAACTACAATGCCATCAAGCCAGAAGCCACAACTGCTGCTGCCGGTGCGCGAGCGGTTTCGTCGCACTTCTTGAACGAGGGACACAAGCTCGTCTCTAAAAAGGGCAGCAAAGCACCTTCCCCCAAGGCATCGACACCAGTTCCCAATTCAACATCCATAGCGCCACCAGTTCCACGCCGGAGGACCAACGGAGCCATGCCCCTTCGGCTACCGCCCAACAAGCTATTCTTCGGATACGACATCAAACCTGTCAAGACGGATGCGGATCGGGAGGCGGAGAAGGAGAACGCCAGCAAACCGTATTTCGCAGGACAAGGGCAGACTCTTCGAGGGCCTGTCAAGCGGAAGGGTGACAGCGACGAGAAGGATAAGGAGAAAGGAAAAGAGCCGGAGAAGAAGCCAAGTGAAGGGCGCAGACTTGATGGACGTAAAGTATGAAGACGACTTATGGGTTCACGTGGTTTAGGCATGGAATGGCGTTCAGGAGTTGCGACCCCTCACTAGATAGCAGAACATACTTGAACAAACGAGTATGAATATGAACTCCTCATAAGTAACTGACAGGCACTCGGTCTGCCGGATGAGCCATCATTACCTATATATCAGCCCACTCGATCCCATTTTTCATTTACACAAGCGACGATAGACGTGGTCGGAACCATGTCACCAATATGCTTCGAGTTGCAAAATTAAGTGCAGATGTTTTTCTTGTTCAGGTGACTCATCAAGTGCGCATCACGACATAGTTTCGCACCTCCATGCCGATTCTGCTTAGCGGGCAAGAGCTTATAAGACGTGAGACAGTGAGCTCGTACCCTCCTCAGGTTTTAGACTGTATCCCAGAACAACAACCACGTTCATTGCCAGATGAGTACCCAAGGAGTCATGCCCCTCAGACGAATCTACAGCCTCGAGAGCAGAATAGAGATTGGTACATAAGTTGCTCTCTTTATGCAGGGTAGCAGCGGAGCCGTAGATGAATACAGGTCCTCATTAAAAACTTTCGCCATCGTGCCGAAGCAGATCCATCCGACGATATCCGACGACATCGTTCTGTATACATACATCCTATAGCGGCTTTACTTGAGGGCTACATTACTGGCTTCACAGAAGATACGGACCCTGATCATCGTCTAAGTCATCATGCTGCGTAGATGGTTCAACTTACTTCTTACTCTTGAGTTTTGATCTTCGAAATCGGGTTAAATCACACGATAACACAGAAGCAAAAACGTGGCACAGGAAGTAGCTTCTTGACACAATCACCATTACTCGGCGATGCCGGCGGGATATCATCGAAGCAATAAACGCTGCAAAATAGTTACAAGAGACCGGCTGCAATGCTCGGTTTATTTCACAGCTTTCTTTCCCTACTCATATACTCTCTTTACCCCAATGCAAGCTTTTTGCAGCATTTTTCTACTGATATCCTCCTGATCTCCTATGTTTCACTGAAGCTAAAGGCTATGCCATTGCCACCAGCATATCGCCGGGCCACACCCTAAAACGCCGTACCCCTATCTCGTGAAGAAACCAACACCAGGATCACCTAAAATTCGCCATCAAGATCCTGCGAACTGCTTCTGGTTAGAGGCAGACGCGAAAGTCGAAATATTGTGTGGTATCATATCGTTCAAGTCGTCGTTATATTGTACAAGGAAGGTGATGGTTTGTTCTCCCCACGTGAAATGTTCTCAGGCCGGAACACCGTTAGATGCAGTGCGGCCAACATCGGCAAGGTCCTGATCGGGTTTCCAGGAGGCCCCATCTATACGGATGCTTTGGCGCAAGATATCAAGAGCGATCGGTATCGCTGCGTCGATAGTCGTCCATGGTCCTAGGCGATCAATGAGCTTCCCAACAGGTCCGCCATCACCAGAATTGTTTTGGCCATCGTATACGCCAAGTCTTTTGCGCGCTTGCTCGGCTTGTCGCCACATTTCGTTTTCTTCTTTGTGCATCGCAATCGCCTTCTCTGCCACATCAGGGTTGTTGGAAATAAACCAGTAAGACCGTCCTATGCAGCTGAGACAAATGGCATGAATGCGCAAGATGAGAGGTACCAAGTATTTGTTTGGCGCGCAATCACTCCTAATGACTCGGAATAGCGGTAACAGGTCCTTCCACGGCTGAGCCTGGCGAGGCGCGCGTTCCATGTCGAAGGCATCACTCTGAAGCTGACAAGCGCGCATGTATGCGAGAAGTGATTGGGTTCCAGCAGCCATCGCTATCTGTCGCTCGCGTTCCTTTTCGCCCTCTCTGGACTTCATGATACCATCGCGTTCGTGTTTCAGCTTGGTGCCAACACCCATGTAGAATCTGTGACCGTTGTGAAGCTTTGCGGCTCTGCGTACTCGATCTGGATCGAGAGGTGGGCGTTGTTTATCTGGAGGTGGTTGAGCTGCGGGTGTGAGACTGGCATTGCCAGGTGTGCCGGCCTGTGAGCTATTCGAAGCGATGCGCGCCATGGCCGTTGACTGTCTCGGTGGAGTTGAAGGAGGCCGAAGACTCTCGGTCGTTCTGGGTCGTTTTGATGCTTCACTCGCATCAGTCGTTGTGCGCGGCCGTTTGCGCGCAGTGCCCGGCTCCACGCTGTCTGATCTTTCACGGGCAGCGCGATCTGCTTTCCTTTTCCCTCCAGATGGCAAATTGAGTAGGCGTTCGATGGTTCTCGCATTCCGTTTCCTGTACTTGATCGTAACGAAATATCGCTGTTGTTCCTCCCTTTTACCATCGGCAGGTATGGCTTCACTTGCTTTGGATGGCTTCGGAGCTTTCTTGGTGCTCCCTGGTGAGTCGGAGACCTGGCTGCTCTTCTGGCTCGGTTCCTTCAGTGGGGTCTGCTTTTCCACCGTGTTCAACGCTTCCATTACAACAGGGGGCAGAGTTGGCGAAAGCAAAGGAGGAATCTTCCGTTTCTTGGGACTCGGGGATGGCTCGCGATCCTCTCGCGTCTTCTTAGGCTGGGGCTTGAGGGTACTCGCTTCGGCCGGTTTCTTCTTAGGACTCGGTCGCGCCGATTTGCCGTCTTCTTTAACCAAGTCTGATAGGTTGGCAGCTAGGGTCGGGGACAACAAGGCTGGGACAGATCGCGGCGTATTGTTGCTATCTCCCTTTTTGTGGTTTGCAGAACTATTTGTATGCTGTTTCTGCGCCCCGTTGACTTGTGGGGGAGGCTTGGGAGACGCGGTCCCTTTGCTCAGGCTATTCGAAGCTGACCTTCCATTCGTGGTCGGTACAGACTTCGCATCTTTGATATCGCTTTTCGCTGGTGGTATAGGTCGTCCTAGCTTTTGGGGAGGGACATCTTTCGGCGGGCGTTGCCCGACGGCACTGGACATTGTGCCGTCCACCTTGGACCGCTTCTTGGGGCTCTCATCGACTTGAGCGGCGCGTTTTCGTCGTTCCGGAGAAGGACTGCGACGCCTAATCGATTCCGGTTTTGTAATGGTTGCATTTTTCTTAAAATCACGATGGCCATCCATTTCCTTTGTACTTGAGGGTTGTACTGGCTTTACAATGGATGGTCTCTCCTTAATCGCGCCCAAGCTGGATTGGCCGTCCGACTTGGGCGGCGATTCTCCTTCGACCTTCCTGTTCTTGTAGTCTTTCAGGGAGACCTTTTTCTTGGGTTTATTTGGGTCGCTTCGGAGGGACGTGGGGGTGGGCGCATTGCTGGTGGACATGGAGGAGTCCTCTATAACTGAGAAATACGGTCTGGTGAGGAGGATGCCTCGATCGGCATCACCCGTAATCAAAGTGGTATACTGCAGAGGCCGTATATCTTGTTCCTCAAATCGTCTCTCGTCTGGGTGCGGGCGGTATTTGCGCGTGCTTGAGATGGAGAGTACGTGGGGGTGTTTGAAAGGCGGCAAGTGATGTTTCGCTAAATGCTCAATCGACTTGGCAGCCTCCTCCATTTTCTTTGTTCCTGCAACGTCGGAAAGTTGCGCGCTGAGCTTGGTTGTGGATCATCAAAGTCAGATGGTTTGGTGATGATGGCGCGCGTAGGATTGGAACCCGTGGGAGGGCGTCGAATTGCACCGGGTGTCGCGATAAGGCGAAATGGCTGCAGAGAGAGGCTTGAGTGTTAGCAAGCTGCATCGCAAATCAGATGCCAGACGTTACGCGTGCGTAGACTCATGGGGTGTTTGCATTGGCGTGGCTTACCTCCCCTCAAACTCAAACTGAGCGAGCTCGTTTTGCTGCAGTCGCGAAAAGGCGGATTCCCTCTCTCGGTCTTATCCTGCCTCCAATAAACCCTTGTGACCAACGACCCGGCGCATTTCTCATCGAATTGCGCAAACGGGCGAAGAGGTATCGAGTGTCGAAAACTGAGCGCGTGCGTGTCAAAGATTTTCCCAGTAGTATCAGAAAGTGTACGGAGAAAGGCGGAATCGAGTCGTGGTTGGGAGGAATTGCCGACGACGCCCAAAACGGGTTGCTTGATAGAGTTGACAAGAGGGTGACAGGCGTGAGGCCGGGTCAGGTTAGGTGGGTGGATTCAGATTGGAGGACGGAGACTGGGACTGGGATGGATCCAGCCAAAGAGGTTTTGGCAGGAGTTGCAGGTTGCGGATGCAGGCGATGGATGGGATTGATCGGCGGCGGGAAGCGTGTAGTAGGCGTAGGCGTAGGCGTAGGCGTAGGCGTAGGCGTGCTTGGTAGGGCCACAGGTAGGCGTGTATGGCCACACTTGAAGACTCGGTAGATAGGTAAGGGAGTCCCCTTGAAAAGACACTGGTTTTGAGGCACGACGTTAGTTTGAAGGTATTATGAGATTGCAGGGAATGATACACTGGCATACAGCGTCAATTCATTGTCAGCGGCGCGGCAATGGGTGGGATTCTCAAAACAATGGTCACGGTTCGTTCGTTCACTTGTGACTGGTGCTGGGACTCGGACTGGGAAGAGTTGCAGCGAACGACAGGGCGGGTTGCGGGTTGCGGAAGACGGGGAATGGATGGAAAGCTCTCCCATCGACCTCTTTACCTACCTGGGACTAGAAGTCACCTCGTGCGCAAGCCACTCTCCGGACACTGCGACCGACTCTCACTGTACGCTCTCACTGAAACCATTCGTAGGTGCAACTACCTAACGCATCAAACGCATCAGCGGGCAGGTATGTATGTACGCTCGTTGACTGATCCCTTAGCGCACTAGCAGTTGCTCATCGGCTCCGACAGCTCGCTCGCTACCTTACTGTACGCACTGGCGGACTGGATCAATCGCTTGACCGTCAGGATAGCAACACAAAGGAACTGACGACACGCGAAGCCAGAGCGGCCTACCCAAAGGATCAAGCCATAGCACACCGGCAGATTCCCAAGCTGAACCCAGCGTAACCACTCGCACCACTCGTTCATCATCACTTTGCATTTGCGGCCTGCCTACCTAACCTACCTAATGCACCACAACAGGAGATGCAAGTATCCCAGGTCGCTATCTGCGCTTCCACTTGCACTCGGAAAATTGCGCACTCAACCATGCATACTACCTAACCATGTGAGATCATTGTAAGTTTGTCGGAACCTCTTCAGCTCGCATTGGAGCTCTTGAAGCACGTCAATCGTTCTCACGATGTACGGACGTATGCGATTCACCACCAAGAATAGTGAAGCTATGATCCTGGCCGCCCGGCTTGCTAGTGACACGATCCAGAGACCATCCCAATTTCGTGTAGTGAAGACGATCTGTCGGGTCGAATCGTCCGGAGCTTTGTCCCCCAGTCCACGATCTTATCTCCAGACCGGGACACCAGCCGTGTCTCTAAAATGAAATTCCACTGAGCATGCAAGAGGTCCAAGCAGGGTTGATGACTGTGACGTGGGGCCTCCCATCCTGTTCGTCCCTTGTCTCATCTTTCCAGTGTCGAAAATTCCCAAATCCAGGTACAAGCTCATTTCGTATTTCAGCCTCAGTCCTCAGCCTACTTGCCAATGGTCTGAGTCAACCACTGCCGACAGATTGTCTTTCCCCAGATCTGGCATTGTGAAACCTTTCCAAGCGACGAGATCTATAAGCCCAACGTATATGCGAGCCTTTACGCGAGTTGTTCACTCTCGTCATCTTATACCTACCGGTATACGTCGTCCCAAACCCTCTGTTACCCGTTCCCATCCAGACAATCACCAACACCACCACCAATACCATAACCTCCTAACTGCCGCAACCACCACCCTCACAATGGCGGACTCCAGCCCTCACATGATCGTCACTACCTCCCTCGTCGCATTCGTATCGGGCTTTGCCCTCGCCCTCTATGCCAGCCGCGGCTACCTCGTCACCCCCGACTGGCGCCGTGAGCGCGCCCGCAACCTGAGCGATCAGCCTGAGTCTGACGAGAGCGACATCGACGAGGACGACACCATCCTCGACCACGCTCCGAACTGGACCAACGGCGAGGACGCAGACCGGCAACAAGGATTGAGAGTCGCCAAGGAGGACGAAAAGAAGAAGAAAAAGAAGAGTGCCAAGCGGGACGCGGAGGACAGCAGTCCCAGGCAAGATGTCAAAGACACAGGCAACAATGAGGAGTGCAAATTGGTACTGGTGGTCCGGACAGACCTTGGCATGACCAAGGGTGCGTCTCCTCCCCCATTCCATCGTTTCTCCGTTACTGAGAACTAACACGTAACTCAGGCAAGATAGCAGCTCAATGCTCGCACGCAACTCTCGCCTGCTACAAAACTCTCTCATCACTCTCCGCCAAAGATCCTTCCTCGCCTTCTGCCCGCATCTTGTCTCGCTGGGAGCGTCTCGGTCAGGCCAAGATCGCTGTGCAGGTGAAGTCAGAGGACGAGATTCTGACTCTCATGGGCCAGGCCCGTTCCCTCGGTATTACGAGTGAAGTCATCCAGGACGCTGGTCGCACGCAAATAGACCCGGGTAGTTTGACCGTGCTAGGTATCGGTCCCGCGCCTAAGAGTCTAGTTGATCAAGTCACGGGTGGCTTGAAGCTGCTATGAACAGAGAGTTTATTACAAGATGATTAATGTCAATATACGATAGCACTGTATCATAGAAGAATGCGTATGAAGCATGGTGATAGACAAGGGAAAGGCGTTAGGTATTTGAAAAATGAGTATTGGTATTTGTGCTGTCATTGACAGACTTGGTATCATAGGCTATGTAAAGAGTCAACTACGCACGCACAGTGATGTCGAAGTAAGGCAAGTGAATCCACATAGCTCTGCACTTGAGCTGCTTTCCGGTTTTGGGCAGATCTCTGCCGTCCCCGGAACCCATCCATTCCGACGTAATTGGCACTATGGTAATCACGGCAGTAAAAGTTATTATGTCGGTTGTCGTTGATAGGTCGATGGCGCAGCGCCGTTACGCGCTGAACCCAGAGGGCTGTACCGACCATTTACTTCCAATTTTCTCTTTTTCGTCGATTCATCTACAAGGCTCTGAGCCGGAGATGCAGGTCTCTTTTCGGCGAAGGTCATGAATCCATCCACTGCCTTGTGAAGATTCTTGACAGTCTTTTGTAAAGATTGGCAAGCTCTCTCGCATCTGTCAGCTCGTGTCTCAGCATCCGCGACCCGTTTCTCTGTTCGCTGTGCATAAGGGTCCATCTGCCGTAAGATGCTTTCCGCCATGTGCTTGGTACTAAGGTTAGACCATTGGCTGTCCAAGGTTCGTAGCGAGAAATCAACTGTTTCCAGTTTTTTCCTTGCGTCATCCACCTCCGCTTTGATTGTTGTGAGAATCGGATGATTAGCAGTGTCATTCTGAGCTCGAATAAGTTCGCGGCATTCTTCGAGACTTTTGTCAAGACCCCCAAGCTCCTGGGAAAGCCAAGCGAGTCTCAATTGGTGATCTGCAGCACTGCCGACCAACTCGTCGACGCGAGGGCTATGAGCGACAATCCACTTTTCCGTGTTTGTGACACCATTACGAAGATCTCCTATGGTTTCCTCGATTTGATTGATACGCATGGTCTGTCCATCGATAAGCTCACTGACAAGCTCCTCGGACTGTTGGAAATGCTCATTCATCAATCCTTTAAGAGAAACCATTTCCGTGCGTACGAGAGCTTTGACGTGGTCATCAGTGGCTGTCGGTACTTGAGTAGAGATTGCGACATTGGAATGAGTTCTTAATTCGCGGCGCAATATCTCAGCTTTGCTATCAATAGCATCGCGCAGAGATTGAACTTCTCTTCCGAGTCGTTCATCGACACTGTCAACTGAGCTAGACTCCTCAACGAACTTTTTGAGTTTCTCAACGTCCTTCGCTACATTAGGATGATCAATGAAGTTGTTTGCCACAGCTTCGAGCGTGTCGATGTCTAGCTTCTCTAGTGGCTCAACTTTCCTTTGGAGGGTTGCGATCTGGGTAGAGGCTGTAACCATGCCCGCTTCCATTTTTTTGTATTCGACCCGTTTGGCCTCCGACTCTAGAGACAAGGCTTTGAGCTCCGTTTCTAACTGGCTGAACTCGACCCGAGGGGCTGCATCTTCCGTCGGTCGGGTGCACTCCGCCATTTGCTGAATCTTTTCTAGATCGGCAATCCGGTCTTTCAAAATTTTATTATCGTTTTGTACCGTTTGATAGTCGTTCTTCAACTCCTGGAAACTAATGGTCAATTCCTTGTTTTGGGACTCGACCTTAGCAATCCGATCATCGGATATTTGCTTAGTCTCACGCAATATATTAAGCATTTCTTCTCGTTGACTTTCGGCTTTGTTCGTGACTTCCTCAAGCTTCTCTTCCAATTTAGTGATGGATGGATCCTTGAGGGTCCTGACAGGTGGAGTTTGAAATCGGGAAGAACAAATGGCTGCGAGTCGTTCGAGATCCTTTAGATAAATCTCGTTCGCAGTTTCGAATTGATTATTAACCGCGAGTTCGCTATCTGACAGCTTTTTCCTAAAAGTCGAATCGCCGAAAGGACCGAACGAAGATGCTTTGGCCGTCATCTTAGCCAGTTCTTGTTTCTTTAGGGGTGCTTCAGCTGTCATTTTGTCCTTGCGTAGCTTCGCCTCTGTACGTCTTTGTGAAGCTTCTCCCCATCTCCAGAATTGTCCGAACAAGTCTTGGAGCCTAGGGTCTTTGGCTTTAGGTACGATGTATGGTTTGGGCTGTGTGGTCGGATTGGAAACTAATTTGTCTTTTGTTGTTAATACGTTAGCAAACGTTGACTGCGATCCTTGAAAGACATACCGAATCCACGAGGTTCGGTTGGCGTCGGTCGGCTTGTGTTATGACCACCGCCACGGGCACTCAGTGGGGAATCATTCTGTGAGGTCGGTCTACGAGGACCATTGGGAATCTTAGTCTCCACGTGGAGATTTCGTGGTGGTTCGCCGTGTCTCCTTGCTTCGCGTGGACTTCGAGAGTCGACCCTTCTCGTTTCTCGATCATCCCGGGGAGGATTGCGATAAAACGGTTCCTTGTCACTCCGAGAGGACTCGCGACGAGACATGTCTCGGTCGTAACGAAAACTATCCCGACGCGGTCCATCTCGATCGTCATGGGAGTCGCGGCGGTTTATGTATCTGTCGTCCCTAGGAGGATCTTGGCGGCCCGTGTCTCTTAAGTGATCTCGGTCGCGCTCACGATCTTGGAAACTTGCATCGGTCGGTGTATATGAATCATGATTAGACGCGTATGAGGTGCCACGGGCTGACGCTCCAGAGTTGGTGCGAGGATAGGAAGAGCGTCGAGGTTCGCCGTACGAGTTATCCATGGAGCAATTGACCGCGGTCACCTTTCATGAGCATCAAGATGCTGATGCAAGTAATCGACGTATTGTCTCAGACTAGTTACACGAGACTATTGTGATGATGTTTAAGTAAGAAAATTGTGTCTGGAAGCATGGCCCTCGTAGTGTTAGAATGTATTAAGATTGAAGAACGATGTGCGTGAAGCCGATAGCAGAAGTCGCGATCGTCGTCGTGGGGTAAGGAGTCAGTGGAGCTTCTTTTTGTTTTATTTATTAGGGCCACAGTAGTGGGTTTTCTGCGTCTCGACCAGTACCTCTGTATCGTGAAGAAGTTGCGTGTTAGGCAACGGTCGCAACTGCTGGTTTGGAGAGGAAAGGTTTTGGTAGGTGGATAGCACAACTTGGAGTGCAATGAGCGGGTGTTGGTGCGTATGATAGTCAGTTTCGCGACTGAGCACGAGCGAAGGGTATGTACATATGGTGCCAGGATAAGGGTCACAAAGTGCTGACAAGAGGTACCTACCCAGATCGAGCCAGAGCTACCCACCTCCGTTAAAGGTACCAGGTAGTGCGGCAGTACATAGACAATAGCTACCTGTACCTTTTTAGAGAATACGTATAGGTGAGGTCAAAGCAGTTAAACGACCTAATAAGTTTGCGGTTGAAAGTGTGATGTGGAAGGCCCGTCGCGTTTTAC
This sequence comes from Xylariaceae sp. FL0016, assembly GCA_022578815.1. Classification (NCBI taxonomy): domain Eukaryota; kingdom Fungi; phylum Ascomycota; class Sordariomycetes; order Xylariales; family Xylariaceae; species Xylariaceae sp. FL0016. The sequence continues at coordinate 942,103 of MU388732.1, forward strand.
ACAGCATGAATGCTCTTATTAGTCATATACAAGAAGCAGTCAAGCCACTGAATATACCACCAATGTGCAGCCAGAAGCAAAGAAAGAAGATGACGATATGCTACATGCTATGTGCTCGTTCGTGCTCCTGTCTGTTCCGTGTGAGAGGCTGGGGGCTCCAATACTGAGAAAACCCTGGTCCGACATCAAAGTACCTTTAGGGCTATTTAGTAGAATGATTAACCAACATGTACATATACATAAAATGCCATCGAATCGCGCTTCGACATAACCTGAATATCACCAGTAACCAAGCTGCGTCATAAGAAGGGATAGGGGGAGGACGTTGAGATGGTATGTAGAGCCCGGGGAACGACTACCTACCAACATCGAACGTGATTGCGACTCTGGTAACTGGCAAATGCGCAAAATAGAATTGACTAACAAGACAGGTAGGATGTATCACGCAGCAACCTCATCCACATTCAAAGTGACCACCACGTCTGGACGCACCACAACACCAACCAGGATTTTGGAAGAGGTGAAGCGCCTCAGGCTTTCCTTTTTGCAATACGATGGCTGAGCCTAATGACAGTATAACAAATCACAAGCAATAGATGAGGTCGGGGGGTGGGGACGACGAGATAGTTTGCCGGCTTCCTGCAGAAATAGATGGGTCTGCTGAATAGAATTACCAGGATGAGTGGGAGATGATTCACTAATTATTAGTATGTATTTGGTTACCACTCCGCTTACATACGCTGATAGATGCATTCACTAGTCCCCGAGGTGAAGAGATAATACAGGGCAAGACTCCAAGGCTTCATACAGGAGCAAACCGCTGTGATCACATCAGATAGCTGCCGTCACTTTCGCTCCCTTAGCGCGCTTGTGTATTTTGAACATGTTCCCATTTGATCACTGGGAGCTTCAGCAGGTACTGATAAAAGTCTGGAAACGGTGGATGGATTTAGAGGGTTAACGGTGTAAGATCACGCACAAGCCACGAACTTCAGCCACAGCACGCTTCACCCTTGTGGCTCACGCGTGCTGAGTGCACCGTGAAAGCTTGGCGTTTGTATGCGACGCTAGCCAGCTCTTTTCCAGCCCGCCCATTCGCTCATTCGCCTGTTGCATCCAGAGCTTCAAAAAGTGTCCAGGGAGAAAACGTCGCCGCGCCAGCCTTGTCCTACTCGTCTCCCACTCCGACTTCTAATTAGCCCACTAGTACCCGAAATAAATCGTCAAGATGGCCGCTGTAAGTATTGTTCCCATGTAAACTTTACAGATCTATCAAAGCTAATGCGCCCATGCCAATAGCCCGTCATGACAGTCGGCGAAAGCAAAGAGCTGCGCGGCTTGAACCTGATCGCAGCTCACTCCCATATCCGTGGCCTCGGTGTCGATGCCGACACGTTAGAACCCCGTACTTCGTCGCAAGGCTTAGTTGGTCAAGAAAAGGCAAGAAAGGCTGCGGCGGTAATATTAGAGATGATCAAAATTGGCAAGATCGCAGGACGCGCAGTTCTGATCGCTGGGCCCCCGAGGTAGGCGCCGTCATACCCTCGGAAGCTCCATACTAGCTCGGTATGCTAACATGCGGGCCCTCAATGTAGCACAGGAAAGACAGCGATAGCCATGGGCATGGCGCAATCCCTCGGCCCTGACGTTCCTTTCACGAACATTGCCTCTTCCGAAATATTCTCCCTCGAGATGTCCAAGACCGAAGCGCTCACGCAAGCTTTCCGGAAATCCATCGGTGTGCGGATCAAGGAGGAGTCGGAGATCATGGAGGGCGAGGTCGTCGAGATCCAGATCGACCGCAGTGTAACGGGAGGTGCCAAACAAGGCAAGCTGACCATCAAGACGACCGATATGGAGGCCGTTTACGACATGGGCAGCAAGATGATCGACGCCATGACCAAGGAGCGCGTCATGGCCGGCGACATCATCAGCATCGACAAGAGCAGCGGTAAGATCACAAAGCTAGGGCGCAGCTATGCCCGGAGTCGCGACTACGACGCCATGGGCGTCGACACCAAGTTCCTGCAGTGCCCCGATGGCGAGCTCCAGAAGCGCAAAGAGGTCGTCCACACCGTCACGCTCCACGAGATCGACGTCATAAACTCGCGTACGCAGGGATTCCTCGCCCTGTTCAGCGGCGACACAGGCGAGATCCGCTCCGAGATTCGCGACCAGATCAACACCAAGGTCGGCGAGTGGAAGGAAGAAGGCAAGGCCGAGATCGTGCCCGGTGTGCTCTTCATCGACGAAGTCCACATGCTCGACATCGAGTGCTTCAGCTACATCAACCGCGCCCTCGAGGACGACCTCGCCCCCATCGTCATCATGGCCTCCAACCGCGGCAACTCCAAGATCCGCGGCACCGACTACCGCTCCCCCCACGGCCTGCCCCTCGACTTCCTCGACCGCGTCGTCATCGTCCAGACCCAGCCCTACAACCCCGAGCAGATCCAGCAGATCCTCGGCATCCGCGCCCAGGAAGAGGAGGTCGACGCCTCGCCCGATGCCCTGGCCTTGCTCACCAAGATCGGCCAGGAGGCCGGTCTCCGCTACGCCAGCAACCTCATCACGACGTCCCAGCTCGTCTGCGCGAAGCGCAAGGGTAAACAGGTCACCGTCGAGGATGTTCAGCGCAGTTTCAAGCTCTTTTATGATCCCGCTCGCTCCGTGAGCTTCGTCGGTCAATCCGAGAAGCGCCTCATCGGCAACGACGGCGCTGTCGACTTCACTATTACGAACGGCACGGTGACGGCGGCAGCGAGTGGCGGGGACGCAATGGAGATCAGCTAATTGTGTTGCGTATGTGCGACACATTCAGATCAATACTCATATAGTAGGTTCAGATGGATGGTTGTGACAAGGCGTTGAGATTCTTCGGCGTTTAATGGATATAAAAAACGAGCAGGACCGAGACCATCAGCTTGACATTGAAAAGCAGGCTTTGTCACCGACTGGGCAACTAATGCTCACGAGATAGATGTGTACTATAAGTAGAAGGTGCAGGTGGGCAGCAATACCAACACATTCGTGGCCTTTGATCATCTGAGTTATCTGGCCAGATCCCGTGACCAAGTGAAATTCATTAATTGACCTAATATACTTCATCCAACTTCCCTTTAGAGAGAAACGAAACATGCATTTCACGAACAACAGCAGTACAGTTGAATTGGGAGCAAATATGTCTATTTCATGGTCATTGACTCATAATGAGGCGTACAAGCCCCCTACTCTTTAGCCATGACCTTCCGTGAACCCCGTAACCCATGTTTTGTTTCGTAGTTGTGATGGAAATCCATCGACACCTTTACTACAGGCATATTCTGATAGTTTCATTCGTCAGGAATTAGAGCTTAGGCAGTCACTTGCCAGCGTCGACCTTAGCAATGTAGGCGAGCAGGTCCAGGACACGGCGGGAGTATCCCCACTCGTTGTCATACCAGGAGACCAGCTTGACGAAGTTGTTGTTCAAGCTGATACCGGCCTTGGCGTCGAAGATGGAGGAGTTGGTGTTGCCGTTCATGTCAGTGGAGACAATGTCGTCCTCGGTGTAGGCGAGGACGCCTGCAAGAAATGTTAGTATATATTTCATGAGCGTATAATGCTGGACGATGGCTTACCCTTAAGAGGACCGTCGGCAGCCGCCTTAACAGCGGCCTTGATCTCGTCGTAGGAAGCACCCTTCTCGATGCGGCAAGTCAAGTCGACAACAGAGACGTTGGAGGTAGGGACACGCATGGACATGCCGGTGAGCTTGCCGTTAAGCTCAGGAATGACCTTGCCGACAGCCTTGGCGGCACCAGTGCTGCTGGGGATGATGTTCTGAGCAGCAGTACGGCCACCACGCCAGTCCTTGGCGGAGGGACCATCGACGGTCTTCTGGGTAGCAGTGTAGGAGTGGATGGTGGTCATGAGACCCTCAACGATGGTAAACTTGTCGTGGATGACCTTGGCAAGGGGAGCCAGGCAGTTGGTGGTGCACGAGGCGTTGCTGATGACATCGGCCTTGCCGTCGTAGGTCTTCTCGTTGACACCCATAACGTACATCGGGGCATCGGCAGAAGGAGCAGAGATGACGACCTTCTTGGCACCACCAGCCAAGTGAGCCTTGGCCTTGTCGGTGGTGGTGAAAACACCAGTGGACTCGACGACGTAGTCGGCACCAGTCTCCTTCCAGGGGATCTGGGCAGGATCACGCTCGGTGTAGAACTTGACCAACTTGCCGTTGACCTTCAGGCCATCGCTCTCGACGGAGACGGTTCCCTTGAAGGGGCCGTGGGTAGAGTCGTACTTGAGCATGTACTCGGCGTACTTGGTCTCAATGAAGGGGTCGTTGACGGCGACGATCTCGATGTCGGGGTGCTCGACGGCATTGCGGAAGACAATGCGGCCGATACGGCCGAATCCGTTGATTCCAACTTTAACCATCTTGAATAAGGTCTAGAGGTAAATGAGTTCAGTAGGAGTTCAGTCTTGCGGGTAGATTAGAGAGGAATGAAAAAGAGGATCTGGAATGCAATGTTGGTGTTGAGGAGGGGAGCTAGAGCTATAGATAAAGGTCGAAGCAATCGGACCGTTTCATCTTGGAGCGGTCTGGGTCGAAACAAATCATGGCTGCCAAGGTGCCTAAGTTTGATTCTTGTTGACGACAGCAACTTCCAAGCCGTCTCGATCGTGTAGCAGAAAGAGCACTGAGCTTCTCTTGCTCCGAGCAGAGCAAAACATCTGCTTCACGTACGGTTTGGCGGGGCAGTACCGCAGGGTTTTGATGTAATAGCGGGGTTGACGGAAGGGCAAGCCGTTGGGCGAGGAAGGGGAGGGGAGCTCTCACCTGGGTATTTGACTATAGTAGTTGTTTTGTGGTGAACTAGGTAGTTATACAGATCAGCTCAAGAGAAAATATCAAAAACAAGAAGGAGGGAGAGAGAAAAATACGAGCGAGGAGGAGGCTATTAAAAAATAAATACCTTTTGGCGGACAGTGTATGGTAGGTAGGTCTAGGTCAATAGTGGGAGGAACAGCGCAGGCCTGGATTTTGGAGGGGTGATGATATGAGGGACATAACATTAAAAGGGTTGAGGGCTACAGGGGGGCACCCGGCACTGCAGGGCCACTGAGTGAGCCACACTGCAGGTGGGGTGTCCCTCTCTCACCTGCATTCTTTCGAGTCCAGTCGCTCCCTCCATCGCACGTTGCCCAGCAGGCCAATGTCAATCACCCTACCTCACGGGCACTTGGAGTACCTACATGCAGAGAGGGGCAGGAACCGTCTGGCCGGGTGTTCTCACTGTACCCGCCGCTAAAGGGTACATCTGAGATACCTCCGGTGCTGCATCACCAATCCATTGTGCGCTGAATGCTCTCCTGTTGTCACACCACCTGCGATGGCACGAGTATCTTGCCTTCAGTCTTCGGTTTGCGCAGGTCGTATACGATTATGCTCAAGATCAGATCAGGTACCGGTCCCTCACTATTCAAGTGGTCTATTTAATGTCTGCTTGGTATTTGGCCCGTTAAGAGTCCAAAATGATTCAAAACATATGACCGGAGTCTGAAGTATTGTGCAAGTGCCAGAGTCAACGGACTTGGGGTCTACTCGGTACCTCTGAAGCTTACCCTTAACTTCAACAGCTCCTGGTACAGTGCGCGGTCAAGCTCATTTTGACATCACACACGGGCCGATGTTGGCTTCTTGTCTGCCCCCATCGAATGTGTCTCATCAAAAAAAAAATCACTCAGCTCATACTCCAGCCTCAATTTTCATGCTGTGACAAGCTGTGGATAGCTTCATTGACACAATTGTCATATCCTGGAGCTTCATTCCCCAATGTATCTTCAATGTCACTCGACTACAGCCGAGGAGAGCCCTGTTACCCCAGACTACGAAAACGCCCGGAACGCTTGACGGCTGTTCGGTGATGATACGGATCCGCTTGACGATTCTTCCCGACTGAAGCTCGGCTCTTAGGCTGTCTCGGTACGTCTCATACGGCCCTTCTAAATCAGGAACGTGGAGCCAGAATAGCTTCTATCTCTCAAACTATCTCCGGCGTCAAGTGAGACTGAGAGAGATTGAGCTCTCAACTACATGGCAGGATTGGCATGGCGAGCCCGCGTGCTGGTTGCGGTTCCGGATACGCACGCCCTTGGCAGTCATCTAGTAGCGCCAGCCAAAATCAATGGATACGTGCGGTAACGGACTTCTCGAGGCTCTTAGTAATTCCACATACCTACCTGCCTGCAGCTGTAACTTCATCATATCGCGCTGGTACATGTGTTATCTTCCTGTGTCACCTGATTTTGCATTCCTTCACTTATGCCCTTGAGTTATCACTCGTGAGCTTTGAGCCGAAGCACAATTCGGGCCGTCCAGTCAGTCTTACCATGCCGACTTCGCTACTTCGTGACAAAACCTTCACCTAATCCTACCCAGTCTAGCCAGTCTGGGTCCGACGTGGCAAACGTATTTTTCTTACTGGTGAATTCAACTTTGCCTCGTATTTCTCAAACGGGATTTGCCACTTATTTTCGAGGCTGAAGGGCGCAGAATCTTCGAGGTCAGACAATTGTCAAGATTTCCCTTGCCCCTCCAAACGCAGAATCTCCGACGCCACTCGGGGCAGAACCAGGCCCGCTCGCGTCCGGCCATTTGCCAAACACGGCTCCGTAAGCCGGATCAATTCATTACACCTTCCAGTGAGTCAAAAGAGTTGTGAGATAACCAAAGCATCGCCTCGTGTCAGACTTGTAGGTAGTCCTAAGCTGCAACGTTCCAGAAATGACTCTTCACCATTCTTCGTCATCGGTAGTAGACGTTTCGCCTTGATTACAAAATGAGCGACCCATGACACCTAACACCAGGGGTATTGACAAACAGTTAATAAGATTCTGTAAAAGACCTATGCCGCAGATGGTGCTCATTGAAATTACTGTACATCCATTAGTAAGTACACTGCATTGTCCATATCCTCTGTCCCCAATCTGGGAGGTTTATGGTCAATGGTACGATACACGAATAACATGTTCAGGCTTCCATAAAAACACATCATGAGGAGATGATGGCCGTCTTGGCTTTAGACCGTCACAGGCCCGAGGCACTGATGGAGTAGATGCTCACAATGAGACACGAACACAAGCACAGTCTATCGTTTACTGGTTCTCTATTCTAACCAACTCAAATATAACGACTGAAGTGACTAAAACAAGACCCCAATCTCAATATTTGGCCACCTAACTCTCCCATGACTAAGACGGCGCCACGCACAATCCCGACTGACAATCCTTTTGCGCCTGCAGCGTCAAATTGATAATCTCCACCACCATATGGTACGCCTCGTCCATCAAGAAAAACTCCTTGAACTCCGTCTCGTTGCCTGCCGGCGCCCCATCCCAGGCAGGATACCACACCGCCGAGTAAATCTCGATGCCCGAGCCGGGACCGCCCTCGTCCGCAAAGTCCCGCACGGCGATGTGCAGCACCCCGAACGTGACCTGGGTGCCCGACGTCAGCACCTTGGGCCCAATGCGCTGCAGCGGCAGCGCGAACTTGGCGTCGAGGGCCCAGGAGGCCGGGTAGTCGGCCGTGCCGAAGGTCGGGATGGTGTACTCCGGCACGGTGAAGTTGGTGCGCTTCATGCCGAAGGACGAGGACACGCCGCCCCAGCCCTCGAGGATCTCGGACCGCTGCGAGGTGAGACTGGTGGACTCTGTCTTCTTGTAGTAGTGCTCCGGGTTCGCGTGCAGGTTCGCGTCGTCCGCGGCGTCGGACTGGGTCCAGACGGCGAACTGGGTGGCGTCGAGGGAGCCGTTGAAGTAGCACTTGACGTATGTCCTGGCCGGGACCCAGGTGGTCCTGTCGTGGTCGGACTGCGCGGTCACGTTGTCCCAGAAGATATTTGCGTCGATGATGTCCATGACGAAGAGCTTGAAGAAGAGTGCCGGGTCCTCGCCGTTGATGCAATCCTTGAGCGCGTTCAGGGTACCGATGTCATCCTCGCCAACAGAGGTGGCCACACAATCTTGGCCCAGTTCCGTCTCGTTGATGTGTGCATATAGGTTTTGCAAGGCTATTGACGCTGCAGCGCCCTCGTACATGTCTTTAATGGGTGAGTCCTGTGGTCCTGCATCCGCGTCGAATCGTACCTCGAAATCATAGCCATCATGGGTCTCGTACGAGGCGGCAGAGGCCAGGAGAGTCGACACCGCGAAGATGGTGGTTGCCAGCATGATTCGGCGCTTGGAAATAGAAGCCAGGTCGAATGGAATTAAGGACAGCGGTTACGAGTGCGTAGAACCTCAGTATCTTTGTTGCGGACGAGTGAGATATGGGCAGGTTTTCTCGATCGACGGGAGCCCATCACCTCCATGTATCAATGATTGCCTCCAAGCAAGGGCTGGTCGATAGAGCAAGAGTTTGCACGCCGACATCAGGCTGTGGATCATCGAAAAAGTTCACACGATCCTTACGCGCCGTTCTTCCAACTTGATCCAGTTGTCGTATGACTTGTGCAAAGGAATGAGCAAAATGTGATGAGGCCCAAGGCCGTCACTCGCTCAAGGTATCACCGAAAATGTTCCCGGGGCCCTTGCCTTGTGCGATTGATCGTAGTATGACCAATCAAGCAACATCAGATTCACTCGAAAGAGCTTTCACATGAACGCAAGTCATAGGGGACTTATTGCCCCTCAGCTTGTCCTCAGCTCTTCTCGCCTGTCAATCGCCCCTTGCGTTTGGAGGAGCTGAGGATCGCCAAGATGCATAGCCTCACAGTCGATCGCAGCATGTCGAATATTGCACGAACCCATGATTGGTCACGAGCCGGAGTGGCATGTCTGCCAGTTCAGGCACAATGTAACATCGCGCGTACATTACTGCCAACTTGCATGGGTCATATGCATTTTGCCTTGGCCCTTTCAGCATCATTGTGAAATCATTACCAATGAAGCACAGGTATAGCCAGGAACGCGAACACCAACATCTAAACGCCGTTCCAGTGATCCCTCGAAGGGGGCTCATCGAGATCACGAGGAGAGGCCCCGAACCTGTACCACGAGGGACAGAACGTAAGGGACCACCGTAGTGACCGAAATTTTCTGCGTGCCATTTACGGCCGACGCAGTAGATGAGTTTGGTAAATGGTAATATATTTCCAACATTGGCCGTCTCTAACTTCATGTCCTATCATACGCAAGTTCTCACGGTGACATTGAAACGCATATGTCGGCTTCACCGCTTCCAAGGCACGCTGGGAAATATATCGTGCGCGTTGTGAATGATATGGCTACCGTGGCCTCTGAGCAGTGGATTATCCAAGCCATTCTGCTAAGTAGGGGAGACAGTGGGGTGACAAAAACAAGAGGGCCGTGGATATGCTTGCGATCAATGGGCTCAAGTACTGTATACTGGCAGAGATTCACCGCGCAAGGGCAGGCCCCCGGTTTCTCCACCGATACTACGGCGGCTTTCACCATTTCGGGGCCGTTAGGAAAACTCCTGCGCGTGCCACACTTCGTAGGATCTCACATGGGGAAATGTAGCCTTTTGCGGAACAGCAAGGTGGAAGTAAGCCCAATATTCATGTATGCTTTGCATGCCCTTGTCTAGGCATCACCCTTTGCCTAATTCTCAGTGGATCTCTATCCAGATACTATCAAGGATCAGGCAGGTTGAGGAATTCCGAAGTCTTTCAAACAGCCGGGTATGTAAGCGAAGAGTGTTTTCCATCCTAGTAGTTCCCCAATGCCCCGAAACTCCTGGATCAATGCGATATAATGATGTCATGAAAAGCTATGCCCTTATTTAAGTCCAAATCCTTCGCTCTCATGAACCGCCCGCCACAAGGTCTCTTCGAGTCTCGCTTGTGAGCGACAACGGTATAGCGACAGCACATTGAAACATGTACGTGCAGAAGGATACCTCCCTTCATCATCACCAAGACAGTTTACTCGAATGACGAGGGACGTTGCACCCATGGCAGGGATACGGTCGCTGCCGGTAATGAACGATAAGAGTCTCCTCTGATCTCTGGGCGACGCTCTGTCAAATGTGTTCCAGAACCATCGAATTGTAGGCTCTGTTTCGGGGCTGCTGCCTTTTGGCCAGCTCGTGTAAGCCGCCACCGCCTTTAAAGAACTTATGTCTAGAGGTTCATCCGATCCGCGAATAAGTAATTCGATTTCTTCCGGCCGAAATAATGTCAATGCGTTACCAGCACAAACGGTAAAAAACCCACGCTTGAAGGGTTCAAATTGACGACTGACAGAAATGTCAAGTAGGTATCGCACATAAAGGTCGACGTATTCTTTCCTGTTGTAATTAGTGACCATCTTACTCTCTCCTCCTGGACAAAGTGGCACCCGAACGCGAGTACCATAACGCTCCGCATCAACTGCAAAGTCCAGACAGAAAGTCGACTGGACATCACCGTCAAAATCCAGCAACTGGCGGAGCCCTCTAGCAAGAACGGGTCGAAACTCTGCTAGATCGTCCAGCGTGTAATTCATGACCGGGCGCGAGTGTGCAGGTGTCCCCGCAGAAGGAGACGGAGCGGACGCGAGTAGTTTTCGAAAAGCAAATGGCGGCAAGGCAACATCCAGGATGGTTGAGTTATAAATGGCAAGCCCTAAAACTACGCCAACGAGGAAGAACTGGTCCGAAGTCTCGAAAGTATTCGGGTTGAAGTAGCAGAATTGCGAATCCTCGTCGTAAATAAAGAGTCCTACTTACAGTTAGCGTGATTTTTAGCTTAAAGACAGTAAAGCTTACCATGATCTGGATTGAAGACATCCCGCACCAAAAGAAGAAACCATTCTTTCCGCAAACCGCCGCCATCAACACCTTCTTCCCCTTGGAACTCGATACGGAGGGCCTTCTTGATGTCTTCACTGCCACTGCCTACCACTTCGCTAACCTTTTTCAAGCTGTCATCTACGAGACACTCTCGCCGAATGCTGAGGACAAGGTATTGGGTGTAGTTCTTATGGGTCATGATACTGTCAAAGAAGGCTTCCCTCGCCTTACCTGCCATCTGGCGCTTAGCGTCGAATTCGAGAATCTGGATCTTGGCCCATATGCTGAGGAAAAAAGGGTATTGGCAGAAGGCGAATTTCCCCCGTTTGGACTCCCAGAGCTCAAAGTCTGCTTTAAAATCTAGTGTATCCACCAGAGAATTATAGAAGTCACTCGTTGAACACAGATGACCGTAAGCACGCCCGTCGGGCGCGCCGGAGAGTCGAACATGTGTGAAATTGTTCGCAGCAAATACCAAAGCCATCACCCTTGCCCCTACTTTGATTTGCCAATCATCTGTGTAGGCAGCACGCTGTGGTTCAACTTGCTGCTTCTGCTTCTTAGACGATTTTGAGGCCTCCAAAGCGGCATGCAAAGTGGCAGGTGTATTTCCCGTGCGACTATTGGGCATTTGTGGAATAAGACCGTCGGTAACGTCAATCTTCGGTTCTAACATCTTCTCGCTCTGACGAGTGAGCCGATACGTCACAAACCCACTTACGAGGTCTTTAATCTGTATGAGCAGATGCTCAGGTAGTCTAGATAGCCAGGTGACCAGATGATGGTGGCAAGTCTCTGATGAGTTCGCCAAGAGGCCGAGAATCCTCTTGATAATCCCTGAGTGTCGCCCAGTGGCAGATCGCGCCTCGGCTGTAGCATTTAAAGCGACTTTCTTTCCTTTATTTAGAGACGGTTTTTGTCCCGCAAAAGCTTGCTGCCCGGATATGAGGAGTGGATTGTTGAGGAGTATAAGTAGAAACCGGACGTCCTGAGGTTCGACCATGACTCTGCCCGGGCGCTTCAATAACATTTCAGTGCATTTCAACAAAGTTCTTTGCAGATGCTCTTGGGCTTCGAGGACTAGCTTCTCAAACTCGTCCTTAGCCGCGCTTGCCAGCTTCCTCGCGGGGTCGATCAGCACCATCTCCTCATAAACCTCCAGCCAGGGCTCTGCTCCATTGATGACAGTGTGATACCATTCCATTACCTCGCCCCAGTCAATCCGCGGTGACCGAGTGCTGACGATGGAGGGTTTGTCATCGTGTCGCCGTTGCGCAGCTCTTGCTGTCGATGCCTCTTCTTGGTTTCCTGTCCACCAGGAACCGTTTTCGGCGAAATTACCAAGAAGAAGGAGTTTGGGATCGAGTTCAGAAATTGGCGCCTCCTCCGGAATGAGTTCCCTTCTTGGCTCCGCAATAGGCTTCCTCGTTATTTCCGGAGCTTGTCTTGAACTGACACTAGGACGTCGAGGAACGAATGAATTGTTGACACAGGAGTAAGACCCGAAACATAGAACAAGGTAGTCTTCGACTTTTTTGAAGATTCTTCTGGAATCGGCCTGTGATATTGGGAGTGGCGCACGGGGGTCATGGCCGTTAGGTTGAGACTGGAGAGGAAAAGTGGCACTTCGGCCGTCGGGGTATGAAGTTGAATGGGACCTCGAGGCAAACGCTGTACCGTTCAATGGGTTGGGCTCCCAGCCTTGTTCGGTGGACTCATCAAAAGTTGCGTTATAGACAAACAAAGAGGGCGTGCCACTGGACCCTGGAGAGCTGTTCTGCCTTACAAGGGTTTCTCGCAGGAACTGGTCACCTTGTGCGCGAGAAGACGATCGGTCAGGCCATAAAGTCTGTTCCGATTCCAATCTAGCTGTTACCCAATAGTGAAGCGCGGAACGCAAGCAGGCTCTTATTAAGGTCTTCGTACGATCAAGGGAGATGGAGTTGGCTACAAAGATCAGTCGATAATAACGTCGGCAGAGAAGAGAGTTAGCATACGAGCCTGTATGAAAGTGCCTGAAGGAAAACTTCCGGTCGACTTTTCCTGCCATGATCCTGCACCTTCTCTTGTAACGGGGCGGATGGTAGGGCGGGAAGGGATAGGAGTGTATGGTTTGAGGTCATTGATCGTCAAGCAAATCGTGCAGCGAAAGACGTGAAGCTCCTTTGGCCAACGTACAAGACCGGCACAGGTCATACAGTTTCCTGTTGCGAAGTCGGCAGGCCCGTTGGTAGCTTTCCTAGGTGACTGCGTTTGGGCCGTTTTCGGTGGTACTTTGGGGGTGTAGCCACGTCCATCAGAGAGTTCGTCGTTACCGTACTGGCTGTCATTGGTGGTTTGTTTCTTCTTCTTGCTAGAGAAGAGGGAAGGGAATGGGTGGCTCATTGCGCGATGGTGGCCAGCTGGCCGCCTCGGTTTCGAGATAGGGATATCGTCGTCATCCGAGCTCGATTCGACCTGGACTTGGAGATTTCTGATGGGCTCGAGATTGGGGAGTCTCGAATTATTTCTAGGACGGCGTGGTAGCTCATTCGAGTGGCTCTCGCGGGAGACGAGGTCGTATTGACCAAAGGAGGGTCGGTTGGTTCTCGACATGATGATGCTGGCATGGGCACGAAGGTAAAGAATGGAGAGTGGAGAGATCACTGGAAGTTAGATGACGCGCTTGCCCCGGCATCAGGAGACAAGCAGGAACGGGCCCAGTGTCGCTGTCAAGTCGGAAAGAGTCGATGACAGCACATGCAAGGATCGCGGCAGCTGTGAGCAAGGGAGGAGTGGCAGCTACAGGCACTCAAGCGTAAGATATGGCGATAAGATATTAAGTACAGAGATGTGCGTGTTGGAGGGCCACGATATACTCAGGAGACCGAAGAAGATCCCTGAAGAGGGCGAGAAGCTCGATACGAGCTCGCTAGGACGAGTCGTGAGAAGTGAAACAATGCTAGCTACGGCACCATCATCAAACAAGTAAGTAGCAAAAGAGCGTCGTGTATAGGCATGTAAGAATAGAATAGAAAGAAGCGAGTCTCGAATGATGAAGTCGAATTAAGTTAGAACAGTTTGGCGCTATTCAGCTACCACCAGCTGGAGCATGTAGAAGCAAACATTCAATGGGTTGATGCTGAGAGTTGGCGCCCATTGCGGTATAGAAGAATAGCGTGGGCGAATCGCAGGCCTTGCCGCCCCTCGTACACCTCGTAAACGACGCTTGGCGGCGGGATTGACAGTGCATGTCAGTAGAGGGTACCTCGGTACCTGAGGTAGCCGCACAGGCTTGAGCGGTCCACCTGCCCCAGGAAAACTTCACAGGGCTCAGAGGGACTGGCCAGGGGTTCGATGCAGCTGCCGGTACCGCTGTCGCTGTCGCCGACTTCGTTTAGGTATAGCGTCTGTTGATGGTGATTTGTCTCATTTATCACATGGTGATGGCGCTCAATGCAATACTATGCGGCACAGATATGCTTCATTTGCTGTTCTGATCTAGTACATAGTACCCTGTTTACATCATCTCCCCTGTCTGGCCACCAACCAGCTGCTCCTTGATTTGCCTACTGCCTTCGTGTCAAAACCCGCCAGTTCTACATGTTCGACCAGAAAGTCGAGTCATACCAGTGTTCGTGTGTCTCAAAGCAAAGGCCTAAGTACCAGCCGAGAGCATTGTCATATCTACACCTCACAGCTGCCGGTATCCAGGCCCGCACATATCACACAGTATCACAGCATCAACGCGAACCTCCTTTCGCTTCATAGAGCCACAAACGAACCCAGCGGTACGGAGGGAGGGACAGGGGATCCATCCTGCTTCCACAGGTGGACAGTGTTTGTTTGAGAACATGACACACAGGTATACCAAGAGAAGCATGTCGTCGAAACAACTCCTCCATTCTCATCCATCCATAATGAAGAATAATCATAATTTAGAATGTAGATTCAAGGCGTATTGCTTGAGCTGGGAAGCCAACTTGACCTCGAGCATGGATTCCTTCTCCATGCGGATTGTCATCCTATATCTAAGCAGACACAACTGCGTGTCTCTGTTGCGTAAGTCAATCGACGTTATTTCGATGTCATTTTATGTTGGTGACACTGCAACAATCACCAAGTGTAATGAAACACATGTCATTTCACCTCGTCAGACTTCACGACTCGAGTCACAATGGTTCTACGTGGCACGACACCATTGTGGTATGTGATATACCGGTATCTCTTAACAGCTACAAGAGTGATGAACACCAGCGACTCGGCTCAGACAAAGAGAGGTAGGTAACAGCTCATAGCAGTACGTGACCCTGGCCAGGTCCCCTTCCATCAGAGTGCCAGGTACATACCTCCTACCCAGGGTCTTTGAGATGTGTCTATTGACTAGCACGGCCCAGTCAGCACGTTATTCTTCGCATCTCCAGGTAGGGCTGAGGAACGATATCGCATCCAGTCTCTATTGCTCAGTACTGCACGTCACCGGCATGCACGGGTCTGAACATGAGGACAGCAGGCAAGTCCAGTGAGAGGGGCATGGCAATCGGTCACTTGCGTGCCGTGACCCGCCCCAGACGGTGCCGGTGACCCGGTCGCGGTGTGATGGAGGAAGGCTTGGGCAATATCCCCGAGCGGGAAACTTTAGCGCCTCAAGTCACGTCAGTTTGGCTGCCCACCGTGCCCTGCCAGGCCCTGTCTTGCGGGCAGGCAGCCCGCTCTCAGGACGGCCAAGCCACGCGATGACGCCACAAGTTTAAATGCACGCATCAGAAGACCGCAACCTTATTGCGCTCTATCGAATCATCGCTTGGTCATATCATGCAGCTATGAATGAGAACTTGTTTTGCTGGACTGCCTTGACTGCCTGGATTTCTCAGATGTTTTGATCGAGATTCCCTACATGGTGCGAACCTTGTTGATGTCCGTACGTACGTCATACTTGGTAACGAGGGACGAGTTGGAGTCCGTATAGTATATAACATGGCTCCAATTCAAGTAGGTCTCGTACACAGGTCGCCAAAATCTATAGCAATCCACACATATTTCCTGAAAGAGTCCGAACGCCAAATCTCTCATCGAAATCTATCCTTACCATCAGAGCCGACTTCCCAATCCCAGCGCTACAATGGATTCAGCAGGTGCCAAATCAACCATGTCTCGCGACATGGAAGAGCTCACCACCGGCAAGGAGGAGATGTCCAAGACAGTCCAGGGACACAAGGCTAACCTGTCCAACCCAAGTGAGACATTGAGTCCACATTTTCCTACACAACTTCTAACCTATACCAGACACAAGTGAGGCGTCTAAGAAGCATAGTCGCGAGGTCATCGACTCCATGGGCGGGGATGCAGTTCACTACTCAAAGGACGATAACCCACACACCAAGAGTGCCGCGAACAACCTTGAAGGCAGTCGCGCTACGTGAGGAGCTCTATTAGTACACAGATGAGAATGATGCTGATAGATACGCGCCTCGATCTGTGTTACAAACTTTACTGTTTACATAGCAATATTGGATGCACTTGATGACTTGACTTTCAAAGCCAAGCCTGTAAATAATGTGAATGAATAATGGAAGGTTTCTAATACAGTTCTTGCAACATTGCAATTGACAGTAACTACGGGGTAGTATATCCTTGTTGAAATGCAACACCGTCAACCACTTTAGGAACATTACTGGGAAGCTGATCAAGCTAACAAACCTAAGGCATGGCTATTTCCTATATTCATCGGTTAACAGAATGATTGAATAGTTTGAAATCCTTCGTAAATACCTTTTCCCCCTCAAGCTGTAGCAGTAAGGTCAAGTTTCATTCATGAGCACATCGCTCAAGAAATACCTATAACAACCACAGTGGCGGAAAGTCTGGAGTCTCTGTCCTAATGGCTTTTTAGCAACGTGAATTGCATACTTGGGGGTATCAAGAGGACACTAGGTCTATGCCATTCAAATTATACATGGCTGGCTATAACGTCACTCCCCTCATAACCGACCACCCCCTTCAACCGGACATTCCCCACACACTACACCGAGACCCCTACCTCCCACCTTCAACCACCATTTGCACACCCAATTGTTGTTCGTTTTTTACCAAATTTTACACACACACTAAAGACCCTATAATGCCTCGATACACCGAAGAAGACCTCACTTATGCTGTTGCAGCGGTCAGGGCAGGCCGCAGCATGCGGAAGGCCGCACGTAAATGGGGGGTCCCCAAGACCACCCTTCATGACCGTCTTAACGGCTCAACTACCAAAAGAATGTCCAAACAACACGTCCAGAAGGTCGATAAGGCTACAGAAAGTCGATTGGCCAAGTGGGTGCTTTTGCAAGCCAATTTAGGGCTTCCTCCCACCCACTCTAAGCTAAAAGAATTTGCCAGCCGAATTCTGAAAACCCAAGGCCGCGATACATCACTCGGAAAACACTGGGTAACTCGCTTTTTAGCCCGGCATCCATCAATCAAGGTCCATAAAAGCCGTGCGGTCGATTTTCGTCGTTTAAATAGTGCGAGTACTAACGTTATTCAAAGATAGTTCCAACTGCTGGCAATTCCAGCCATTAGGTCCATCAAACCAGAAAATCGGTACAACATGGACGAAACCGGCATTATGGAAGGGCTAAGGAGGAATGGATTGGTCCTTGGAAGGGCTAAAAAGGCTCAAATAGCCCGGAAAACGCCAAGTGGAAGGACGTGGACGACGATTATCGAGTGTATCTCGGCTACAGGGACTGCTTTGCTCCCTTTAGTAATTTTCAAAGGGAATTCTTTGCAACAGTAATGGTACCCATTGGATTTAACCCCATTTAGGGACTAGCTATGGGATAACCAACCAAAAAGGTGGACTAACAACGCAATTAGGTTGGAATGGCTTCGGAAAGTGTTCCTAAAGCGTACGAAGCCATCACGTCCCTCACAGGCCAGGTTGTTAGTTCTAGACGGTCACGGAAGCCATACAACGATGGAATTTATGTAGGAGTGCTTCCAGAATAACATACAACTGTTATTTCTGCCTCCTTACACTTCACACGTACTTTAACCACTGAATATAGCGGTGTTTGGGCCCTTAAAGGCCGCTTACCGCCACAACGTCGGTTATGCCACTTTTTTCGACGATTTTTCTGTTGCCGGCAAGCGCAATTTCCTTAAGTATTACCGTAAGGCTCGTACGAGGGCCATTTCGGCCAAAAATGTAGTTGCTGGGTGAAAGGCATCTGGTCTGTGGCCAGTTTCAGTAAAGCAGCCACTATTAAGCCCGTTGCTATTAAAAAAGCCAGCAGTTACCGTAGAAAACATACTAGCAACACCTCAACATAATGGCAAAGCTGTATCATTAACTTCTGGACCTTCGGAAGTGATTTGAACCACCCCTAAGCACTCTGCAGACCTCCGCCGGCAACTGGACGCTTATATCAGCACTTCAAAGGGGTCAACCACCCAGCGGCTGTTATTTTCAAAGGTCGAAAAGGCCTTCCTCGAAAAGGACGCGCAATTGGCTATAAAATACCGTCAAAATAAAGCCCTAGAAGCCAGGATTGCGGCTGCAGCACCCCGGCGAAGAAGGAGGGTTAAGGTCAGCCCTCAAAGCAAATTTGCGAACATCCACGACATTCGACAAGCACAAATTGCCGCTAGAGATGTCTCATGTAATCCAAAAAATGCTCCGGATTCTAACGATTCTAACGAACCCCTCGAATGTATCGTAGTAGCCGAATTGAAGTCAGAAAGTAATGATGAAAATAGAGGGTGATTATCGTGGGGGGTGGTCGGTTAAAGGGGGTGGTCGGTTATGAGGGGAGTGACGTTAGCTAACATCAACTCCCTTCACAGCCGACGAGGCAGTGGGTTTCCCTGAGATGATTGTGATAAATGATCAGAAAATACCCATCATTTGACGAATAGCAGCACATCCTGACATGATATATACCCAGGAGACGTTGGTCAAAACCTCGACAGTGTGAAGGTTGCGATCAAATTGAAAGTCTGCCCCAATGACGGAGATCTACCTGGCTCACTCAACCGTCAATAAACACATGCTCTCTGATGCGTCGAGCTAATATTACGGCATAAGCTTCCTCTGTCTGATAAAAATGTGTTTTGACAGCAAGTGTCAAAACATATCCAGCATATCTTCTGGGGCTCAGCAAGAAGCTGACAGCTAACACAAGAAAACACGCTTTGTTCTTCGGAGTGGTAGCTCAGCTTGGGGTTTATGGTGGCACTGATGCCGCAACTCAACAACATTAGGCTAGCTCTAGAGCGAATGTGCTGCGTACATCGTCATCTAGGTAGCTTGTAAGCCATGCTTTCGGGCTCTTCAATGACCACTGACCCATTAGTGATATCAGATCTGCTGAGTATTCATCTAATGAAGCCAAATCAATTTTTTAGCAAAAAGTAGTTGAAGACAGAAGAACCTATACCATTGTCTGAATCTAGGATTGCACACCATTTAACGACCATCGTAATGCCAACAGACTTGTACCTTTGTATTCTCCGTTATAGATAAGGAAGCGCATTAAATCTGCCTTGCAGTTGTCGTCACAAATGATAATGACAATGGTAGAGGCGGTCAAAGCTCAAGTGGCAGACAATCAAATCATAAACATTGTACTTTCCGCACTCTTGCCTCCATTTTTCCTCCCCAGCTGATGTCTTCTTCACATGCACGTGACGACCTTGACTGTCAACATTTCCACTGCTACCAACAGCTTTCATCAAGATACCCCTCTGTCATTGTCATAAGCTCTTCTATCTCTTCTTCTGCCCTGCTGCAGCTCAACTTCTGTAAGTGATTTTTACTACTTATGCCGTCAAATTTGACTTGATCTGTATTTCAGGACGATTGAATGTGCCGAACCTCGCGTCAACAATATTTGCCTACGAATCGCTAATAACATGATGATACAGGTCTAATTCCTCCGATATGAATCCTGCTGGCCGAAAAGTGTAAGCGTCATCAAGCCACTCACCTCTACTGTAGATCCATTTGGGGAGCCAAAGATCTAACACAGCCAACCCCCTTTGGCCAGCACAAGTCTTCACTCCTATTGTAACGATGCTAATACCGCGTAATATAGTCCAATCTCCGATCTCCGCTATGCCCCGGCCCTTACCAAAGGCCAGCTTCGCTGTTTGGCCAAACTAAAGGACCATGATAGCGTCCTTACTGAGCGGGAAGTCGATCTTCTTCGCCGTATTGTAATGAGTAAGGGACATATTTCCATATTGTTACTAAACAGGACACACCACTAATATGATGACAGCTCACAACGACCCGGACATTGACTTTGAAGACTTCACTGTCGAAGCAATGATCAAAGATCTATCAGACGGCTTTTGGCTGACTGGCAAGGAAGTTGAGCCAGTGCTGGAGGAGATTGAGCGTAGGAAAACGTCCAAGGCTTCGAGACCTACGCTAAACATCCACAGGCCGCCCCAAGCCCGAGGCCCCGGCCCGCGACCCCTTCAAGTCCGAGTGTGTGGAGTGTGAGGAGCCGGGCTTCTGGATAGCCCGTACTTCTGTGCCCGATCACCTCAATTTCAGGCACCCGGGTCGTGTGTGCCGCTGGGGAGGGGCTTACGATTGTGGCCAGGTTTTCGCCGACGAGCAGGAGCTCGTCAAGCACATCCGGGACGAGCATCAGCCGCAGCAGAACACCACCGGGGCTCGAACCATGTACCGGTGCGACTGGCCGGCCTGTGACCGGCGCGCCAGTGGCACTGGTCATCATGAGTGGACTGATAGTAAGAATAGCGCACACCGCGCGCACATGGGCAAGTAAACTTGGTAACGACCCCACTAGGGGTATCACTGCTAATGCTCTGGGTATTAGCTCACCAGCGAGAGGCTTCTATTCAGTAGGTCCCGGTAGGCTGCGCTTAAGGCTGTGACGATAAAGACGACGACGACGACGACGACGACGACGAAGACAACGAAGGCGACGATGATAAAGACGGAATTGCGGCGCTCCCCGGGTTATGAAATCTTGCCGCCGCAGGTTTCTTTTGCTAGCTTAGGATTATAAGTCCCAATTGACACAGGAAAATTTCCTTCATATTAAGTCTATTTGAGATCAAGAGTGCTAGGAAGTTGCCTTAGGATTCGTGGCGATGCCGTGTTCTGGCCTAGCTCTGTTGCTGCCTCAGGTTGTGATGAAAATACACCCACATCAAGTGTCCTGCCAGAGGGTTCGCTATGCTTACAACAGCGCGAAGACCTATAAACACCTTAAATGTAGTTAAGATTAGCAGTCTAGATGGGGGTTTCAACAGTTCTTTGGCGACAATGGTACAGGAGGTAGACTTGCAGTGTCAAAATGACTGCTGACATGTGGGTTTAGGACAGGCTACTAGTAGAAATACGCGAAAAGCATACAAGATAAGGAAAAAGACATTATATAGTAATCTCTGTTTAAGTAGAGTACATTAGTATACTATTGAGATCAACAGTATCAGATAGAGTTGTAATCTGGTTGCGTCCTGTCCGCAGTGAATGTTTGCCCAAGCAAGCCGCATTCCAAGCCGCACCTTCCACCAGGATAGCATCATAACACAAAACAAGCCACGACTTCAGATTTTCTTTCTTCCTGTGACTTTGCTTGCCTTGCGCCATTCACTATTACTGGAACAGTATTCACGACATGCATGGAGCGCGCTTTCATGTGCGCCTTCTTAGTGCTGTCCTCTGTCTCCTAACCGACGTACGATCGCATCCCACTTCCAACTCAACATGGACTTCAGCTTCCAGTCTCTTGTACAGCAACACACCTCCCAAATGGACCGAGGGTTCCAGCAGCTAGTTGATGCCGTTCAGAGGTCTAGCAAGCTTAGTATCTCACTGATCCGCATCACCAACGTCACCCACGTGTGAGCCCAAGCCATGCGCCTACCACAGAGGTCTCGGTCCACTGACGTGACACAGCTCGTTCCAAGTCTCTCTCGAAGCGCGCGTTACCAGAACAGGGCCGGTCAGCGCTGCTGTCAGTTCCATGACCATCGACCTGTGTGGTCCAGCTGGTTGTTTCGGTCAAATGTCGCTGCCGGAGTTTAAGACACACCCTCTCGGCGCTCCCATTATCGTAAATAACCAGGTCGTCAACATCACGGACGCCACGGCCTTGCAAGCCTTCATAGGGCCTATGATGCGCAAAAAAGAAGCAGTCCTGTGTCTGCGGAATGGTAGTGCCAATATGGCAGCGTTAGGTATAGGCCCTCGCGCAATACGCTACGAGAAGGACGTGCCAATGCCTGGCATGCGAGGCCCCTTCGTGTCTGTATTTTCTGCCAGTATTCCCATGCCCGAATCTCCAGCGCAAGACGGGATGTCTCCCACAAGACTAGCCCTAGACAGGCTCAAACCGAATATCGTCAATGTCACACTACACATTAGCAACCCCTCGGCTCTTGAGATATCTTTCGGTACCTGCGTCTTCGAGATCCAGAACAGCCAGGGTGAGGTCTTCGTAGAAGATCTCAAGGGTCGCCTCGACATCCGCAACAATGCTTTCGAGGCTGCGTTTCAAGGGATCGTACATCGACGTGTTGTCATGCGAGAGGGCCAAGCCAGACTCGTGGGAAAGCGGTGCGCGGGCGCTGGCTGGTGCGATGAGACGATCAAATCGATCAACGTGTCCCTGAGTGGCATCAATAAGGTCCTTAGAGTCCTGGTCGCACAGCATCATAATGAGGGCAGTAGCAGCATTGGCGAAGATGACAAGCTATACGACATCGAGGAGTCGGATGATGTGGCGGGCTTGACGAGATGGACAAGCAAGATCTTCAGGCGCAGAAAGGTCTGAGTAGTTACAGTCTGCAATCAGGAGATAGCTACAGCAGGTGAAGTCACGAGCAGGTATTCGGGAAGGATCACACTTAGGTACTGAAGGTTTTGCAGTCTAGCATCATGGCCGTACCAGCGACGAGATACCCATTTCTTCATTGTTCACTAGCTTGTACAAATATATGGCCTCCCCCTCTGCCCAGGCAGCCCACCGGACCCTCAATTTCATCATCGTGGCCATCAAGGTTCATGAAAACCGACCAACCTTATATCAACGACGCTTAGGTCTAATTCACTGGATAAATACCCCTCTATTCCTTGCATAGTCCGCCCGCCATAAAAATCTCCCAGGTGATCATCGTTTTCTCCCATGAAGAGATGAGAGATGGTTTACAATGCGCTTTGTAGATTTGGGTCCAGCACCGATTTATGAGATGCTGAAAGGCATCCATCCACTAACGGTGCTTTGCGCGCATTGTTTCCGCGGCCGGTGCAGATGGAAGCCACCGCGAGGAGTTGGGGTAAGAAATGCGATAACGCGTATTGCTCAAGCAGCTTATATGATCACAGAACCTCACATTCGGGCGGCCTGTTTCCTCGTTCAATCATTTTTGTTACTATTTCAGACAGTATAGCCGCTCAACTCAGGAACTCTAGGATCCGTCGGTATCGATCTAGTAGTTTTCTTCATATATGCATGTAAGTCTGTCTGCCTTCATGACTAGCTCTGATAGAGCTTTACTTTAATTTTGTCTTCATCATTAAGATCGAACAGAATGCTTAGTCAAATACAATAACCGCCTTGATGGCCGACTTGTCGCGGATTGATTGCAGAGCCTCGCCCCATTGCTCCAGCTTGAAGGTCTTGTTAACGATACCCTTGGTCTTGACCTTACCACTGTCGAGGTAGTCGACAGTTGCGGGGAACATGTAGGTCTCGGAGAAAGAGCCGATGATCGTAATTTCTTTTTTCCGTTAGCCTTACTGACATTAATCGAGTAGAACCTAACCACTCACCATCACCGAAGATCTTGGACGGAGGCCAGGAGACGCGAGCAGAGCTGGGGTAGACACCATAGCAGACAAGCTTGCCACCACGACGGACGTAGTTGATCGCATCTTCAAGCACCTTAGCGCTGCCACTCGCCTCGACGACTACATCTCTTGTTAGCACACTATCACCCAAGTGTGTGACTCTTACGAACCAATATCAAAGCCATAGGGGTTATCTTTCTTGATTTGCTCCCACTGCGGGGCCGCATTCGATCGAGAGAGAGGGACGTAGGTATCGGCAGCGTCAAGGTTCTTGGCCAACTCCATTTTGGAGCCTTCGGGAGCAGCGATGGTCAATTGCGAAACACCAGCGTTTCGTCTGTTGCAAAGAGTCAGCCAAGCCAGCCATAAGCGGATATCAGTCATTACATACAGGAATTGAGCCATCATGAGACCAGTCGGACCAGCGCCGATGAGAAGGGCGTGGGAACCAGCCTTGGGGGCAATCTTCTCCAGTCCGTGCATAGCGCAAGACGCAGGCTCAATCAGGGTAGCGTCGACATCGCTGAGGTTCTTGATCTTGAATAGACGTCCCTGCTTGTAAGAGCACTGTCGAAGAAAGGATCATTAGCAAAGCTCAGACAAGTGGGGATGGATGATGCAAAGCATACGTATTCGGCGAAACCACCATCCAAACCAAGCACACCGTGGGCCAAGAAGTCCTCGCAAAGAAGCTCCTGTCCGCGTCGGCAGTAGAAGCTGTGAAGATATCGAGTCAGGAAAGTCGCCATCGACGTGGGAATGGGCGCCAACTTACCAGTGTCCGCAAAGCTCGGAGTTGTCGGCTGCAACACGATCACCAACCTGGAATCCCTTTACATCATCGGCGAAAGCTGCGGCATTGTAAGTCGAAAGCTCAATGCCCTTGTCGACTTCTCGATCTCGATTGACTTACCGACTACCTCACCAATTGTCTCGTGTCCGGGGATGAGGGGGAACTTGGCAATGAACTCTCCTTCGTGGATATGCAAGTCTGTACCACAGACACCGCAAGCCTACGCAAGGGGTGTTAACAGAGGAGAGACAATATGGGTTGGGACCAGTGATCACTTGCCTTGACCTTGATGAGGACATCACCAGCTCGCAGGGTGGGTAGAGGGACCGTGACGATGCTCCAGTCCTCTGGCTTCTCGTATCTGGCAAACGAGGAAAGCAGTCAGCGAGAGTGGGGGACGTAGCTGCCATCGACGAAGTCGAATGCGGCTGGATCCATGGAAAGACATTCAAAAGGAAGGAGCGCCTACCGGAGAGCCTTCATTTCCTTTGGGAGGTTCGCCATTGTGAATGTGGGATGGATAGCAAGTCGGGTGATGAGGGGTATTCTGACGCGTGTTAGTAGACCCAATTCCAACACAGGCGCGACTGTCTAGTAGGAACAGAACTCATACGAGACGAGCGGAAGCTTTACCTGAGCAAAGTGACAATCGATAGACGGAGCAATTGAGGTGAAGAAGTCTAGAGAGAATTTGGAAAACAAACAGGAAAACAGGTAGGAAGGAGGAGAGGCCCTCTTATGATTTCTGTCAGAGTCAGAGAGCTAACCCAGCTGTCCCGTTCAGTCCACTTCATCAGCTGCCTTTCCCGATGTACTGGCGCATTCGCGATCAGCAATAGCACCAACCCATTGGCAAAGGAGGGGCATTGGGAGCTGCTGCTTCAGGAACCCCGCTGTGGACTCCGGGATGCGCTCACCACGCAGGACAAACAGCGAACGAGCCAGGCGTTGCTCGGCGAGTTAGGCTGGTGTTGACTGGGGTGTCTGATTTGACTGGCTGGAGATCGACCCACCAAATGGGTAGAGTGGTGTGAAATGGGGAATGGGGAATGGGGAGATGTGCCCAGATGTGCCAAACTCCCCACTTCGAGACACGACGCAGACCTAGACGTCCAAGAAAAGCTAGGAAATAGCCTGGTTGGCGCCTCCGGCCGATGCAATTTCACTCATGGACATCCAAGGGAACACGGGGACGACATGTATGGACTTATTGGGTTGTGCGGCGGCAGCGCTATCTAGACAGATCTGGAGCCAATACCTAGGAGCTACCCAAGGTAGCGTGATACTGCCTTTCTTCACATTTGCGGTACCTAGTTGAGGCAACCCAGGCAATCGCCGTATATTCTACAATGTCTCAACTAAACTAGGTTAGTGCCGATATGGACCAGATCTACTTTGAGATTGGACAAATCGTGTTTCCTATCAGGAACGAAGTTTATGAGTAAGTAGGGAGTGATGAGAGATCTTTCAACAAGGGACAGTCATGTGTGGTCTTTCGCTCGCGATCTTGGAAATGTAGGTTCAACCCCGCGGTAAATGGCTCATAAGAAAAGAGCGAAAATGTTGAGCTATACCATAAGCCAGAGCGGGAAGACCAAGCAAAACGCCTCAATGGTTTGAGCCTGCATCCAAGGGACGAACGACATTTGAGTTACAAGGTTACTATGACAATCGCTAACCCCCCTGGCCGATGAAGCTCCGAGGGACCTTGCATTGCGGAGGGTTGGCAGTTGACGTAGGTCCAGGACGGGATGCGCGTGCATCGCTTTGACGTGGCGGGTTGGATTGTATGCTTGAAAGGAAGAAACACTCTTTCGAGATACCTACACAAATGCGTAATAGTAATAGGCCCACTTGTACGTAACTTAGATCTATGATACTGTAGATCTATGATACTGCGCCTTGCGTCGTGCGGGATTATCAGCAATCCCACGCATCTCACGGCGCGGTATTAAACACCAAGAAAGCACGGATTCAGGTAAGAGGTATTTGAGAGGGGGGGCGGTAGTGACCACATAATCCAAAAAAGGTTTCCACATGCACAGATCTCCTTCAAAGTTACTGGGGATAAGTTTGCTACCGAACCGAAGCTCACGAGCCAAGCCAAGCCATAATGCATATCTCCTGGTAGAAGTCTCGGTTTCCATCACGCAAGACGGAGTAGATGCCGCACCAATGGTGCCTTACGTACGATCAGTAGCATTGAACTACAAGACGGAAATTCGGGTATTTCATCTAATTGATCGAATGCAACACCGCCATTGGTGGTTTCGGGGATGGGGAAACTCTATTGTATCGCGTATCTCGATACCTTTTGTTCCCCATTCTTGGATAGGTCACGGTTTCTGCTCATAGATCATAAATAAGGGGCCAGTTTCTTAATCACAAAGTTGACGTAGAATCGTATACTTCTTCCATGCTGTATACACGTACGACGATAGGCCATAAACCCATGTTGCAACAGAATGGCGACTATGCCCGATGCTCGGTGCACTCTCTGGAGGGATTTCGGAGGCTGAGGAGACACTGAAGCGATGTTTTCCAACCGCAAACTGCGAAAGTGTTCGTCGATGGTCGTTATCGTTCGCAAGGAGAGAGCCTATGCCCAGGCGTTTTCACGAAACAAAAAGAATATCATTGGGAAATTTCATTGTCTTGGCGCAAAAGCATGAACCCTCATTCATAGTAGATGGTACCGAAGGATTTGCCTCCTTATAACTCCCACCCGTGCATCCGAGGTCCCCCACGATTTCCTATCACGCGTGCAAGAGCACGACTATGCAGTGCTCCAATCACTAGAGTACATGTCCATGTCGGCTATCATGTGCATCGAAGGGATTTTCCGAGAGAAAAGAGAACTGACTCCTCTTACGAAGGAGGAGCACCGCGGCCACGGCCGAATCCACCACGGCTGTCAAAGTGTTAGCACATTTAGTTCACGCGCGAATCTATGTCCCAAAGCCGACTCACAATTGAGGGTTGAATTCGCCAGGAGCACCACCCTCCTTGCCCTCACCAGCATCACGTCGGCGGTAGCCGCCCTCACGGTCGCCACGGTCACCTCCACGGCCACGGCCGAACGGTCTGCGCTCGCGCTCACCCTCGCCCATCATACCTCGGGGAGGAGCGTGCGATCGCTGTTGCTTGATGTGGGTGGCGGGGACAATTTCGGCGGGCAGGTGAAGCCATTCTCGGAGGTAGTCGAGACCCTCGGGGGTGAGAGTGTAGTAGTAGTATTGCCACGAGAACTGGGTCTTCACGTAGCCGCGCGAGTTCAAGGACTGGCAGGCCTTGACGACGTAGAGGTTCTTGGTGTCGACGTCGGGGTGCTTGGGAAGGTTGAAATCCTTCTTTGCGACCATCACACCCTCACGGAAGAGGTACTACGAGAAAAAAAAATGTTAGCTCCCTGCTCCCTCAAACAAAAAGCATACTGGCGGTCGTCCAATATTTCGGTGAGTACGCACTTCGTGGATGGCCTTACGGTCAGCCTTCGGAATCAGCATCTTGGCGGTTTGAGGTGGGCGACAAGATGTTGAGTGGTGATGGTGGGCGTGGTTGCTGAAGTGTTGGACGGGCTGACACTGAGATGGAGTTGGTAACCACGAATTGAAGATCGGGCAATTTTTGGATTGTGCGCAAAAACCCTATGGTGGAGAGAGAAGCGATTGATCCGTGTGGCTAGTGGAGGGGCTGCCAGAAGCTGCCTCTGTGGCTGGTGATATGATTCGTGCCCTGCGAGAGTACCTTTGTACCTTGAGTAGGTTCCACCTAAGGTTCCAAGCCCAGTCGGGTGGCTGTTCAGCCATATCGGAGATAAGTTACGTGCATTGTACTTTACTAAAGATTATCACCCGGCCATTGCGTACTTCCATTTACCTGAGTTCCTTACTCTGCCACCCGTCATCGCAACTCGCTATTCGCCATTCGCATTACCGCCAGTGTTTCGTGCTACACGTCCGAATCATACACTATCACTCACGTCAAACGCAAACGAAAATGGCTTCGAAGACATTGAACGTCTTTGTGACGTCGTTCCCAGGTTCAGGCCTCCCATCAACTCTCTCAATACCGCTTCCTCCATCCACTACAACCTCCGAGCTTTGCGAACAGATCACCGACAGACTACCACGCGCGGATACAAGGTACATCATTAGTACGATTTCGAATAAGCAACTATCGCACAACTCACAAATCCCGATCTCTGATTTCTGTGGTTTGAATGATGACCTGCTCTCTCTGCGGCTGTCGTTGCCCCTTTGCGGTGGCAAAGGTGGTTTTGGATCACAACTCCGAGCTGCGGGTGGCCGCATGTCATCTAAAAAAAAGAGGAATCAAGGAGACGAAAATGCTTCCAGCCGAAACTTGGATGGACGACGTTTACGCACAGTCAACGAGGCCAAGGCACTAGCCGAGTATCTCGCTATTAAGCCAGAGATGGAACAAAAGGAGAAGGAGAAACGAAGGGAAAGGTGGCAACAAATCGTCGATGCCGCGGAAGAAAAAGAGTACGAATTGAAGCACAACACCAAAGGCCGCTTAGATGGCAAATGGGTCGAAGACAAGCAAGACGCTGGAGAGCGGACGAGAGAAGCTGTTCTCGCCGCCATGAAGGCGGGCAAATACAGGGACAATCTGCTCGGCACTTCTCATGGTTCCACTTCGACGGAAGCCATGGAGGACGATTCTGCCAGCGACAAGGCAGAGCAAAGCGAAGAATCTGGCGGTTCCAAAGAGTCATCACCGCCAGCAACCAAAACTACGACTGCAAAGAAGCCAGTAACAAGAGCATTCGCTGGGTTTGATGAGGATGACGAGTTCATGAGCTCATCTGATGAAGAGGATGAAGGCAAATGAGCTTTTGCATTGTCACTGGTCGTACTGGCCACAATGGAAAACAAGAAGCGTTGGATCACACACTAATGCCGCTGAGGGGCTACACACAAATCTACAGAGACGAGACCCAATCCAAGGCAGCAGGATTACGCGAAATGCAATAAAATCGCTGTCCGTGGGGAGTTGATTATTGTGCGAAGCCAAATCATCCATATGAGTTTTGAGGCTGTAAATCACGACAGATATGTGTTCAAGGGTTCGGGCACTGAGGCTAGGCCGAAGCTCATGCACTTCCGGTCTTAATATCAGGGAGGTAACGGAAAATTATTGTAACTCAAAAGACTTCTGCGTACCATCTCTACAGGGCGGCAAAGCCCCCTTTTCTGTATGGAATGAGGTGTTGTCTGATAGCCATAGTGGGCCCATCAAGAATCTTCATGTTGCCGAGGGGCTTCAGAGAAGTGATGCCAAATATATGCACACGCCGATAAGGCGTGAGGGCATCTCGTTACATAGCTACGAATGGACTAAAAATTTCGATACGGTTTTGGCTTAACCTTTATTGTATCTATCACTTCGACTACTGATCGTCTCTCTCCTCTATGCAACTTGATTAGGAGAGATAGGGGTTTTCCAGGTATCGACACCAAGGTATTGGAGTGGATTAAGCTTGGTCGTAGCACTTGGAACTACGTCTAGACTGTAAGCTCTTAAGATGTACTTTACAGCCAGTAGCTCTATACAGAGTAGCTGTCTCATGGAATGAAACCACAGGTACAATGAGAAGCCCGAAGTATATCAGGCTTGCGATGCATCAAGGAAGTCGGCCTCATGTAAAATCTGGCATTGCACACCGACGAAGAGGTGGTCCCAAGTTCATCTCACGGGACTCGATCATCAATAGTCACTTCCGAAAAATGGATATCCAAAGTGTTAAGAAATGATGCAAACCGACTGGTGTGGTGGAGTGGTTATGACAGCACGGCAAGCTCTGAGTTCGGTGTCAAAACACCAACCACGATTACGGCGTCAGACGACCATTCGGCGACGTAATTCAGGTTATAATTACGCTGCACACCGTAAGTGGTAATGCTTTGTCACATCCAATCGTTTATTCTGAAGAGGGATATGAGCTTCATTCGTGGGCCTCAAATTTAACTTTACATGATACGCAGCTTGCCGTATCTCAGCAGATCAAGGGTTTGATGAGAGCGTTATTATGTTGAAAGCCAATGCCTGTTTACTTTATGGCTACTAATCTACTACTCTATCTATGATCTGAACCCATGCTTAGCCGTGAATAGACAACCAAAGCAGAATGCTCGTGCTGTGATCGACAAAGTATATACACGGCTGGCTAGTACTGAGTTCCAGAAAGACAACCAGACACAGGAGTCAATTCCGTCAGCGGTTTATTGAGTATTGGTTTCCTGGTTAGTAGGATTGTCATCCTCCTTTCTGGCGACAACATCACCCTCTTCATTGCCGTCTACGATAGCATGGTTTTTCTTTCCATTATTGGAGAAATCGGCAATGGCGAAGATGGTACCGCGTCCCTTTTCGGACAGCTGACGCAGCCGTTGATGCTGATGGTCTTCGCGGGGTTGTAAGACGAATGCAGAGCTCGCATAGACTTGTTTTATATGTGTAGCGAATGCGAGATGAGGGTATTAGCAGCTGGTGTATCGCGATTCAGGCATCGACAGGAATCTAGGAGGGAGTGAGGAATTGTCATGTCAGAGATTTTCCCAAGGCTCAGTCTCGGGCTTTGGTCAATCATGTAGATTGATGGGGCTTGGATTTGAAGGCTTCTAATACACTCATACGTCTCTAGGGCAGCTCGTGCTGGTTGGGGATTATGGATTCCATGCTGTGAAACTCGCTTTCACGATATGAGTATTCGATTCAAGCTGGCGTCAGAGCCGACCGAACTTTCAAGATCAATACCGCGCTTTCTTCCCGACCGTATGCACACACATACATAGCTTGTCAGCAAGTTGGAGCATCAGTGAGAAGTCATAATGGTTCATTTAAGCCTCGATTCGAAAGAAGGCCACTTCATTAATAAAACCTATAAGTCACCCTACGTTCATCCACCCACACAAGATATAGAGAAGCATGAATATGAGTACTTTTGTGCAGAATTTCCCACCTCGCAATGTCATGCTACCAATCGCCCGACTGAAAACAGGTATGCTAGCTGAACTACCCACTCTTCCACCCGATGAGGTCGAAGCCATCCGCGACCGCCTTGTCCAGCTCCGCAGTCCACCCCACGTAGTTATGAAGCAGCAAAAGGTCATGAGGCGCAAGCTTGGTCTCGTGGAAACGCACCGGGCCGCCGCTCGCGATCATCTCCTTCGCGAACTCCTCCGCCTGGTCGTGGAGGCCCTCGACCGAGCCGGCATGTATGAAGAGGGGCACGGACGTCTTGTACGGGTGGTGCAGCGGCGAGATGAAGGGCTCTACCTCGGGCGCGACGGTCTCAGGCAGATACGCCTCGGCGCCCCACTGGAGCAGCGGCGACGGCAGAAAGTCCCTGGAGCTGTTCCGACTGGCCTCCCACTCGCGGCCCGCGTCCCGGGTGACGTGGACCCACGGCGACCAGGACATGACGCCCGCGGGGAGCGGCAGCTTCGTCTCGGACTGGTAGGTCTCGAGGTAGCGCAGCGCGGCGAGGACGAGGCTGCCGCCGGCGGAGTCGCCGCAGAGGATGAGATTCTCGGGCTTGACGCCGAGCGAGAGCAGGTGGTGGTACGCGGTGATGGCGTCCTGCACCGCGGCCGGGAAGCACGTGGCGCGGTCGCGGGCGAGCCGGTACTGCACGTAGAACGTCTTGGCCGCCTTGACGTGCCGCCGCATGGTGCCGCCAATGTCCGTGACGATGGCGTCAATGTCCCAGCCGAGGACGAAGGCGCCGCCGGGAACGTAGAGCACGACCTTCTGCTCCGGCCCGTCGTCCTGCTTGAACGCCTCCGGGAACCACAGACCGGTCACGGGTGCGGGCTTCACTGTCGGCGACGCGCACGCGCCGACGAAGATGCCGGACGTGGGTGCTGGCAGCGGGATCGTCTGGAAGCGCTCGCCAGTCTTGCCGGGGGCGATCTCAGGCGCGCGCTGGTCACGGGTGGCCTCTTGGAAGACGAAGCCGGCCTTGAGGTAGGCGTTTATGAAGGCCATCTTCAAGCTCCATTCTGAGTAGGGGCGGCCGCGAGGGAATGCATATTGGATCAGCGTGGTCGTGAGGAAGAACGGGAGCTTCAGCATAAAGTAAATGGTGTAGAGAGCCTTGAACGGCTGCGATGACCATCTGGGAGCCATGTTGGTGGATGTTGAGGAGGAAGATGAGAGTGTAATCACGAGCATGTAGCAAGGGAGACTCAAGTAGCACAGATCCCCCGCGGTTCAACGCCACATTTGCGCAGTTACCTGGCTCTCATGCAAGCCTTCTACTTCTTCTGTGCCACAGTCTATAGGATTTGGAGTCTGCGACACCTGTCTCTCTATATGAAAGTCCTGTTCTATGGGAGGGTTGCTGACCCTCGAGATCAGTTCACTGTTTGGAAAGTCTCCAAGTCCTGGTTCGACATGTCCAGGAACGTATCAAGATGCAACCGTCCTGACCAAACGGGCAGGCACTGAGAATAGCTTGGATAGCTTCAAATTCTCTTGAGTTAATATGCCCCCTGATTCAGATCCTTCCGCTCCCACGAAATACGGTAGGTAGAAAGTCTCCAAGGAGGGGGCCGGAAATATTCTGCCGTTCTCTGGGGCTGTTCTTCTTTCCGTCGCTGTTGGCTGCTGCGCCGCAGGAGCAGATAAAAAAGTCGGGGATGTGATATTGCTGGAACCCAGGCGGAGGGTCACATTCAAGGATCAGCTTGCATGGCCCCCATCCCTCGATTTTTTGTGATAAGTCCATCGTCTGGTGCCTTCATTCAGTGCGCTGACCGGTATGCTGACTGGGACGGTGCCGCAAGGATATTCTGAATCTACCTGCATAAGTATTGGCCCATGTTGTTATCAGAGTTGCAATAGTTGCGTGTCGGTACACCATTCATCAGATCATGGCTGGAGAGGGAGGCAGGCTCACCTTTACCGAACGGCTACAAGAAGTTACCGAGTGCTCAGCTGTCCAGCTGATTGGTACCGTTATGGGCCATCTACATATGTATGCAGACTACCAAGGATTGCCAATAATAGGATTTTATCAGAAACTCTCGGCCTACCACCGGGCGAGCACGGGTTTAATCCTCCGGTTGCACTGCTACGACAATATGTGAGATGGTCTTTCCAGACCAGGGCCTCGGTATCATTCATCCTGATAATAAAGACTGAACTGAACATGAAAGTCATCGTGGCTAAGTGTTGCAATGGCGCGTAGGCTCGTAACGTGTATTGCTGCAGGCTGCCAGGAGGCTTGATTACCTCCTGCATTAGTACAATAGAAAATGTGGTACAGGGAAGACGACCTCAAGGGTTACAAGCAATGGAGGAATCTGTATGGATCTTTTTCCCTGGTCGTTTGATCCTTCTCGGTGCAACTAACACAGAAGGGTACGTGGGTGTCTTCGGTCTCTACCTGGTCGCCGTTTAACGGTGCTACACCCGGCACTGGCAATACTAGGCCGGTTCCGCGAACCCCAGAAACCTTCATTTCCCCATCCATACCCTTGACTTCTACCATGCCTTATCTGTTCTAGGCGGCGAGAAAGTGCGAGCGCCATGATCAGCGGGCCGCCGTTGACGTGCTCACGAGTTGAACATGGTTGCGTGTTGTGATCGCGCCTGCGGATACATTTCCAATAAAACGCACTGATACCCTCTATTAACCACAGGGAATCAAACTGACTGTACAGCGCCTACCGTATTACCCTTCACGGGCACAACGTGTGAGATGATGGCGATGCGGGGTTCTCACTGAAGATCACCCCCATCTCGGAATCCCTGTCATTCTATGATTCCATGTACACACGTCTGGTCGCCTGGGGCGGAGTAGGACTATGTATGCACGACACGCAAACTGCAGGGACGAGCACAGCCATGACTCTATGGGATAATCTTAGGGAACTTTTCAAATGCACCTTACACACACTCGGTATTTCTGCTCGACATGAAATCAGGCAGACCAAAGACTCTGGAGTGTATATATTACAGAGTAATGTTACAGAGTATGATTCAGACACTCATTATCGCTACAGCTAGTAGTATTCCACCCATGGATGTTGGTAAATAGGACGATCTGATGAAGCGCGCTATCCTCCAAGGCGAGACACAAGATGCCTACTCCCAGAGTCAATGTCCGAATCGATAGGACCCTAATACATCCGTAGATGGGATCAAACATTGGTCAAGGCCCAGAATAGCCCTATGCCACTTGTACATCTCGTTGCACGAGGATGGTCTTCGAAGGGATGGGGCGCAATGCATGGTCCGAGCCGTTCCTCGAATGCCCGGGATCCCAGCTCTGGGCGCTTGCATGGTACCCATCATCACCAATTTTGACCCATTGCGGGTTCTGGCCGCTTTTTACACTGCGTCCCGAGCCCCCCGGCGGGTGGGACTGCTGAGATCGGTAAGATCCATACATGTGCAGAAGCGGCTTGGTGATGAAGGAGAGCAGGCGGCCCAGGGTCGGCAGACACGCACAGACAATGGCCGTGCCTAGCTGTATCGTCGACCACATCATAGTCATTGGAAAATCGTCTGTAGGAAGTATTCGTGTCAATCATACTTGAACCTTGGAGTTGCGCGGCCCAGACTTACAGTTTGCAGTAACGTTAGGTAGTCGCCAAATCGCACTCAACCGCACCATACTCGTCACGCATACGCTGAAGCTTGTTTAGCCCTCATTGAGAATCAGGAACGAAGACCAGTACTCACAATCCTCCGAGAAGAAAGATAATCATGACTGAGGTTTTCTTGGCCGTCGGCAGTTGCAGGTCCCGTATAGCACCAACTGGGATGACCAGGATGGCGACGTCGACGAACAGATTCGTGATCTCGAACCCGAGCAGAACCTTGGTGTTGGCCAGGCAGTGCCCCGGGTCCAGGTACGTTTCCCAGAAAGCCGAGGGCGGCGTGCATTGGAATACGATTAGAAGTGTCGAGCAGACAAACCATAACGCGCAGACGACCGCAGTGCCGATCGTAACCTTTCGCATCAATTGGTTGATATTGAAGATCCCGTAGTAAAACCAGAGTATGCTGAATTTGACGACCGATAGACCGGTTCCGAACAAGATCTCGACCTGGAAACCTGTCTGTTCGACTGTCAACTGTACTGAACCATCTGATAAAGGGCAGAGGTGCTCAACTGACCCTCAAAAGGTTTTTCAACTCGACTAGATCAGTGACATTCGCAAAGTCGAAAGCGCCATATGCCGAGACGTTGTAGATGACTTGATCAGTTAGCTGGTATCCGCGGCAGTTTGTTACCGCAAACATGGAAGCCGGTAGGGAAGAGAAGCTCACAGTTGATGATATCGATGGCGTAGGCAAAGAAAAGTAGAAGAGCCAGCAGACATAACCAGTCGGAGCCATTCAGCGCCTGGCGAGTAGAGAACCGCACAGCGAATCTGAGAAGGACGAAAAGAAAGCTGATAGCCATCATTGCCACGCATACCGCGAAGTTATCCCTCGCGCTCGTCGTGCTGGGCTGCATTTTGGCGATGACGACTACGCTTTGGCCAGCAAAAGAACAGATGATAGTGTCTCGATGACGAACGTTAGATAGACCCGATCCGCTGGCTTCACCCGGATCATTGGGTCTGTCTTTCTCATATATCAAGCAAGGCGTCAGCAATCCTCCCGGGCGTCAGCGATCATCCCAGTGTTGCGGGCCGTTAGACGCTGCGCACAACATCCTATCATGGTTGGGCTATGCGTCCCCTGCATGTCGCTAACCCTGCAGTCAGATCCCACAGTACGACGCAACACTTGGGTGGTTCTGATATGTCAGGCCACTGTCAAATATGCGGCCGCCATTTTGGTGATCTTGGGTCTTTTGGACTGTCGCATCGATTTGCACAGCGGCTTTCGTATAATAAAGTACCACACCATGGAAATACCATGCATGGTAGCATTCAAGCTGAAATCAG
The DNA here is from genome assembly GCA_022578815.1 of Xylariaceae sp. FL0016. NCBI lineage: Eukaryota > Fungi > Ascomycota > Sordariomycetes > Xylariales > Xylariaceae > Xylariaceae sp. FL0016. The sequence continues at coordinate 978,420 of MU388732.1, forward strand.
CGAATGCGACCCCATCTTGACATCGGTATTCAATCGGGTGCAATCATTTGGAGTCTGCGGGTGACACTCGCGAAATCTGCCGGCACATCATACCTTCAAATCCTAGGAACTTTAGTCCCTCGCCGCTAAATGTATATATGTACACATGAGTCCTGGACTAGTATCCTTGACCGATAGGATACGAGCAATATACGTGTACTTTGGCAAAATTGCGATGATCAAATCGTAAGGGTCTGTCAAGTCTTTGCATCTCACTATCATATGTTTAGCCAGGTGAAGTCTCACAAGTATAGTCCTTAGGCCATGATTTGGTTGACTAAAGCGTTATGTAACTCTCGTAACTGTCTCCATCCAGAGTACGACGTACATACCGAGTGATGAATGCGTACAGGAACCATCTACACGGGACCGAGGCAGGCTCTCTAGGCTTCAGTCTTAGTACTTCCTTCTCAGAGTGGTGAACATTATGGAAGTGGATGCGACGTCGGACTTTCAACACAGCCATAATGTAACGGGATCGCATAACAGGGGTGATGGGAGCAAAGTCGTAGCCTCTCTGGGCAAGAATCGTACCAGTCCGTTACCGAGCTGCCATTCCCCCTTTTTCAGCGCGTAGACTGGTGCAACTACCGTATCTGGTGGCGCCAATCGGACTCAAGTACCATCAGCGAGCGATCAATCGGTATATGGTTACCATCTGGGACCGGAGTCGTGCCTGTCCTCGACTACATAGCCCAGGTATCCAACCTTCTCCTAGATCCGACCCACTCCGTGAAGACCAGGGTCGAAGTGCACGATCTCTGTCAAGAGCCCGACCCGACCCGACTACTCTGTATGCCTTGCCAACTTTGCATCCTTGAAAAATCCCGTGCATTAGCCGGTGTTGGGGGGATCATCGGCCTAGTCGTAATATCCTTGAAGTAGTATCGTTGTCAGAGCTAAAGCTTTCGGTGGAGTCGGTGTGATGTTGTTCATGGATGGAAACTATCTCGACAACAGATGTACTGACTGAGACTCTCTAATCGCTTCATGAGAAGACGTCATTTACGAGACGTATATACGTCTGCGCGGTTGGATCTAATCCGGTACGATTGCCATGAGTCCGACGAGGTGCGAACCCGTTCGGAGAGGGATGCAAAGCGGTCCACCAATCTGCATGTCGGGCAATCGGGAGTACCGATGTTTGCTATGTTCACGGGCCGTGAATCACGTTGCGTAGGTCACTGATAGCATCTGCGGGTACATGGCCAGCTCATTGGTACAGATCATGCGGCAAGACCCAAGAGCAACAAATAGCCCTTGGCGCACGGCGAGTATGTTGATGTATATACGGCCTCGTGATGCCCTGGCCTTGTGTCTCCCGTGGATGCTCGTAGGTCTATATCCCAAGTGACATTGAGCATCTAGTACGTGATGGCCTCTTCAGCACTCCCGCAAGAAGACCCTGTCGTGGTCGTTGGCTTCGGCTTCCGCTTTCCTCAAGATGCCGTCTCCGAAGACGCTTTCTGGGACATCATCTGCGAGGGTAAATCGACCATGACGGAGGTTCCCAAGAGTCGGTTCAACATCGATGGACACTCCAGCAAGGATGGATCACGGCAAGACACCGTGAGGTATACCGTCTTGGTTGTAGATCGCCCTTCGTTAACCATAGTATAGATGCCATGCCGCGGAGGACACTTCCTCAAAGAGGACGTATCAGCCTTCGATGCCCCCTTCTTCGCCATGAGCGCCACGGAAGCCAAGGCAATGGACCCCCAGCTCCGACTGCTTCTTGAGACCACCTACCATGCCTTGGAATCTGGTATGGAGCTTCCGTGTCTTTCTGGACTCTCAGCTGATGGTTTATAGCTGGAATATCCATGGATGCTGTTCGAGGTACTCCGACGTCTGTGTATGTTGGGAACCTCGTGGTAGAGTATGCCTCGATCATCGGCAACGACACTGAGGTCAACCCAAAGTATCAGGCGACAGGGATATCCTCTTCCATGCTGTCAAACCGCGTTAGCTGGTTCTATGATTTGCATGGACCCAGCATCACCATCGACACGGCATGCTCGAGCAGTCTTGCTGGTCTTCACCTGGGCTGCCAGAGCCTGCTTGACGGCGAGTCAGAGATGAGTCTTGTCGGTGGCGTCCAGCTCTATCTTGACCCCAGGGCCATGACGATCCCGCTGGCTAGACAGAAGTTTCTCTCTCCTGACAGCCAATGCTACAGCTTTGATGAAAGGGCCAATGGGTACAGCAGAGGCGAGGGAGTTGGCGTCGTTGTTCTCAAGCGCCTCTCGAAAGCGCTGCGAGACGGCGACACGATCCGCGGGGTCATACGCGGCACTTCAGCCAACCAAGATGGTCGTACGCCGTCTATCTCTCAGCCCAGCTCGACAGCACAGACGTCGCTTATCCAGAAGGCTTACGAGAGCGGGGATTTGGATTTCAGTTCGACGGGATATTTCGAGGCGCACGTGAGTAGTAGGAATCTCTTCCATACCCTGGCTGTCTCACGCACCACGGGTGCCAGCGTACTTCTCTCCTTTTATATGTTCGAGACGATTCACAAAGAGGAAAAAGCAGTGCTGGCGTTTTTCCCGACACTACCTGTAGCGACGGCTGAAAGACGATGCGTCGCGCACTGACTTGAAGATCAGTACTTATGGCTAATCTCGGATGACCGCCACAGGGGACCGGAACCGCTGTCGGCGACCCTATTGAAACAAGAGGCATTAGCTCAGCCTTTATCGATCACCTTCAACGCGACAGACCTCTACATATCGGCTCTGTCAAGGCCAATGGTGAGTGTGATCGCGTTGTCTTTGTTTGCTGCACATTTGATCAATCGCTGACACAAACACAGTACGTATACCTACGTCCAAATGCGTGTCCGGTCACCCGGGAGGAGATTATCGACTCTTGCGGGTCCTGGTTTCGCTCGAACATTACCATTTGGTTTCATGAGCCTCTAGACTAACGACCAATTGGAACAGATCGGGCACCTTGAGGCCGTAGCTGGAATCGCCGGGCTTGTGAAATCCATCCTTATCCTGGAAAAAGGTGTCATACCTCGCAATGCTCTACTCAGAAAACTGAACCCGGCAATACAAGTGAATGGCGATCTCATTAAAGTAAAATACACTCTTCACCTTGTCTTCCATCGAGCCAGCTGTTAACATGCGTGCCAGTTCCCAACTTCAACTATTCAATGGCCCCAGGATGGGCTCAGGCGAGCTTCTGTTAACAGTTTCGGTGTTGGGGGCACGAACGCTCACGTCGTAATTGACGATGCTTTGCATTATCTGCAAAGCCATGGCCTAAGCGGTCATCACAAGACATTGCCATTTTCAGAGAACCAGAATGGTCACCTTACCAATGGATCTACCCCAAAGCAATCAAGCAATGGGGTTTTGACAAACGGGAACCACAACGGCACCTTGGTCGAGTTTCCGTTTCTTCTCCCATTGACAGCTGCTGACGAGAATGGAATCGCGCGCCAAGCTGCCGCGCTGCGTGATCACCTCGAGCGTAAAGATGGCGAGGCTGCTAGCACATATCTGAAAGACCTTGCATTCACATTAAGCAACAAGCGTACGGTGCAGCCTTGGAAGTCATTTGCTTTGGGATCTACAGCACAGGAACTCCAAAGATGCCTCGCGAACCTTAGCCAGAAACCGATACGTTCGACAGTGAGCCCATTGGTCAACTTTGTTTTCACAGGTCAAGGGGCCCATTGGGCTTCCATGGGTGTAGAGCTGCTCCAATATGACGTGTACAAGAGTAGCATGGAAGAGGCCGATAAATACTTTCGCTCGCTAGGCGCTGCGTGGTCGCTTCTAGGCAAGTTTGGAAGGGAACCCTACGACTTGACTTGCACTGACAGTAGACAGATGAAATTTCCGCTCCTGCATCATCAACTGACCTGGGAAGTCCACGCTTGGCTCAGCCGGCGTGCACTGCGCTTCAAATCGCTCTGGTTGACCTCCTGGCTTCCTGGAATGTCCACCCAGAAGCCGTCGTGGGCCATTCGTCCGGCGAGATTGCCGCAGCGTATAGCTCAGGCGCTCTTTCAAAAGAGTCGGCATTGCGCGTGGCGTACTTCCGCGGCGAAGCAGGCGCACAGCTTCTATCTAACACCAAGACAGACCGAGGAGGCATGCTTGCTGTCATGCTCTCGGAAGCTGAACTCCAGCCTCACATCGCGGCCGTCCTTGGTGACGATGATCCAAGCCACCTTACATGCGGCTGTCTCAACAGCCCGAAGAATACAACCGTGACGGGCTTAGAGAAATACATCGTCAAGCTTGCGAGTCGCCTGCAATCAAGTCGGATCCTTGCCCGCCAGCTCAATGTCCCCCTCGCTTACCATTCGGCCCAAATGCTACAGGTGGCTGACTATTACCTCTCGACACTCAAAGGCCATCTGCATCCTAGGCAGCAAGGCCTCGGCGCTCGCAGTACGGTCCTCTTCTCATCAGTAACGGCAACTGAGCTTTCAAATACGGAATTGCTGGAACCAAAGTACTGGGTGCGCAATCTTGTTTCTCAGGTCAAGTTTTCGGGGGCCATCCAAGCAATGTGTTCGTCGTCTTCGAACGATAAGCGCGATAGAGAGACGCTCACCAAACCTCTGACATACATGGTCGAGGTCGGGCCACATTGTGCCCTTACGAAACCTGTCCAGGATAGTGTCCCCAAGAAGGCCAGTTATGTGTATGACTTTATCCTTCGTCGTAACGTGTCGGGCCTTGAAACTGCGAAGGGCATGTTAGGCCGACTTTTTGCGCATGGCGCGACAGTGAACCTGGAAGCTGCTAATGGTCCATCGGGCGTATCGCGCACTCCGAAAATGATGGTCAACCTCCCTTCGTATCCGTTCAACCATTCACAGACATACTGGATTGAAAGCAGACTCTCGAGGAACGTACTTTCCCGAGAGGAGCCGAGCCGCGAGTTACTTGGCAACCCTTGCATGGACTGGAACCCCCTGAAACCCAAATGGCGGTTCACGATCCGAACTACAGATCTGCCGTGGACTCTCGACCACCAAGTAAGACCCCTAGGTATCAACCATGTACGTTGGTAGTCACATCATTACTAACAAGATCCCTAGGTCGATGGTACGATTCTCTATCCGGCAGCTGGAATGTTGGTCATGGCAATCGAAGGCCTCAGAAAGCTGACTACACTGGTCCAGGATGTCGTGGGCTACAAGCTGAAAGATGTCAGCCTCACGAATGCTCTTACCATACCAGAAGGCGAAGAGGGCATAGAAGCACAGCTACATATGCATTCGTACGGCGATGTGTCTTCGACTAGAGATGCTCGGGCCTGGGACTTCTGGCTGTATACTGTCTCCGATAACGAGTGGAAATTACACTGCACTGGAACAGCATCGGTGGAGCAGAAAGCCTCCGAAAGCACCGTATCCGAGGAACCGGGCTACTCACCATACAGCCGTAGTATCGGGCCAGACTTCACCTCGTTCCGCGAGCGTTGTTCAACCACAATCGAACGACAGGCGTTCTACAAAGACCTCCACCGGCAAGGCTTCCACTTCGGGGAGACGTTCCAGACGCTCCAAAAGATCTTGGTGAACAGGAGCGGAAGAGAAGCGTTCGCCACTGTGGATGCGTCTCATTGGAAGCGTATGATACGCAATCATGAGCTCAGTGACCATGTTATACATCCATCAACACTGGACAGCCTGCTGCACGCGGTTTTTGCTGCCAACTTCGAGCACAGAAACAGCTCGCTGACGATGGTCCCAACGCAGTTCTCTGAAGTATATGCTGCGCGGGAACTGCTTAAAGACACCGTCGGCGAAGGACTACTGCTGTATGGCAAGGTCACAGGAGTGGGCATGTCAAACTTGGACGGAGATGTGACTGCAGTCGACCAAGCAACCGGCTTACCAGTCTTGTCTTTCCGTCAGTGCCGTGTGTCTGGATTTCAGGGAGCGTCAACGAAAGGCGCAGCAGCGGCGGAGCCGACATCGCTTTTCCATCAATTGGAATGGAAGCCAGACATTAGCCTGCTCTCACGCCCGGAAATCGAAGAGTATTGTCTACGGACTACACGTGGCAGGAAATGGGGTGGGGTTGATTCGGATGTCGAACTCCTTTGCCGCCACTTCTTGTCTGATGCCGTCGCCACCCTTGATCAGAGGTCAACTGAGCCGGCCCTACGTCATTTGAGGCTCTACATACAATGGGCCAGAAACTTCCTCGAACAGGATGGCACCAGGGTCACGACAGCGAGTCTTCTGAAAGAATGGCCGGGCTTCGAGGACGAGTCTTCAAGGCCACAAATGGTCAAAGAATTCGGTGCAAGTATGCAAGTCAAGGATGATATTTTGACAGCGTGCCAGGGTATCCTTCCTGTCGTCTTAGGAGAACTCGATCCCCTTGACTTGATGTTCAGAAGCGGGATTGCTGAGCATATCTACCAAAGTGAACTATTCAACTGGGCGTCACACACACTTGCTGCGTACATGGATCTCATATCTCACAAGCAGTCTGACCTCAAAATCCTGGAGATCGGCGCCGGAACCGGAGCCACCACCAGTCTGGTACTTGATGTCCTTTCGCGTCAGGGCAAGTCCGCGGGCATGTCGTCCAGATTTAGTCACTACGACTTCACGGATATCTCGCCTGGCTTCTTTTCCAAAGCGCAAGAGCGATATGTTTCCCACGCCAACCAAATGCACTTCAAGGTTCTGGATATTGAGCGCGATCCAGAAGAACAAGGGTTTGAGCCTGGCTCATACGATGTCATTATTGCTGCTGCCGTTAGTATACCTGCGTCCAAACTTATCCTTCTTGAAAATGCCGATCTAACCTCAAACGATATAGGTTCTGCATGCGACAAAGGATATTGTCAAAACATTAAAGAATGCGAGAAAACTTCTCAAACCGTAAGCATTGGTCCATGTTGCTACCAGTCGAAGGGAAATTGACACAGTGCACAGTCAAGGACAACTCATCATCGCTGAGCCAACTAACCTCAAAGTCGGCTTCATACAGATCATATTTGGCCTTATAGAGGGCTGGTGGCTTTGTAAGCGAACAGTCCTCTTTCGCATTTGCACGTGGACTGGTAACTAATGTCGCATTTCCAGCTTCGAACGAGGAGAACCCCAGAGGACCCCTGCTCACGAAAGAAGATTGGCATGAGGCCTTACTGCAAGCAGGCTTCGACGGGTTAAAGGCTGCCGTGTCAGATGGGCCTGAAGAAAGCCACGGGCTATCGATGTTGGCATCTAGCCCAGCACCATCAGCCAACGGCAGCCGCGATGACTCCTCGGTCGTTATCATTGCAGAGACAGCAGCTCAACAAGACCTAGCCGAGGCACTCAAAGGCCATCTGAGCTCCAAGTCAGCTGGACCATGCGATATCCTGACACCTGAGTCCTTAATTTCCACCGCGTCCAGCGACTACATTCAGTGTATTTCACTGATGGAAATGGGACGCCCAATCTTGGCTCATATGAACGAAACCCACTTCGCCGCGCTGAAGAAGATGGTCACGATTTCACAAGGGCTCCTCTGGGTTAACGATAGATACGAAGGACTTCAAGACAACCCCGAAGCGTTCATGATCACAGGGCTTGGAAAGACAATCATTCGGGAGAATCCTAACATTAGTCTCATGCATCTAAACGTCGGCCCTGGTCCCTTAGCAGCCGCAGCGATCATGAAGGTGCTGGACGAAAGTCGTAGGGTGTCGTCAAACGAGCACGAAACAGATATGGTGGAGCAAGACGGGCAGATATATGTCCCCAGAGTAGTCGAGGCTCCTCCGGTCAACAGATTGTTCGATGCCGAGCTCTACGGATCCGAGCCCAAGCCAGCGGACGTGGGCGAGGAGCCAGACCGAAGCAACCCACTCGAACTGCGATTTTCAGCGGGACGTCTTGACTCAATTCATTACGGCCCTGATCCGCTCGGATCACTGCCACTCGAGGCTGGTGAGATTCGCATGGCGGTCAAAGCAACGGGCATCAACTTCAAAGATGTAATGGTTGCCCTCAACCAAGTATCGGATGATCATATCGGCCAGGAGTTCTCGGGCATCGTGACTGAGGTCGGCCCGAGTACAACAGGTGTCTATCAGCCAGGCGACAAAGTGTGTGGTATTACTCCGAATGGCAGCTTCCGCTCGTACGTAAGCGTTAGAGAATGTGCACTGATGAAAATGCCCGATGACATGTCCTTCACTGACGCGGCCGCCATCCCCGTTGCCTTTGGTACTGCCCATTACGGTTTGAACCACCTCGCTCAACTCCAAGCCGGCGAGAGTGTGTTGATACATGCCGCCGCAGGTGCTGTCGGCCAAGCAGCTATTCAGATCGCGCATGGAATCGGCGCGGAGGTATACGTGACTGTCAGCACAGAAAAGAAGAAGCAGTTGTTGATGGAGCGATACGGCATCAATCCAAAACATGTCTTCTCGAGCCGACACCTGCATTTCGCGCACCAGATCATGGAACGGACAGGTGGTAAGGGTATAGATGTAGTGCTGAACTCGCTCTCCGGTCAGGCTCTCGTTGACACGTGGCGATGCATGGCAGCTTTCGGCCGCTTCATCGAGATCGGCAAGCGAGACATCAGCACTTTTCAGAAGTTACCAATGGAGCCTTTTGAGCGCAACGTGTCGTTCTGCTCGCTGGATCTTGGGCTGGTAAGCCGGTCGAACGACAAACTCATGGGCCGTATCATGAGAGAGGTTCAAGTCCTTGTCATGAATGGTGGACGCTGCACTGCACCTTACCCTTTAACCGTGTTCCAACGCTCCGGTTTTGAGGATGCCTTCCGCTTCCTGCAGACGGGGCAGCATGTAGGTAAGGCGGTCGTGGATTGGCAGAGAAATGACACGATCCAGGTAAGCCTCTCATACCGGTCATTTCTATAAAGCAGCCCTAAAGATATGCTAATCTCTCTGAAGGTCATCCCAAAAAGTCCACTCGACTACAAGTTTGATAGCAACGCCACGTATGTCATCGCTGGAGGTTTGGGTGGTATTGGGAGAAGTGTGACAGCGTGGATGGTTCGAAACGGTGCTCAGTATCTGATTCTGCCATCACGGTCTGGCGCCAAGTCGGAAGCGGCTCAAGACCTTGTCAACAGGCTCACGCGAGAAGGCGTTCAAGTTTGGGCTCCCCGATGCGACGTCACTGATGGCATTGCCCTCAAAAAAGTAGTCGCCAAGGCGCGCGACAGCATGCCGCCCATCAAGGGCTGTATACAGGCATCGATGGTGATCTGCGTAAGTGAAAAGCTCAAAGTCGCACGTCGAACAGAAGGTACTAATATGACATGGGAACTGTAGAACAAGTTCTTCCAGGCTTTCACGCTCGCCGAGTTCCAGGCAGCTATAGATCCCAAGGTGCAGGGCACTTGGAACTTGGATCACCACTTGCCGGCGGACATGGACTTCTTCATCATCCTGTCGTCCATTGCGGGTATTCACGGCTCGAGCACGCAGGGCAATTACTCGGCAGCCAACGCCTTCACCGATGCCTTCGCGCGATACCGGCAAGCGCGAGGACAGCACTGTCTTGCGCTTGATCTCGGCTTCGTCGAGGGCATTGGCTTCATCGCTGAGCGCCAGGAGGTCACGCAGGCGCTCGCGATAACGTATACGGATTCGAAGCAGGTGCGAGAGAGCGACTGTAAGTGATCTGCAGCCCCTGATGCCAACCTTTTCTGGGGTTCCACTGACTCAAGTTTCTCCTTGCAGTGCACTTCATGCTCAAATGGGCATGCTCACCAGTCTTGCGATCGCAGCTCAGCTCCCCCTTCGATGCCCAGCTGCTAGGCGCGCTCACAACGCCGGCCTTCGTCCGTCGCGGCGGCGTCGTCAGCGACCAAGGCTGGATGCGGTTCCCGATGTTCCGCCACCTGTACCAGATGGAGCTCGGCGGGCCCGCGGGCGCCAGCGCCTCGACGGCCGGACAGGCCGCGGACTCGCCCGCGTCGCAGCTCCAGGCAGCCGAGTCGCTCGAGGACGCGGCGGCCGTGGTGACGAATCTGCTGGCGAGGCGGCTCGCGCGCTCGCTCGCGGTCCCGGTCGCGGACATCGACACGGGCAAGGCGCCGTTCAGCTTCGGGGTGGACTCGCTCGTCGCGGTGGAGCTCATGTTCTGGTTCTCGAAGGAGATCCGTACCGAGGTGCCGGTCGTGCGGATCTTGGGCAATTCGACGATTGCGCAGCTAGGTCGGTTGGCGGCGGAGAAGAGCGGATATGTCGGTAAGGGGTAGTTAAATGGTTCAGAGAGCCATGGTGATGTTCGTGAGAGGAGTGGATTTTTTTTTTGGATTATAGCGACTCTCGTTACTTCTATACCACCCGCGCTCTAGGTATCTTGTCGATCTTGCTGTAAATTTGCGATGCCTCCCATGAATGATCATAGGTATTGATCTGAAGTCTTCTCGCCCTTGTGGTACAACAATCACAGTACCAACAGGTGTTGGTTGGGCGCGACGTTGGTGAAGGACTATCGCGGAAAGTTGAAGACTACCCCGAGGGCGTATAGTACCTAGCACTCCCATTCGCGCCGATCTACACGCACTGCACCATCCATTACTATAGGGTTGGTGACAAGCTTACTCGGTCCCATGATCTTAGGCCTCAACCAAATCGGTACCGAGCGGCTCAGTCCAGGCTTGGCGTTGGCCAGAAAGTAAGTGCGCTATGAAATGCAGAGGCCGTAAGGATACACTCCTATTTGAGTGTCAGGCACCCTCTGGTCGCGGCCGTCCATGTCATTCGAGAACATCGGAATGGAAGTCAGCATCGTATTCGTCTAGGGGCGTCAATTGGTCCAGCTGTCCCCGTTCAGTACAGTACCTAGCACGTGGTTGGTCCAGCTGTCCCCGCTCAGTACAGTACCTAGCACGTGGTTGGTCCAGCTGTCCCCGTCTGGTACCGTAGCACGTGGTGCGGCGCCGTACCGTAAGACGGGTCCCCACCGATGGACGAATTCGTGCGTGGCTGACAGCAGAGCTGAAATCGAGGCCGGGCCGAGTCGCCATTCTTAGCTGTCGCAGTTCCACTTCGAGCACTTCGCCGTACTTGGCGCTCCCAAGGAAGCCATCGGTGCACCATCGTGAGCTTGCATGACTCTAACACAGCCACCATGGTAAGGCAGACAAATAGATATCTTGATACTCTTATTCCCCGATGCGGCCCTCTTGGCCTCGCTCCTGGGTGAAGTCCGTGGCAACTCATTTCCTGTTCTACTCGTTGATCGCCACGCGCCCACCCACAATCGCCTCTCTTTGCACTGGCCAAGCATACCAAGCATACCAAGCACTATACCAAGCGTTATACGATGCATCTTGAAATGGATTGCAAGTCGGCAACGAGCTACGTAGCTCCCCAGATGGGTCTTAGTATGTCCAAATATTCCCCCAAATAGCCTCAAGACTGACATCTGAATCAAGGTACAATCTACGAGAACTCCCCAGGTGGTGCGACGACATGGCTAGATCTCATCCTCGCGGCCATCCTCGCCATGGCAGGACTGGGCATCAGCATCACTTACCTCGCCTTCGGCACTTCGCTGTCTATGGATAGTGGACATCTCACATCCTTGTACGGCTTTGTCCAGTCTCGCTGGCCGCCACTGCAATATTACTCGATCGCGCTATTTGTGACCTCGATCTGTGTCTTCAACTTCGTCATGATAGCCATTCTTGCCAAAAGGGAATCCAGCGTGGGGGGCACGGGTGTCATTGTGCCTTTCCTGATTTCACTGCCTATCTGGCTTTTCTTGAGGGCAAGCTTTACGGAATGGCTCTTTGTCATCTTCGTCAACGCCATCAGCACCTGCGAGTTCATCAAGCTGGTCTTGGCTACGGAGTATTGTCGCTCCCGAGTAGCCAAGGTGGAATCCGCAGTCGATGAGATAGGGAAATTCATCGCACACGGTCTTCAATGACCAGGTGCCGAGAGTCTTGCATAGAATTACCTAGCTTACTCAAAAATATTTAATACCACGTTCTACATCAACTTCCCAAGCTCCTTCGCATTGTCCTTGAGTCCGCCAGCGCCCACACCGTAGCTCAAACTCTTATACAGCTCCAGCTTCCCTCCTCACCTTCTCCATCTCCCCCCATCACCACGTCAAACGCGTCCGCCCCGAGCGGCAGCCGCATCGGGATGCCTCTCCCGTCCTTCCCACCGCCAGCAACAAGCTTCCCACATCGCCGCCGGCGCCGCATCCGCCGGCGTCGCGCTCTCGGTGTCGCCCATGAGCGCGTAGCCCGCGCTCTTCACCACGAACGTCCACGCGGCCGAGCCAGAGGACGCGAGGGACTGTCGGTGAGGTTACGCGAGAGAGGCGGTGCTGCGCGCCGTGGCCACGAGGCGGACCGAGGGCCGACAGGCGATGCAGGGGACGAGACCGGCGCCTATGCCGGAGGAGCAGCCGACGACTACAGATACATAGATGTTCAGGAACATGTGCATTTGGGCACGTGGGAGGTTCTACTGCGTCCTTAGCCACACCGCGCCCGCGGGCATGCTATATGGTGCTCTTTCACCTGCTTGCATATTGCGCAGTAAGCCAGTGTCCTCCAGACTCTCATGACTTAGGTACATATGCGTGGAGACTTTCAAAGCTCGAGTATGAGGAATGAATCAGAGGCAATGTCAAATTGTCAGTACGCTGGTGAGCCTTCCAGTATCCCGGATCCGGCACCGCCCTGCACTTTATACTGAGCTCTTCGCCTCGCCGTTGATCACACACGTAAGCAAATCGTTAAATTCTTCCTCCGTTGCCGTGACACATTTCCTATCACCGCAATCGCCGTCTACCTCAATCAGCAGATTTTAGCATTAAGAAGGTTCATGACGCTAGAATCCACATATACGCCGGCCCATGATGATCGCCGGGGTATAGGGGCGGATAAGAGCGGACTTGCTTTTGGATAGATGTCTACCACGGTCTAGGATGACCTCGAGATACCGTTATACATTCCGTATCATGACGAAAGCGTAGATCGTACTGGGAATCGAGAATTCTCGAAATCCGAAATCTACCATAAACGCCGTACTCAGCCGCAAGCGCCAATTGCGTATTTGCGTGCCGACGAAATGCGCTGGCGTCATTAGCGTCAGTGGATATCATTAAGACCGCATTTTCGCCAGTGTTCTCGTCTCGAGTCTTTCTTAATTACGGAGGAAAGGCTACTGGTAAGTACCCGAGGGAGTCCTGAATCAACTTATCCATCTCAGCGAGCCAGCCCGCTATTGGGATGTCCATAGTCGTGGCTGAAATACCAAATATTTTCACGTTGCACCGTAGCTTCAAGAGCTTGTCTGACACAAATCAATTTTCATGTTGAGCAGGCCATCATTGATAGACTTTACACTTTCTACTTATGCCACTGGCCCATATTTCTTTTACCCACTCGTGTTATTCTCATCGCACGTCTAATCATCCCTCACGCGTAATGGGCTGGTCATCAACTATATTCAGCTCGTGTTTTCGCTCATCTTAATCAAACGCTTAATTCCAACCTAGTCACAGTATTAGTTTCATTCCGGCATTTGATGGTATCTGAAGGAACAACTTACCATCCACTTGCCACACTCATCTGCCTTGTCACGCTGGATCTCGAGTTGGTCACGCTGGATCTCAACATGTAGCCTTTTCGCTTCGGGATAGTCACGACCCTCCAAAGCTTGTGCCAGCTTCGTCAGTTTCTCGATGGTGTCTGATTCGAGCTCCTCGTTGTTCAACTGATCGAATAAGATGTTCAGGCGCTTTTGCGCGTCTTTCACCTGCGGAGCAAACGATGCAGGGGCTTTCCCAGCTACGCGCTGCATATCCCGACTGAGAATGTCCACCATCGGCTGCGCACTGGCTGGGATGTGGGAGCGATCACCATCGGGATGTCTGGCCTTTGGTGGGGGAGCAGCTCGTGGGGGAGGCGCTGCTGAAGGTGCAGCTGGCGCCATGGTCCCACTGCTTGATGGCGGGGGTCCTGTGGGAGGGAGTCCTTGTTGCATTGGTGGTGCTCCGTAGGGAGACGGGGCATACTGCGGTGGTGTCGGCTGTGCTGCTGGAGCATATGGATTTGGCGGAGGGGGCCGGGCGGCAGCGCTCGGAGGAGGGGCGATGCCATGCTGTTGCGGAGGCTGGCTCATTTGTGCTGCTGGAGCCGGAGCGTATCTACTAGTGGGAGGTGCTGCCGCGGCCGGAGGTACATTGTATGGAGAAGCCGTCCTGGGTACAAAATTGCCCGCTGGTGGAGGCGGTGGCAACCCCGGCCCACCAGCCGGAGTTTGAGCGGCTTGCGGAGGCGCATAAGCATTAGCAGCGGCAGAGCCTGGCCGTGGAGGAGGCGGCAGTTGCCCAGCCTGCGGAGGCCCGCCTAGAGGTGACATTACCCGTCCAGTTGCCGGACCTTTGGGCGGTGGAGGGGGCGTAGGTTGCCCTCGATGAGGACCATAGGGGCTTTGAGGAGGTGGCGCGACTCCTTGTGGCGCCTGGTTTGGGAATGGCGATGTTACAGGAGCGGCACTTGGAGTAGCTCGTCTTGGGGGAGGCCTCGATGCTACCATAGGAACGTCATTCCAGCTACCTGCGTCTACACTCCTTGATGGCGGAGGCTTCGAAGATGGTGTAGAAGACCTGGGAGGCCCAAAGTTGGGCGGTGGCGCACCATATCCAGCACCTACTGGAGGAGGCACAGCGGAAGTCTGAGGAGGCTGGTATCCCTGGGGAGCATAGGGATTGCCGGCAGCTGCAACCTGGGGTGCATAGGGATTACCGACAGCCGCAACCGGGGGCGCATAGGGATTCGGCGCAGGCGTCTGAGCAGCTGACGGAGCGTACGGATTAGCAGGCGGCACCCCAGGGGTAGTTCCTGGCGTAGGGGCACGGGGTTGGTAGCCTCCCATAGCAGGCTGCGCGAGAGATGAAACACGTGGAGCGACCCCTTGATACTGGGCAGGCTGTCTTGCGGTAGCTTGTGCTGGTGCCCTCTTTGTAGCTAGTCGAACCCGCTCTCGCGCCGTATCTGCAGCCGGATACCTGCTTGGTAAGAAATCAAGGTACTTCTGAGCGACACCTAGTTGACCGTGGGCAGCAACAATGTCGGCATACTCAACATACTTGTCGTAGAGAGCTACTAGTTTCCACCCTGAAGACAAGCCTGTTTCGTTGTCTTGAAACTTGGTCACATGGCGGAAGACCGTTACTTTTTCGATGAACTGTTGCAAAGCTCGGGCATGAACGGAGAAGGTGGAATCGCCGCCCTCCGCCAAGCCAGCTTTTTCGGACTCCTCAAGCTCAGCCACCCAGATGTCCACCACCTTTTCAAGCTTTGATCCTACCAAATAGCAGAATGAAGCATCCTTCCGAGACCCTGATTCGATGATGCGATCTCCCAAGGCCTCGCACAGGTCAGGGAACTCTGCGGGGTCGGCATACGTGCAAAGCGTAACCATGGTCTCCTTCCAATCCTCCAGATCGGCGTTATAGACAACATCCCAGAGGTTTTTGACGATGACAGAACCCAGAAGACGGAGGTAACTCGGCATGCCGGTCTTCTGTGACAAATACGCTGATTGCACCTTATCAATCAGCTCCTTTCCACCGCAATTGGCGATCATGAAAGCGTCAGCCATGCGTTTCTCCTTCAAGCAGACCTCCATGGCTTTTTCAAATTTGCCCATCATCAGTGCTTTTGTGATTTGCTTGTCTACGGGAGTGTCATTTTCCCCGAATAGTTGGAAAGGGTTGTCGGTCTTGGCCCCCTTGGTAGCTGATAAATTGGCCAAGAAATCTTCACCGTCACCTTCCACTCCGTCCGAGAAGAAGGTTGAAATGCGCTTTTTGTGTCCCTTCACTTCCAAATTTGGCTTTTCAGCCTCGGTTTCCTTTTCTTCAGCGACATCATCGGCCAAGCCATTGGTCGCTTCCTCCTCGTCGAAGCCAAGATATTCCACGATCTGTTTCCTTGGATTATCAGCAAGCAGGGTCTCCATAACACGCCAGTCAGCCTTTTCGTCATCAGTCTTGGCTTGTTCCATATGCGATTCGCAGATAGCGGATACATCCCCGGATTTCAAAGATTCTTCGAACTGTTCAGTGGCAGAACCAATATCAGAGTCAACAGAAAACTGCGAGATGTGTATCTTAGAAGAGCGCTTCTGGCCAGGCTGAGGCGGGTTCTGCTTGAATATTATGAGCTTTCCGCCAAACCCAAAGGAGACACCAACAGGCCTTTCCAGCCATTTGGGTGCTTTGACCAATGAAAAAGCTGCACCTTGCGGCTGAGTCTGCGCTTGGGTGAAGAAGTCCTCGCCATCAAGATTATTTTGAGTTGTGTTCTGGACAGCCGATGGGTTTGTATTCTGCAGAGTCTGGATCGTAATCTTGCCATCGAAGGAGGCCGTTGCTGACAGGTTAGGGTTTTGTGGATGGAATCTTGTCAAGAATGTCCAGTTGGTGACCTCAGGAAACTCCCCATATCGTTCGCCCGTTTGCGGGTTCCAGATCAACGTCCGATTGTCCTTGCCGCATGAAATCAACAGGTCACAATCTTGCTGACACCAAGACACTGACAACACACCCTGCTCGTGGCCTTGTAAGGTTCGCTCCGGGGCGTTGGAGTTTCGTAGGTCCCACATCATTATGACAGGGGTCATGTCGTCAGGGGTGGCGGTCAATAACTTCGTCGAGTTGTTGGGGTCCCAGGCAATAGAGCTAACAGCTTTGCGATTGTTATTCAACGTTAACGACGCCTTCTTGGTCTTCAGATCCCACACAGTAACAAATCCACCGGATCCTCCCGTGGCCAGAATGTGGGCGACCTTTGTATTCCATGCTACGCATTCGAGATCGTCCGAGCGAGCCGCAGCAGTGCCGAGGCGGAAAGCACTGGAGGGGTCGTTCACGTCGTAGATAAAGAGCTCTCCCTTGGCTCCAGCCGTAGCTAGGATCTGGGGTCTCAATGGGTTGAATTGCAGCGACTTTATGGCGCCGCTGTGTTTCGTTGTTCTCGATATTAGGGCATCTTCGGCACCAGAGATGAGCTTCTCGGCGTCCCAGAGGTCGAGTGAACCGTTTTCTAAGGCACCAGCGACAATGCCCTTGGGATGGTCTTCGGATGGTTGGCCCCATGCGATGTCGTAGAACCTGGCGATGGTCTGTCAGCGATCTTGCTGATGAAGTCACTGACATGATCGTATCAAGGGTGTTTACCTAGAGTCGGCAGCAATGGTTGCGATGGGCTGAAGTTCGAGCCCCTGTTCTTGGTTGTCAAGACTTAAGTCCCATAATTCGAGCTTGGTCTCGTCTGAGAAGTCGGCATCCACGGCTCCAGCACGGGTTCCTGTGACGAGTAATGGCTTGCTAGAACCAGGCGACCAAGCGAACGCAGCAGTTCGTGCGATCTCCCGTAGCCTCACCATATTGACCTATTTTCGAGGGGCGAGGGGGCAATGGGCGGGAAAGGAGGGGAGTTAAAGAAAACAAGCTTAGATGTCAGCTCGCATTGAGTACTCTAGGCCAGCTAGTACTAGAGGCTGTAGAGGTCGAATTGGGGACAGATATGATCCGCAGTAGTTTACACAGGTAGAAGCATGTCAGGGCGGTTCATGATAGGTATGATGCCAGATAACACGGAGAGAGAGTCGGGCGTTGTGGATTCGGCGGGTGTGCGTGAGCTCAGAGGGAGACAGGGCGGCCTTGGATAACTAATAATGGGCCAAACTGGACCAAATCAGGGTCAGTGACACTGTGCACATGTGTTAAGTTCCTTCCCATAATTTTATCTCAGCCACTGATTAGGAGCCCCAAGCCCCAAAGCCCGAATTTGTTGCGGGAGCAGCCACATGCTAGCACAGACCACCCGGGGTCGCTATCAATTTTGATGGGCTTCGCGGGATTCTAACTGCTTCCCCTGATCTTCAAATCAGCTGCAGCCCACCAACCCACGTGATATGGTCATGCTGTCCGGCCTAAGCTCATATTCATAAGTCGCCTTGCACTCGAACTCTTTATATTCAACGAAGACACCATAGCTCACTGCGTTTCACGCTACGCCGGTCAGAATGACGGACACGGCTCGCTGGAAAGCCACAGTCTATGTTGGAGGTCTTGGCTCTATGGTTACTACTGGAAGCTTACACGACGCCTTTATACCGTTTGGAGAGATTGCAGATATTTCCCTACCTAAAAATGATGCGCTCAACGCCACCGAGCCTCACAGAGGCTTCGCATATGTCGAGTATGAGGATGTCGACGATGCCCGGGAAGCCATCGACAATATGGATCAATCAGAATTTTTCGGTCGAGTTCTTAAAGTGTCGGCGGCTAAAGCACCCAAGAGTGCCGAAGAGGGTCTGGGCAGCAAGACAGCACTTTGGCAACAGGTATGGTTGTCTTGCACAACTAAATTCGAACTATGTACTAATCTATGATTTAGGAGGGATGGTTGGCCGAAAATGCTGTCAGCGAGGAAGATCGTCTCGCTGCTCAGGGAGCCAAAGCTGGTATCGATGACAGACCAGAGGATCCCATGCAGGGGCTTGAGGGACTCGATGTAGCTGGGCCAAAGCCAGAATAGCATTCGGCTTGCAGGAACACGAAACGGTGATACTTTTCGCATAGCGCTGGCGTTGGAGGGTTGGATTTCCTTGGACACGAGAGGGGGGAGGAAATGCAGAAGAGGACCTTGCGACTTGGCTGAAATCTATACCTTACTCGAGCTTCCCGAGTAGCTATCTTATACAATACGTGATGTCCCGACAAAGAAGAATGACTGCCTGTTTTGCCGTGCAATGCCATACCACACCTGGCTTCCTATCTCAGTTTCCCATGCTGTGGACTTTGACCTAATGCTCGGCGTGATCGGCGGCCTCGTCCTTGCGGTTCTGGCGGGACAGTCGCAAATTCTTGTCAACAACGAACTTGCGGAAGCTTGAGTAGCCAGCAGCGAAGACGGCAAAGCCAACGACAACACCTTTAGAAGTATTAGCCCACCCTATGCTATTCGTTCAATGATGCGAGATAGCGAGACTGACCGAGCGGGATCAATTCGGCGGGGATCTGTCGCAGCTTTCGGAGGCGCTGGGAGACGGTATGGGCTATCATATACTATTAGTAACCCGCTCAGTTGATGAATGAAGCTATTTAGTGCCATGAACGAAGCTCGTGGGGTCGGTATCGAAAGCCAATGGCTCATACTCGTTCGTGTGACATACCGCTCTGGTCCTCCTTCTGCATGGTTTGTTAGCAACGTCATGAACAGCAGCCCACACGGGAACAACGTACGGGAACGGGACGCATCATGCGCCGGGTGGGCATCATTCGGAGAGCTCTAGTGGCGTACATTTTGGTGGTTGGAGGGGAGATTGGTCTTTGGGATGAGGACAATCGAGCTGTTGACTGGTGTCTCTTGACGTTTGAAGATGGATGAGCAACTTGCGTGCATCGACCACGACAAAGACTGGAGCTACCTCCTTTGGCTAGGCGGAATAGCCTGAGCCCCAGTTGGTTGGTTTACCAATCACAACGACGCATTTAGTGAGAATTAGTGGAGTACAGGCACTCCCAAAGCCCCCCAAAATGTCAGGCCACCAGGCCGAAACGCTCTTCGGTGATTCGACAATCGGCTTGGAGCTCTCTTCAGCAATCTTCCACTACATCACCACTGCACACCTCTTTGCCTCATCACTTGTACCTTACCCATCGACGCATATTCAACCGCCAAAATGTCTGACGACGAGCGCGAGACCAAGCCCTTTAAGTTCGTCACCGGTAAGTGTAGCCCTACATTGCATATGCCTCATCCTTAAGCTGTATGCTGAAAGCAGTGAACCCGACGCTGTGCTAATTCTTCTGTTTCTAGCCGGTAAGCTCCTTCAATCTACCCGAGCGCAAGCGACGCGATCCATAGGCTTTTCGACCGAGCCGGCAGTTTGACCTTGTCCCACTTCGGAATTTAACATTGGCTTCATAGGTGTCGACGCCCGGTTCCCGAACATGAACCAGACCAAGCACTGCTGGCAGAACTACGTCGATTACCACAAGTGCATCAATGCCAAGGGCGAGGACTTTGCCCCTTGCCGTCAGGTACGAACCAAAAGCCAGTAGTCGTAGTTGGATGTGTATTTTGAAACACCATGTTGACCGTACTCAGTTCCTCCTTGCCTACCGATCTCTGTGCCCCAGCGGATGGTACCAACGATGGGACGAACAGCGAGGTGAGTTCATATACGTGAGGGACAACGAAAACACTTAACTCACGACTTACTCAGAGGCCGGTAACTTCCCCGCCAAGCTCGATGCTTAGATGTACAAAACCCCCCGAGAAATCGTCAGGATGGTAGATATGGAAAGACGCGATGTAGTATTAGACTCTCGGGTCGCTCGAAGAAATAGATTCAGTGCTGAAATGCTCCTATTCTTATTTTTCGCCACATTTGATACATTGCCCGAGTTTGCCAACCGTACATTGACGTGTCACGCGGATGTCTGGTGTGTTAATAGCAGCCGTTACTTGGGTCCAGATCTGTCTATCCTACTGATGCTTGAGTATTCAAACCCATAAGGGAATTCAATATATGCATTGCTCCTATAACCGTTAGGGGATCACATCTGAGTGTTGCCGTGCACACCTTTTCATCTATGACGCTCCTGCCTGGATGCTATGGTATCATCTCTTCGACGTGATCTATGAATAGTTAATCCATGGTCACACACGGGGCTATCCGAGTCAACTAGATACACTCATGGCAGGTCTCGTTTGACAACAAAACCACTATGCTATCAATTCATTGCGCCAGACTGCTTCGTTAGCTACGCTTGCGGGCCGGGATATCCCACGCAAGTGATATATCAAGATGCTTCCCTCCAGCTTCTGGTAGGCTCGCCCGCGAGGCAAGGGAAGGGAGTCCCGGGATCGTTTTCGTGGGTACCCTTTAAGTACTTGACGAATGTTCTGGATGTTTTCCAAGTTGCCAAAATTGCAAGTCTCCAATACTTTCATGTTCGCGGGTGCAAAGCCAGGCGGACAATCGCGTTCTCGACAAGTGAGATGACGAAGTGAACGGGGATTTAGTCATCGTCACAGAGTAAATTCCCGTGTTGTTTCTGATTTTCGTCAAAGTATGGAGGCTGTCGACGAGCTTACATGGCCTATGATTACGTCTGCCGTGTTCAGCTCACAATTCAATAATCTGATGACAAATTCACTGCAGTCGAAATGGCATGCTGCACGAATGTACGACACGATTTGTAGATCTGGACTCGAAAGGGTGAACAGCTCTTTGCAAATCCGCCTTGTACCTGTATTGTGATTTTTCTGGAGTATGGCATGTTGGAAGTCTCGACTTGCGTCTGGGTGAACTACGTCTTGAGTACCACCATAGCCTCAATCCCTTGCTGGAGATGGCTCCCGTCTAAGAATGGGAAACTTTTTCGACGATCTAGTTATGACTATGTTGAGGGTCGTAATTTTCA
Source organism: Xylariaceae sp. FL0016 (assembly GCA_022578815.1). Lineage (NCBI taxonomy): Eukaryota > Fungi > Ascomycota > Sordariomycetes > Xylariales > Xylariaceae > Xylariaceae sp. FL0016. The sequence goes on from MU388732.1 coordinate 999,895, forward strand.
GTGGCAATCAAACGACTTCAATGCTGGTAGGTTCGACGTGGAGGATGTATGCTCGTTCAACATCCAAGCCCCGAGTTGGATGTAGGTAGTTCTACATGAAGACTTGAGTTTTTATCAAGTGTCGAATATTGAGACTTCAAGTTGCAACTATGGGGTTAAGGTGTGGGCCACTGAGCTCTCGTACGTCGCTACACTGAAGACGGGCAGCTGCAGCCGCCCAGATGTCTGTGCATTTTAGGGCGCTTTTCAGCCTGGTACAACGCCGGAATTTCAGAAGGTCCGTCAAAGCCAGGGTCCCCAAATTTATCGATCGCCGACACTGCATCGAGCTCCCAACCCGCGATAGAGCAGACACCCATTTTAGACATAGTAACGAGCACAGAGGCTCGCAAACCGTCAAGATGGTGAACCCGGGAAAGCGGATGAACATATTACAAGCTGTGAGTCTCATACTATGCCATCTCTCTCGTCAATTGGCGTGACTAACAGCTATGCAGAAGGTAAATCGCAAATCGCAACCCGCAATCGACGAACTCTACGCGAGACCAACTTTATCTAACCCGCGATTGAACAATAGCTACTGGCATTACGGCATGGCCCTGGCGCAGCGATATTACCGCCCGAGATAACACGGATACATCTCGACTTTGCGAAGTTCTGGAATGACGGACATTTAGGACCCAGGTACGACAGACTGCACCTAGACCCCTTGGGCGCCTCGATACGAACAATTTTCAACTTGCTTAAAGTATGAAAACTGACCCCAAAACTGACCAAATCTCGAACCAAGAAAATTCTGGAAACAATGCCTACCCCGTCTCAAATTCTGGAACCCCGCGATCCCCATGCTCGTGAACCGCTTCGATGAGCAATCCAACGCTGCCACGCTCTCCATCTACTTCAAACAAACCGCTGCCGAGGCCGCCGCCGCCTCACCCACCGCAAACTCCCCCTCCGCCCTCCTGAAATCCACGCGCAAACCGCTGCCCCTGGCCCAGCAGCCGCACTCCAGCACCCGGGGCGAGCATCCAGCCCCGCCCCCCGAGGACGACGAGCGCGTCGTCACTATCAATATGAAGGGCGTGCACAGCGAGCAGATCCTCGCCGAGTTCATAGCCAAGACAGGCGCAATCCTAGTGCGGCCCAGCCCTGACGAACAGGTCGAGATGCGCCAGGTCGAAGAGCGCAGCGAGAAGGCCGCGTTCGACCGCGCTATCGTCAAGAAGTTCATCGATGACAAGAGACACAAGCAGCGCATGCTGGACCTGGCGAGGCAGGAGGCCGACGCGATCAAGAAAGCGAATCAGTAGAATGAGAGCTGAGTTGATGAACGGTGTAGCCATCGTTGGTGGAAGAGGATGAAGATTGAGAGCGAAAGAAAATACTTAGTCAGGAGGACAATCTGCCGGTACGAACCAGCCTGTACAAGATATGTATTGTATAAAAGCATGCGCGGTCGGGGACAGAGGAATACTAGAATCTGTGTATATGAATATACCAAAAGCCAACCCACTGGAGGCTATTACCTCTCAAGAAGCTTGTGCTTCAATGCGCCGACATGCGTTTTACTGGTGTGCGACCACCACTGCTGGCTCATGGGCTAAGGTACGTGGGTTTTCCTTCCAGATCATCTCTCGTTCCTCTGCGAGACAATACGAAACCTTGCAACACTCTGAGATGGGTCAATTCTCACCCCCACGGCCCATCTCTATTTTCAGTCAAGGAAGAAGAAACGTTTCACATGCCCAAGAGGTACCTGCGAGCCGCCTATTCCCATGGTGCCCGTAGTCATTTACTTTTCGGTCAACATGCCTTTGCATCCGCAAGTAGAATCAGAAGAATGGCTGCATTCCTCGAGCTAAGAGATAGGTTCTGGTTTCTGCCCCTCCTCCGTAAGGGATGCTCGATCACCATTAGGCTGCTCAAGCATAAAGGCTTCAAAAAGTTTAAGTCTTAAAAATAGAGGACGAGAAAAACAATAGCAGTACTGGAATCTGATTCTGGGAAAAAAAAATTCTGAAGCCCATGGCCACCGACAAACTCATTTAGTCACAGCTACGATCAACTGACAAGTAGAATCGGGTATGGAATCCGTTACTTTTCGTTCTCATTCGTGTCTCATCCTGAAGTGATTACTGCTGTGTACTATACAAACTCCCAGACACCCGACCCAGCGATTACACGCCTGGCCGAAGCTTGCCCTTTTCATCGATTGCTGGAGGAAACTCCCATCAAAGCCCAAGTCTCATAACTCGTGTTCCATGATGCAGTTCCTTCCGTGTATGCAACCCATCACGCCATTAGAAGTAAGTGATCACTCGACAAAGGAAAACCACGCGTTCTGTTTCCCCTGGGGCCATTACACTTCCGTCTCAACGTCCGGCTGTCGTCCACTCAGGCTACCCATCTTCGTCACGCGGCGGACCGCGTACTTAGCCTCGTCCTTCGCGAATTGCGCATTGCGCATCGGGCGCCATTGCATCAGTCCCCTATGCTGGCGGTGCAGGTCCCGACTGCGGTTCTGGTAGTCCTTATACATTTTGACAGGGTTCTTGGAACTGCTGCTCTTGGCTGAGCCACCAGAGGTAGTGCCCGCCGTATCGTTCGTTCTGGCCGTAGCTAAAGCAGCACCATTGGTGCCATGTGTATCAACGGAGGCGCGACCGTCCGTCTCGGGTGCGTTCGTGCCGTCCTGGATGCCGAGGTCCGTGGACTCGTGTTTGATGCCCTGGCGGACGGAGACAGGAGAGTTGGGCTCCTCTGAGTCGCTGTCGGGCTCGTAAATGTCTTCCTCATCATCGGAGCCGCCCTCACCGTTCACGAATTCGGCGGGATCTTTGCCAAACGCGCCAGACCAGTCTGTGCCGTCTTTGGACAACCACCTACGCTTATCTTCATCGGAAGCGGTGGCCAATACGTCGCGACCGTGCGTGAGAGATTCGTCGTGAAGCTTCTGAACCGTAGGAGGCACTTCTTTCTTAACCTCTTCTTGCCTAACACCCTCTGAGAAACAAGCCTCCCACGTCTCAATTGTCTCACGACTGTCGTTATCGCTGACAAATCGCAAGTGATCGCGGTCTGTGCCAGCCTTGAAACGCCCGCGGAAGCGCAGGCGACCAACTTCTTCCAGCTTGATATCGGGAACAGAACGGAACGTTTCTTCTGTGATAAAGTTCTGCGATAGCCTCATCGAGTTGTTGCACTTCCAAACCGGAACATCGAAGTCTTTCTCTTCGTTATCCACGAGTTCTTGCAGCCAAACAGCAGCAAAGTGTTCAGAGTGGCGTTTGTTAGGCAGAGCGAACTCGAAGAAGATCGGAGATCTATAGCGATACCTGACGGGTAGTCGTGGTCTGGGATTATTCGTGACACCGCTGATGGACCACGAGACCTCACCATTCTCTGCTGTGCACTGCTCCCGCTTCACTACCGCGGAGCTACCACCTGTCCTTAGCTTCAACTTGATCTTGCCCTTGTCAGTGCCAGTAAAAGTGGTCGTAATCTTGTCTGACAGGAACTCGAAAGTGCCGACTTCCCAGCCAAGTTGCGGGGGAGGTAGCTTGAGCTCGACTGATCGAAATAGAAGTGAGATCCGGACACGACCGAAACCAATACCACCGTCCAAGGGATACCATCGAGAAGACTTTATTGATCAGCATTTGAACTAACGATTAGCTCCATGGGCCGGCTTACCTGGCTACTCGTTTGTAAGATATCAGAAATCTTCAGTGGTACGACGCCGATGATCGGGTCGTGCTGTCTGTTCCTCGAATCTCGAACAGTGACAGTCACAATAGCAGATCGCCAGTCACGAATGAATCGTTCTGTGCCTGCATTGTAAATAGGCTTCGAAGAGACAACCTTGGTTCTTGTCTTGTAGATCTGTAGAAAATGTCAGTTTTCGTAGGCACGCGGACAGTGACAGAGAAGGCAGACATACCAGCTCATCGTTCAGGCAAATAGTGCAGTAAGCGCTGGGCAGTTTCTTGGACTGCTCTTCCTTGATCTCTCCTGCATCACGAGCGGGTTCGTACTCCTTGCCTCCGGTGCGCTTCCCACCCTCAGATCCCTTCACATTCTGCAACTCGAGGTTGACAACCTGATGTACCACCACACTGAGGACACCAGAAGGCCACAAGGGATCAGGCGGGGTATGGGTGACGGCGTCTTCCTCTGCAGTGTTGATAGCACCCTTGTCGTCCTGAAGTTCCTTCTTATCACGTAGCTCCTTTGGAAGGCTGAGATCTTGGCCGGAAGTGCGGAGGGCAGCCCTAAATTGTGTCTTGCCGAAGAAACCCACTTCCCAGTGCAGCTCGCCCGGCATGTTACTTTCAGCATTCACTCCACGCAGCTTGGAAACCTGTTGATACATCTTTCCAGGGTGCTGGATGAGCTTCTGTAGTGAAAGTTCTACTTTGCCGACAACATCATCGGCACTAGACCGATCGCTATCCCATAATTCCATGGAGAGTTGCTCGTCAGCCTTGATGAGGTCTGACGTGACCAAGAGCGCACAAGTCTCTTCAAAGACCGGGTTTAGGTCATCTTGGATGACACGCGTGCAGTACATGGGCTTGCCGAATTTGGAGAAGCTGACGGTGATGTACGGATCTGAGCCACCGCCTGCCGAGCCGCGCTGATCTTGCTTGGAGAGACCGACGGCCTTGTGAATCCGGATGAAGAGAATTCCCATAGCATTGGTCTCCTTTTGGACATCGTCGCCTTGTAACATCTTGCCCAGTTCTAAAGTCATGGACTTGGGTGCAACATACATGCTCGCTGCTGTCTTGATGGCCCAGTTCACAAAGTTGGAGATCAGCGGTAGGTTTAGGATGTTGACACCATGCTCGAGCATAGGTGTACAGCCAGCCTCGACCTTAGGTACGCCCATGAGCGTGAATGTAACAGCCTTCAGGAACGGCGGCTCTGGAGTCATTTGAAGGCGAATTCGGACAGTACCAACCAGGCCGATGAGTTCCACCCCTAAAGATGTCAGTAAAACTCACTCTAATCTGAGTCGGTCGAGTCACTCACAAATAGGCAGGGGAACACCAAACAGGCCTTTAATTCCTAAGTAAAAAACCATTTGCATTCCCATGTTCTGGGCAGTAGCCGCTCCATCACTTGGCTTCGCGTGGTACGCGAAAGAAGCTTCGAGGTTGTAGTAATCTCCACCTTCTTCATCGGCGGCGAGTTCCTGGGGATCCTTGGTCTTTTCGTTCTGCTTGTGCATCTCGTCCTTCACATCCTTGATGTGTTCGTCAGGAAGAGCACGGAGACTCAAAATGCGAATAGGGTTGTTTCCCTGAGAAATATCGGCGACCTTGACGTTCTCGATAATACCAGGCACAGAGGCTTGCATGACATCCTCAAGCGTATCGGCAACGGCAGCAAACATTTCCGGGTTGACGAGGCCCCAGACGATGCTGAGCAACGTGTTCATCCACTCTACGGACTCGGGAATAAGGTTGACGACCGCCGTCTCGCCTCGTTTCTGTTCGCTCGACCATTCGATGTCTCGACCTTGTCGAACAAGGTCTTTCATCCAGAGGAAAATACCGGAGCTAACGCACACTGCCAGAGGGATCAGACCCAACAACCTGCCGCCGAAGAACTTGCCAATGAAGACAATGGCAAAGAAGACACCGGCGCATAGAATGGTCGCGCGTTGCTCAATAATCGCGTACATAGGCTCATAGCTAACAGACGGCGTAGGGTGGAAGAGAACGTTCGTCTTCTCGCCGTGGATGGGGACATCCGAAGTAGAACCCGTAGCGACGGGGTCAGGAGGAGCGGTCACATCCTGTGCTTCTCTGTATTCCTCACCCGATTGAGTCGCTTCGGTCTTGACAGTGGTTTCCTTTCCTAGATTCGCATTGGGGATGGAGAGCTAAGATGTTGGCGACTGTCAGCAAACAATTGCCTTACAGGGCTAGACATTACTGGATCGGCGACCAATTCGCTGCTGTCAGGTAAAGTACACTTACCGACGGGTTCTCGGCGGCTTTCACAAAATCCTCATTGACATCGTCGATTTGGATCTCCTTGCCAGTGACGGGGTCGGTGACAACTCTGCCATAATTTTTGTTTTTCGGGGGCGCGTTTTGGTGTTCTGAGATACCGTGGTTCTTCTTGTTGGCCTTGAGATCGGCGTCGATCTTCGCGTCTCGCTCTTTCTTATCCCGGTCGAGAGAGGCGGCGAACTCCTTGATGTTGGGAATGCGATTACGACCGGAGTAATGACCGCCCGGCGCGGTGTGATTCTGCTCAGCAGACATGGCCTGATAGGATGGTAGGCTTCATAGAAGACACCCAGATCAAAGGGTGGTTTGGCACGACCGCGTAGCTCGCACTCAAAGGCGATGAAGCTGTCGAGATATAGGTCCTCCCCAGATTCACAGATGCAATAGCGATACGGGTTATAGGTAGGGTATATTACAGGGACAGATGGGGAAGCAGGGTGGAAGGGGGGAAATGTCCCCAGGGCGAGGTGTCAATCAAGGGAGATGTCGACACAATGTTTGGCAAACGGGAACAATAGAACCAACTGATCAAGAGGAAGGATTAGTTCATGAATATGTATTGTGTGTCTGAAGGCTCCCCCGCCATGAGCTAAGGTAGCGAGCTAATGCTACTTCTACTGGCACGTCACCCTGTTCGTGTGGACAGCTGTTGCATCATGGTGATACCCAATGGATGCTCTTTGTGCGCGGCTAGTTGAATCAATTCAATACCTCCAGACTGCCAAACTCCAACCTCAAGGTCGTGCAGGAGTTGGATGGATGGCCCATTGGATGGGTTGGGATGGGATGGGACAAAGGCATGTATGACGTCGGTGGATCTGGCAATGACCCCAGCCTAGGCTGCTCTAGCAGGTCTAGGTGGCTTGGATGACCGATCGAAAGCAAGCCAAGCAAGCTTTCAGGACTTTTCCGTCCCACTAAGACAGCGGCCAATATTGCACCACAGCAGACCGCAGCAGCAACGTAGGCTACACAAGGCAATCATCCCAGGCATCTTGCAGGGTTTGAGATAGAGGGTAGCAGCTTAGAAGGCGAGAAGGGCCGCTTCAGGGGGTGCCTCGCTACTGGGAATTCGAGAACTATGTATGTACATACACGTTGCTGCCCTCGCTAAGCCCTGACTCTACCGCAGTGATGCCCCTGCCTTGTACTAGGAAGTATGTAGGTAGAAAGATTCACCCGGGCTGGACCTTTCAGGAAAATATATAATACACATGAGCCTGCCGTGCATCCGTCTTTCTCCTCCTCCTCTGCGGTCACCCATTTACTTACTACATCAAGGCAGGTGCATCAAGTATATCGCCCTAGGACAGGTTGTGAATATTGGGTATCACGGACAATGGCAGATTGGCAGGTGGAGATCGGAGAGGTCAAACAGTGAATCGACGATGGCACGCGCGTGCACTTTTCAGCTCCGATGCGGAGCTTTCCTTCTCCAAGTAGGATGTGCGCAGATGTGCGTGCCTCTGGACATGGATATTCATGGAATTGCATACAAGCTACGCCAGATCCAACGCCAAGAAATCTACAGATTTCCTACTGGGATGGCATCTTGCGTCATTGGTTCTCATCCGATTTTCCACCCAGTTTGCCAGTTTGGTCTGGATCCGTGCTTGGTCAGGTCTGGTCAGGTCAGCAGAAGATTGGTTTTGGTGGCGCACATCACCGCACTAAAAATGTCAACTCAACCCTGCAAGCGGTCAGAATTTATAAATGTATGTATGTATAATACTTAGCCCATTCTTCTTCTTCAGCCACGCCAATTTGGAAGAAGGCAAGTCATGTAATCCTCTTGTGACAACACCTTCTGATGAATTAGATCTCCTTATCTACTACCTATTGGTATGTGATACAATCGAAGAACCGGCATGAACCTGTTGTGGCCATCCTTGAACTTGCGAACGAGTGTCAGTTGTCCCTCGATATCAGAAGCGACAGGTATCCGAGCGTTCAAGACTGGTCCAGATCGACTCAGCATTGACTGGGGAACCACTACCTGTTCATACTTTCCAGCTCGCAGATCTCGGAACATTGTTATACCAGGGGTGAATTCTTTAACAATGCCAAAAGAAGCTTGCATCCCATCAATGTGCCTATCCAACAGAAGCCACAGCGTCAAATGTGGGGGGTCACGATAAAGTGTCCACCACGTGAAGGAGTATGCTCGGGACTTAACCAAAGAGCCAACTCGTATCTCGGAAACGTCCACTTGATAACCCAAACTACTTCTATGGGATAAGTATAGGTCAGAATCTAGGATCAATCTCGTTCGAGGCATTTGCCAAGCTATGACAATTGTCTGAGGCTTCCAATTCTTGTAGTCGTTCTCCGCAACAAGAAAGAACGATGGATATTGCCGGGTAACCAGTGGCATCGTCGTATCCCATTTGTTTCCAGCAAAATGCAAAATAATCGCGCATCTGCTGTTTGATGAGGATGGGCGAGCATTTAGTAGCGCAAGTAGCTCGCAAGAGTAAAAGGACGATTCATAATCCGTGACTTCATCGCCGACTCTACTTGAACAAAGAAGAGTGATTTGCAATCCAGCGTGGATAAAATTTGCAGTAGAACTTCCTGGTACGGTTTCCAAAGCCTGGTCAAAAAAGTCAGAAGGACTATTGGCGAGTGGATTCATCTCTTCCCAAAGTTCCGAGCCTGGATATAAATCCCCTACACCGGTTGACTTTGCGTGGGAAGATTCTCCGAAGTTATCCCAGAGCAATAGGGTGTGGTCATTTGTTTCTTTCCAAATGTACTCCTGTAAACGCTGAAAGGCTTTCGTGCCTTCTCCGTATAAGAGAGGCATGTTTACATCGAAGATTCCTAGTAGCGCATAGGCCATGTCTTCGATTCTAGTGGTTTTCCTTTCACTTGCCCAGTACATTCGTATGGCAACGGGCACCGTTGATATCTCCTGGCGGTTCTCCAGAACATCCCGGCTGATACCAGTGATCTTCGAAATATAACGGCTCATGCTGGACTTTTCGCCAATGCAAATCCAGGATCTCGAGTAGAAGGATACCTTGTGAGGTGCCAAGAGCTCTTGTAACGTCCACCCTCGCTTGAACCATTGACTCTGGTCATATTCATATTCCTCGGAATCACTACTTGCGACATCACTGAGATAGGCGAAACACACCATAGCACTTTGGTACCATCGAAACATCGAGTTTATGGCTTCTGAAAGCTCTGCACTGCTTGTCTTGTCGATGCCTGCACAGTAATTTTAGATGACTTGGCTTCCCAGACACATGCCAACTTCAATGGGGGCATACAGCAAGTATCTACCCATACCCACGACCATCCTTCTGCTTTAGCTTGCTCGCAGCAACCATGTATCTTCTCGAAGCCACGCTTCTTCTTGGCCAGTTCGATGTTCTGCATGTCTTGAAACAGCACTTCCTCCTCTTCCCATCTGTGTGAAAGTATCGCGTATGGGGGGATAGAATCCTCCAAGAACTCGCGAAGCTCGAACGTATCGACGTCGATGAGACGCATTGCGAAGTGGATAGGTATCTCGCGATTATGTGGCAACACAGCTTGACTTCTCTTTAGGCTCGATAAAAAAAACCCTCAAACCGGACGGGATCGGCTCGAAGATAAGAGGAAATGCAGATGAGAAGTCTACTCTGGACAAGGCTGGCGAAGTGAGGGGTTTATCAAGTGGCTATTGTAGGCCCAGGGTCGCATCTCAGCTGATCTGCCTACACCTGTGCCGTTCATCTAAAATAGGCAGGCATACGGCAATGGCTAGCACTGCGATCAATGCATTAGCACTCGGCCTGAACAACCATTGGCACTGTCGCGTGCATCGCGTACATGTGCAGCCACGAAAGCACGAGGCATGTAGACGCGCGTGGTGCCAGATGGCAGTCTGCAGCAAGGTCGGACCTGTGCATCAATAAGGTTCGCCGGAGGAACCAATCGTCGAGGAAGGCCTCTACCTGTTCCGACCCCGGACCTCGTTCATCCTCTTGTAGCGACAACCACATCATTACAGAGCCTACTCATTGGGGGGGGGGGGGGGGGGGGGGGGGGGGGGGGGGGGGGGGGGGGGGGGGGGGGGGGGCCGGGGGGGGGGGGCGGGGGGGGGCGGGCCGGG
>MU388733.1:0-54509 GCA_022578815.1 Xylariaceae sp. FL0016
GCCCTTCCAGCAACCCGTCTCGCGCCGGCTTCGCCGCCTCCCCCCCCCCCCCCCCCCCCCCCCCCCCCCCCAATGGTCTCGACCGTTCAAGAGACTCGTCTTTGGCAAAAGCCTTCGACTTTAGACACTGAAGCTCCCGAGGTAGATAGTCATGAGGGAGCCTGCCTACTTAACCAGCGTGGCTGTGTGCGTGCCGGATCAAATAGCGCCATGAAGGTGGCTGGGCACCTGAAAGTCCCCTCTGTCCAACGTGATGGGGGTTAAAGTGTCCATTATTCAGGCCTGTCGCAGCTCAGTCAAGAGGCATGCACATATGAGCTCAGTCGATGGGAATGAACGCTCCGGTTTGTACCCTTGCAAGCCTGCTTTGCCGTGAACTCGGACCCCGCAACCCGGCCATGCGTGGGTCTATCGCCCGGCATCCCGGTTTCCTGCACATGCCGGAGGCTGCTCTTGGGCGTTGGAAGTTGGGTTCCAACATTCTTTCCACTAGATATTTACGAGGCCTCCAGGGCTTGGATGCTTCTTAATCTTCACCTGGGGGCACTCGAATACAGTCCATTCCACGCTTCGGCCCTCTTCAAGGGAACAGATAACACCCTGTGACTTCATTAAGCTGGTGGATGATCAGCAGGAATGCCGACCTGTATGAAAGATTATCCATGTATTTCTATTAGCATCTCTTCAGGAAACGGGTTCCACGACCGCTATTGATGATTCTATTAGGGAGAGACAAATAGGGAGGTACGGACTACATGGTGTAGATCTACCTACCTAAGTTGCCTAGGTACGCACTTGTGACCGGACGTCCGCAGGGCTGTGGAGTCGACGGTCCGAGTTTTGCACTTCTCGGACATCGTCAAACTTCTCCCTGGCTGTCTGCAGCATAACAGCCGAATCGTAGACCATCCACGCGGTGACTCGGTAAAATAAGAAGTCGTTCCACGCGTGCTCGCCAGCCTACCATTTTCCGAAAGTGTGCCGAAAAATATCGGCACATGTTTCTTCACGCCAAGATACAAGGCTAGACTCACATCGACTTCGATTCGCTCTCTAGCAAGATCTGAAGAATAATTACCTGCTCAAAAGTTTCAACGTTACCTTGCAGGAACGTCATTCGTACCACAATGGGCCTTGAAACATCCAATCGAGGAGAAGAACTGGCTCCCGGCTCTGAGCGCGATATCCAAGATGAACCACAACGCCTAACCCGAGTACACGGGAAGACGTTTCTGGTTGTATTCGCCATCTGTCTAATATACTTTGCACAACTGTTCAGTTTGGTTGGCGCAGGCGCTGTAAGTTGGGACATCGTTACCATCACGCCTTGCGTAGAGCTGAACCTCGATCATCGCAGCAAGGCCAGATCATCGCCGCGCACTTTGGGGAAACCAGAAACGCAATCTGGCTGACGGCACCACTCGCGATGATGCCCGTCGTTCTCGGCCCCATCATCTCACAGGCGGCTGACTATTGGGGACGCAAATGGTTCCTGGTCGTTATGACCTCCTTCAGTGTCATTGGGGCCATTATTTTTAGCCGCGCTGACTCCATGAACATGGCCATCGCCGGCTCCACCGTCATTGGGATTTGCTTTGCTACCCAGCCTCTCCTCCATACCGTTACCTCTGAGATCCTGCCCCGGCAGTGGCGGGCGTACGGCCAGGCGGCAATTTTTACATCGAACAGCCTCGGGAGCATCTGCGGACTGTTGGTAGGAGGCGCGCTGAATCGCACGGGAAGTCCTGCGTCTGAGGGTTTCCGGACATACTACTACATCGCGATGGCCATCTCGGTCGTCGCCACGACTCTGATTTTTGTGGTTTATGACCCCCCAGCCCTCAAGAAGCAGAGACAGTTGACTACCAGACAGAAGCTACAGAAGCTAGACTGGACCGGCTACTTTTTCCTGGCTGCTGGTCTGACGCTCTTCATGGTCGGCCTTTCGTGGTTCGACAACCCCTTCGAGTTTTCTGACCCGCATGTAGCGGCGACGTTCGCCGTTGGACTCGCGCTGGCTGCCGCGTTGATTATATATGAGACTTTCCTCAAGAAGGATGGCATGTTTCACCATGCCCTATTCAAGAGGAACCGAAATTTCTCCGTTACACTTTTCTGCGTGTTCGTGGAGGGAGTTGCATTTTTCGCGGCCAATACCTACTTCGCCTTTGAAGTCAGCGAATTATACGAGACGGATGCCATACTCGTAGGGGCACGCTATTGTATCAGTACGTATCTCCTTGACCTGAGAGTCTCATTGAAGTCAGTCTTCAGGCCATCTCACTGCTATGACTTGACTGAGAGAAGGCCCAACCCAATGGAAAGACTCAAGAATCAAGAAGCACAGATCTGTGATAGCTCACAAATGTGATAGTGTGGATCGTTGTCGTGATAGCCGCGTTCATCAACGGTTGGTTCTGTTCCAAGTATAAGCGAACACGATCCATCACGTTTTCCGCATTTCTCATCTTCGTCGCATTCTTTGCTTGTATGGCAGAGACAACACCATCGACAAATAATGAGGTCTGGGGCTATGCAGTACTTCTCGGGACTGGCCTGGGTATGACGCTGACGACACTGGTCACTGTGGCCCAGCTGTCAACACCACCAGAGCTGATTGCTATTGCCAGTGGCCTACTGCTCAGTGTCCGATCACTCGGGGGGACCGTTGGGCTCGCCATATGTAGGTTATAAGCGACTGCCACGGCTTTCAATCGGTACTGACCTTTTGTCTCAGATAATGCACTGTTCAATGCTGCATTGGACCAGTTAGAGGCCAATGTTGCGCAGGCAGTTGTATCTGCCGGCTTGCCATCGGAGAATGCACCTGGCTTCATCACTGCTCTGACATCAAAGAACGAGACGGCGCTTCTTTCCGTGCCAAATGTGACGTCAGATATCATACAAGCTGGGACGAATGCCTCGCTGTCCACTTACTCTGGGGCTTTCAGGCATGTCTGGATAGCAGCTGCTTGCTTTGTCGCACTCGCGGCGCTGGGTGAGTGGCACAGAACTCTTCTCATCAAACGTGTCACTAATGGTGATTATGCAGCGTCTCTCCTACTTATCGATCAGCCCAAGGAGTTCAACATGCACATTGATGCCCCTGTGGAGGAGAAAGAGGACACTGGCTCGATTTAGGAAAGCGTATCAGATTACGCATTGAAATTGATAGCTGACAAGCCCTGCCAAAAGAACGACAATAAGTTCCATGCGACGCCTACAGGATAGCGTCCTACTAATCCGCCATTTTTCAACGCTCTGGAGTACTTTCTAGTTACATCATTCTAAAGAGGTGGTTTGCAGGAGAGGCTGGTAGCGATGCCGCTCGCAAAGGCCTGGCGCAAACTGACAATGCTGCTGTAGCAGCCAAGTGCACAGGTCACCAGGGCTCCAAGGAAATAAATAACATTCCACGTGTTGAAGAGCGGTTTCTTCATGAAGCCCCGCCTCCATCGCTTCCAACCCCGATCCACGTAGTTATACGTTTTTGTGGTCGGGTCGAACCGCTCCTCGCCTTCCATCATCGCATCTTTCCTGACCCAGAAGCCAATAGCCAGCCAAGCCGGGAAGGTGTAGGTGAATGAGAGGATGAATAATGCTCCGACTAGTCCAAGTATGTACGAAAACTGCGGCACGCTTGCTGCTACAATGAAGGCGATGGCCCAGTAGACGGGAACGAGCGCCGACCACCACAGTCTGCCTGTTTTCGTCGCCAATCCTGGGAACCCGAGCAGCTCGTGAAATATTTCGACGTAGACTACTTTCATGCCAATATTGCCGTAAAGCACTGCGGCAATGAGAGTAGCGCATACACTCAGAATATTGCCGGCTGTCTGGAGACGATAGAGAGGGATTCCCTGAACCGCTGGGTTGTACGAATACTGGCCAAGAAAAGAGTAGACAAAGATACCAAAGAAGATGTAGATTCCATATATGAAGATCTCGGCAATAAGCAAGCCCTTCCAGAAATCCATTGGATGTCTATGTGGCCGTGAGTACATATATCTTTTCCAGATCAGTATACAACATCGCTTACCTCATTTCAGCCAGGAGGGCAGCAAATAGCATGGCCCCGCCGTAGGCGAACACGGCCACGTTGAGGCCGTTCAGTGAGCCTATAAAGCCCGAGCCTCCCGTGGCTAGCCCAGGTGGTGGCGTTCCAGCAAAGGTTCGAATTGGCATGTTTGGAGATAGGCCAAAACTGGCCTCTACAGCTTCGTAATTCGGTCCATATCCGACGGAAGCCATGCTGTGGACACGGCAATGAGCGATGGAACTTCGTCTGAATTCTGAAGTGGTATGAACGTGCAACGTACCATATGAGCATTGCAGCAACATTAAGCCATACTGCGAAGTTGGCAAACCATCCCAGCCTCTGCAGCGTTCGGATCTGGCCCAGGACTATCCCGGCTACCATAAAAATTAGCAAACAGGCGACGAAACAGATTCCCTTTGTTGCTCCAGCTGGCCCACGGCTGATCTGTGAGATGCTCTGCCCATTGGTCAGAATGTTGGTGGATACCATGAGAAGCAGCTGGAGGGACTGGGCAATGTTGATGAAGTGCCGTGCCCCTGAGCCATACATCCTGTAGAAAAAATCGCCGAACCCTTTCAGGGGGTATTGATCCGAGTCCAGGCAGAGAAAGACCTTCCAGAGAATCCAGCCAGAACTATATCCCCAGAGTCAGACTCGACAGCATGGCCATGACTTTGCCATGGAAACTCACTAATACGACATTACGCCGAAGACTGTGTACAACGCAACGCCCGGCCCATAACCCATCTGAGCAAAGGCCCAAGGCGCAGACATGGGCCCCAAGATGTCCGTCGTTATGAGATAGAAGATGGTACCCCAACTAGCAGTCCGCATGGCCCGGCTGGCGTGCTTCCGTTGCGTAGCTGATATGTCGTATCGCGAGAGCCCGTCGCGTGGGACGCCCTCCTGGACATCGTCATCTTTCGCATTGCCAACGGTCGTCAAGTCACGAGCCTCGCTTGCGGCCGTCCCCGGTATTCGGCCACTAGAGAACCTTTGCTTCGCCATGTTCTTAAGGGACCGTGGCCCTCGAGCGGCGACGAAGCGGGCATTGGCTTCTTGCTCCTCGGCGCGAGTGATGGCCGCGTAATACAGGTACTCTTCGAAACTGACGACCCGATCCTTGACATGTTCATCACGTGCTACATTGGCTGTGGTGGTCTCTGCTTGGAGTGGTGGTTTCCGGGGGTCGCTCCCGTCAAGCGCGAGCGTGGCTGCTTGGAGGCCGGCCATCAGAGGAGAACGTATAGGTATGCCACCTGATGGACAGATGGACTACACTTTGCGATCTTTTTACAAACGAGAAGGGGGTGGTAAGCTTCACGATATTGCGGTATTCCCCGGGGGGGGGGGGTATCTTAATGTAGGCTGCCGACCTCGTGTCAGATACATTGTGGCGGCTTCCTCTGCTATTGGGAGACCGTATGTGCATTGACTAGGTAGACTACAGGTGCGAATGTGACTCTATCTGCAGATGCCGTAAGAGACCATAGCGGCTCATGTGATAGTAGTACTGATCGGCAGTGTTTCTTATCTGCGGAGGAGACCTCAACGAATATCGAAACACTTTGCAGTCACTAAACTGGCATCAATACAAGATATTCGCCTCAGTTCAATGAAATGGCCGTTTTGAACGCAATTTACCGAAAGCATCTGAAATGCCTTTCAGGGAACCTGAAAATGTGGCTCTGGCACCTCTTGGCGGTTACTTGGGATTGCCTTATCTTGCAAGTGGTCTTCATACCTTCTCACAATCCCTGATGTGATATGATTATGTAGTGCAACGCTGAGCGAGGGGGTGATACATAAGATAGCCAGCCGGTAGTCCGGGCCGCCGCCAACCAGCATCGTCGGTAACGTCCCCTGGGTAGTCGAGAGTGGAGACGCTATATCTAACATGATTAATATAACGTTGCGTTTCTTCTATAAAGCCAAATGCGTATCATGAGAGTAGGATCAAGCTTGTCGTATAGTCAGGTGCTTGAGGCCATGTAGGGTGCCTGAGGATCTCACAGATATCAAGAATCAAGTCAGACTAACGCCCGAGCGCTTTGCAACGAGACCTATTATATACTTACCTGACTGCAAAACTCGTGGGCTGGTCAATTTTTTACTTGGTCCTGATGTAACTCTGAAGGGGCCGCCGACTGATTGCATTCAGGCGTGTGATATGCAAATGGACTGGGATGACATCGTGAACCTTATGGTTGCTCACTCTTCACCCATCTCAGTGACCTTATCCATGTAACATGCATCTGCTCAACAACGGTAAACATAACAGTCTGCATAGCAGTGCTTACGAGTCAGAGCAAAGTACAATTCAGTTCCGCAAGGGTTGGTCGTTTAAACGTGAGAAAGCATTCATCACTATGGACAGACCTCTTAACCCCATATCCTACTAGAGGTAACGGCATCACGCTGGAGCTCACCTAAGCTCGTCAAGGCTCGGTCATTGTCTTGAAAGCCCCACTCCCGACTTATGACACGCGAAATCCACATCGTCATCGACTCCAATCAAGCTCTTTCTGGATCCCTTTAGCGTCGCCAGCAAAGCCAATGCGGCTCGCATTCTCGATCTCGGGCTTTCTCTATAGGGCATTGAATCTACGAGGCCATGATCTCATGCATTTCACCGGCAGTCCCTGAATCGAAAAAAAGGTTCAAGAGCGTCACTCAAGTCTTGTTACGTAGGAACTAGTAGCAGTAGTCGCATGGTCATTCTGCTATAAGGTCTCGACTCCCCTTGTTCCAGGTTGCTCAGGTGAGGTCTGTTGTCTATTGCACGAAGTACTATTATTTCACCCACAATGTCATCAATAAATACCCTCCTTCGAGCCTCCGCTCGCACAGCAGCAACAAAAACTGCCTCTCGGCGTACCGTCACTCCCGTACAGTCCTTGAGACGCACTTACGCAGATCTAGGTAACAAGCCGCCGCCGTCGCAAGGCGGCAGCAACAGGAATGTGTACGTAGTCCTCCTCAGTGCCTGTTTGGGTCCCAATGGCGAGGTTCTCGAGTGTATTCTTACACCTATTCCTGCCCATCTATGAAGAGAAATCAAACATACGGCGCATCACTCACACATCCCAGCATCCTAGGTTTAGCTTTCGCCGCCGTGCCCGTGTTGGCATACTTAATCATGCGGGAGCCCGCCGTCGTTGCGCCTGCTTCGTCCACGGTAGCCGACCACGGTCTTGATCCGGCAGAGCGCAGTCGTGCGAGGAAGGAGGCAGGTGACGACGGAAAGCCTAAATACACCCACCCTGAACACGAGAATCCCGAAGAGTTCAAGCCGCCGTTTGGGCAGCAACACAAGCGAAAGCGCGTCGACGGCCCTCCCGACGACCGCAACCACCAAAGTCTGGCAGATCGCCAACGGCAGAGTTGAATTAGAATGCCAGGGGTGGAAAAAAAAAAGCCATTGAATAGGACGAAAGAGAGGACGAAGGAAACTACAAACATAATAAAGACTCGTGCATATTTTATGAGTGTATGGGATGCTCAATGTATATTGGCTATATCATTATTTTCACGAGTCTATCTGCATAAGTAAACAGTCCAAAGACGATAATCATTTTTGCAAAGTGACATTCACTCAGTGCCTCACAAATTGTAAACCAACTTACCCGCGCTGACCTTGCCCAGCTTCAGTTCATCCAAACCCTTGAGCACACCTTCCAGCCCACGACCCCCAACATTGACATCCGGCTTCAGTGGCCTGATGAGCCCGCGCTCGAAGCACTCCCGGCTCATCTTCCAGAACATGCGCGCATAATCTGCCTCATCCGGCGGAGGTTCATGCGTCCCTCCTAGACGCGAGTACGGGACCCCCATACAGTCGTACGCGAGCGTGAACGTCGGGCCCTCGACGCGCGGGTTGATCTTCTCAACCTGCTCTCGCTGCACTGGGATGATGGTCGCGTACTTGGGCGTCACGCCCTCGGCGTCCGAGAGCGCGGCCGCGCACACGGCCGCGCCCATGCCGGTGCAATCCCACGCGAGGAGGAGCTTGTTGTCCGTGGCCTTGTTAATGGCGGCACCGACTTCAGGTGCTTTGTAGTCGAAGACCTCGTCGGCCCCGAGGCTCTTCAGCAGCTCGAAGTTCTTGGGCGAGGAGGTGGCGAGCACGCGGAAGCCGGACGCCTTGGCGTATTGGATGCCGTAGATCCCGGTGGCTGTCGAACCGCCGTAGATTAAGACCGTCTGGCCTGGCGTCTTGGTCGGCTCGGTGGGCAATGGGAGGCCCAGTGTCTTGTAGAGCCCTTGACCCTGAATGCTATCAGCGGTTGTTCAAGGCGGTACAGCGGCGAAAATGAAAAGCAAGAAAGCCCAAACTTACGACTGTGGTGATAGAAACACCAAACGTCGCAGCCTCCTCAAAGCTAATGCCGTCGGGAATTTTCATCTGTAGATGCGGTCTCGCTGCGACATAGCCGCCAAAAGACCCATCCTCGGGCGAGAAGCTGTATCGGGAAATCAGCCGACGCCGTCATGGATGCAAACCCTCCGTGCTCTCAACGACTATGAACCTACCCTCCATGCACCCATCCAGCGATCCGATCGCCCCTCTGAAAACCGCCCTCGGCATCAGGCGCGACGTCGACGACAATGCCGGCGTAGTCACAGCCCGCACGCACGCCACTTTGCTTTGTGCCGTCGATGAACTTCCAGTCGGTCGGGTTGAGCCCAACGGCTTTGACCTCGACGAGAACCCGGCCTGGGACCAGTTTCGGCACCGGCACCGTCTGGATCTCCGCCTTCCCCTGGCCCAGGGCCACGATGGCAGTAGTAGACGACATTGCGCCTGTGCCGGTGTTGGTGTAGGGGTTAGAGATTGGCGTGTCGGTCTCTAAATTCCCTGAGTGCAGATAAGAAGATTTCCTGGACACGAAAGTAAACGTGAGGGAAGAATATTGTGATCGTGTGTATTTTGTTAGTCGAGTCTGGTTACATGCCTATGCGTATTCCCATTAGCCTACATTGACAGCTGCCCTAGCATTGCGAGCTTTGGTCTTTTATAATCGTCATAGTCCAGATAGCTAAACGCTCTGTCAACTTCTTGCTTACAAACCTCAGTCGTATCATTACATAGCAAAATTACACTTTCGACCAACTCGCATGAAAAGTCATGAAAAGTACACGTCATGCACCGACGCTTGTACCCAGCCTGTGTGCATATTCCAAAACTCACTCTTCTTGCATCTAAATCGAGTTCACGTAAGCATACTTTAGAAGCTATGATATGTTCCCTGGCGCTGCGAGGCGAACGACGCAACACCACCATCTTGGTTTGATAAGCAATGTAAATCAGTCGTGAACTCCGAATTGGTATCTAACATGCCATCTAATGGGGTAATCCAAAGAACTTGTAAGCAGAAAGAAAGGTAACTGTCGGAGTATCGCTAGGCCCAAATGGCACTTTAATTTCAAGAACCCCCGTCCAGTATACGAACGCCGCTGGCCGCATTGATCATCATCAAGCATGATTAGAAAATGCCATAGACTATGTCTAACGACCACCATAGTCGCTAGCATAACCCATCTCTCCAAAATTCTGTTGGCCTCCCCCTTCCCCAAAACCGGTGCCTGGCCCAGAAACGTAGCCTGTTTCGTCTCCTTCGTCGTAATCGGATGCATCGAAGCTCGATCTACCACTGAGCTCATCTTCGACGGGACCCACGTCGTTCTGTGCCCAATTCATCTGGGCAAGCGCGGGATATTGTGCCAATAAGGCGGCTGGAAGACCGTAACCACTTGGTTCCATACCAGGGTACATGCTTGGATCCATCATAACTTGCTGCTGAGCCATACTTTGTGCCATCTGCATGCGCTGCTCTTGCCAGACTCGCTGCCGTTCAATCATTTCTTCGTCCAGCAAAGGTTTAATGCATATACGTCCAGCTTCAGATCGAAAGTGGCGGCCCAAGGCATCTGCACGAGCAAACCTTCGGCCGCAACCCCATTGCCCACCCGCCTTCAGGTCTCCCTTACAGACAAATTTCTTTTCTCCCGAGTGGAGGCCTTCATGGCGTTTCCGATCGTGTTGCCGGGCGAACGCCTTGCCACATACGGTGCAAACGAACGGCCTTTCATCGGTATGCGTGCGCAAATGAGAGCGTAGGTTGTAAGCCCGTGTGAATCGCTTGGGACACAGAGTGCATTGGAAGGTTGCCGGGTGTTTTTGGATTCTCTTGGAGTTCCCGTTGTCCTGTGTAGCATGGTTGTCGGGATCTGCCAGACGCAAGGCCATAGCATTATTAGGCACCGAAGACATAGATTGCCGTCGCCTAGACGCAGCATTTGCACTACCTGAACGGTCACCTGGCGATAATGACCGCGACGACGACTCAGAGCCAGACCGGTTTCGATTGGCCAGCTCGGCACCGAGGTGCGGCGAGAGACTGCCCGGTGTGTTTGGTCGTGAGATCACCGTGCCGCCACTGTTGTATGGGTCCGTGGCTGCGCGAGGGCGGGCGCGAGGGCGACCTACATCAAATCAGCTGTAGTTCAAGGACACGGGAGTCAAATGTAACTTACCGCGATCAGGAGGGGTGAGAGATGTTTGATCCATAGGCGGCTTCAGAGCATCAAAGGGGCCTTGCCTTGCATTAGGAGCATAATCGATGTTTATCGATGGAGGCGCAATTTGGGGCATGGGTTGCTCCATCCCACCGTCTGTTTGCAAAGTGGGAAACTCTTCGGCTTGTGTCGGGTATGCGATGGCTGGCGCACTCTGGAATGCCGGATTAAGTAGCATTCCTTGATTTGATTGGATGCCTTCAGGAAGCTGTTGAGGAAGTATGCGCGGAGAAATGTGCGGGCTATGCGACGGGCTTCGGCTGTTGTGAGTGGGATCTGATATACTAAAGTTGTTGAGTCCTGTGACACCGTCGAAAAACTCCTGCGGTCGCTGCATAGGCGAGTGGCCGTGCTCAGAGTGGTTGAAACCGTCGTGAGCTGTCAGGTTGGGGGATGCGGCGGCTGACGAGACATCGGAGTACTCGGATGGGGTTCTGCGGTGGCCTTGGAATTGGTTCTGATTCCAGTCGACTTGACCTGGCATCAAGGCAGCCTCGGGCCCTAACGAAGCATGTCTCGAGTGCTGGCCGGGCGACGAGAACTGATGTTGGTTGAAGGAAGGCGAGTGGTGCGTAGAACCGGGCTCTGGCTTGAGCATGTGAGGTGGTGTTGGTGAGTGGTGCGTCTGCGGCGACGTCATGTTGGCAAGATCGTTGGGGTTCAGGGATTGGGGGTTGGCCTGTGATATATCGCCAAATAAGGGAGTCGTGCTGAACGGCTCGGCTTGAGAGGACGGCGGGAAGAGTGAGAAGTCACCGCTATTGTTGAAGTCGGGGGTCAGCAAGCTCTGAGAGAAGCTCCCGTCGGGTTGTGAGAAGGGTTGGTTTGGATCGAAGGATGTCGTGTTAGCGATACCCTGTTGCGGTAATCCCTGAGGCTGTGAGGTATTCAAGAATTGGTTGCTCCCGTTGTTCGTGCTGAAACTGGTGAAGTCGTTGGTAGCAAATTGCGGGTTAGCAACTGAAGCGTCTAGACCTATACCGAGGCCAATGGATTGTTCGGGGGATTGATATGGATGAGGCGAAGGCGAGTGGCTATTTCTTATATGAGGCTGCTGATGCCCCGCGGATGGGGAACGGCCACGAGCCGGCCTTGCGGACTGCTGTGCTTGTTGATCCATGGTGTAAGGGTTGTTTCTGTCTTTAGAAATCCCAAGTCTGGCAAGGTTGACTGCGAAGTCTGCCTGGCAGCGTGGCGCAGTGCGGACGATGTGAAGGGGCTGTGCTGGTTTGGCGAGTCTGACAGTACCAAAGTGTCTCCCAGCCCAACCAACAGCGACCAGTCAAAAGTGGGATCTTCGAATATGCGACACTTGTCAAGTCGGCAGGGACGGGGCTACTAGACTTTGTAATAATGCAGCACTACGATGCTGTTGGAATTCGCGAACACCCAAAATCCACCAAACGAGTGATTGCCCGATTGCGCCCGGAATTAGAGTAAAGGATGAGTGAGTTTCAGTGGAATGAGGGGGAACGCGGGGCCAGCTCGTCGGGACTCTGTCTCGCTGCCTCGCCTTTTGGTTGGTTGGTTGGTTGGTTGGTTGATTAATAGTAGCTGTCTGTCGCGCGAGCTGTGCCAGTGCGATAAGCGTGGGTTGCTCAGGTACTTCAACACCCTTGCTTCAAGATGTCTGGCAGGACGCTCGCGAGAGGAGGCTGTGCAAAGAAGTCGACCCAACGGCACCAACAAGCGCGTATACGATTTTGACTGATCTTCTACCAGCGTTATATGCTTCGAAGGTGCGGCTTATCGCGCGTATCTACCATGTACGTGTGCCCTTATTTTCGTGTTCAAAATAGAACGCAATGCGCGCTTAGCATACGGAATTGGGTATGTGGGAGACCGAATTGCGATGCGATGCGATGCGATGCGACAAGCGCTCCCTTGTAACAGCGTTGGATGTATAGTCTCGGTAGCACAGACGCAAGCAACAAAACATATATATGCTACCGTCAACTTGCGACAGCGGTATTTGAAGGTATGGGGGTAGCGTAGGGTGATGCCAGCTTGGCCAGTGGGAGGATTGGGTTCAGCAACGGTCCAACGGCGTCGATGTTGGTGTCGGTATCGGTTCGAAGAAGTAGGGGGATACAAATAGCTATGTACTTGAGACTCAATGACAGACCTTGGCTGCGAGATATCGGATATCGAAGTGTAAGTATTTAGGAGGTTAGAGGTAGGTATGTTGGATTGTTGTTTGTGCGAAGATGGAGAGGAGAGATTTGCGACGGGTGTGGCTTTTGGCACATGGGAAGTGGTTCGAGATGGAACTTGGCAGGAGAAGGCGCTCTGTGTGCGTGTCCATTGCACCTACCTACCTGCCGCTAATAGGTGTCGCTGTACATAGACCCTCCAGCTGTTAGGACCTGGGCTTGTCCGGCGGACTCTTACAATGGAAGTCCAACCTAGGAAGCAGGTACCTCCCCGTACCAAGCACATTGTAACGGGTGGGCTTTCTGCCAACCTATCTGGTGAAGCACCCTCCCCCCCTCCACTCCCTTACACCAGTCCGAATTCCTGCTCTCCAGGCCTTCTTCAAAACTGAAACCTGAGGTACCTAGCAGGTAGTTAGGTGATCCCTTTACGGACATGGCTCGTGGTGTGCCTTCATCTCCCATTTCTCCCCAGATTGATGGCTCCTTCTATTGCTTTCCCGTCCATCAACTGAGTAGACCAAGTCTCCCGAGCTAGCTCAAATCGATCAGATGGAAGTCCGGACCTCACTTGTTGTGGAATGGAAGCTCCCACCCCCACCTTGACTGCCCTCCTATGTACTTAATGTATGCCCCATCGTGCCCTGTTCAACGCCTAATTCCGCCCTATGACCCCCAATGGTCCCTAGACCCGCCCAGCCACCTCGGTACCTTACACCTCAAACTTACTTAACTGTGATGTACGCCTTACCTCATCTTGCAGGCTCCATTTATGAGGTAGTACCTAACAACGAAATTCTTTAGCACAGGTGGTGACATAGGTTAAGTAGGTATCAGCTATCATAGGGTTATTTTATCACTTTTCCAATGTTTGTCATCCCACTTTTGCTCTGCGCAAAGTAAAAGATCTTCCCGACTTCGTTTCATTCTACTAGCGAATACATGGGGAAGCAACGTTTTCCGACTTTTGTGTAAGTGATCTGCGTGCCGTGTCCGTGTGTGGTTGAAGAAAGGCGGACCTCCAACATATCATGTGGCACCCACTTTACGCCTTGAACGTTCGTGGCACCGTAACCTGCCAGATTACCATAAAAAGGCAGTGAAATCAGAGCAGCCTAGACATGCTCTTTCTGTTGTCCTTACTCTCGTCTCTGGGGGGAAGTCCTACCTGACGGTCTCCTGACCTACCTTCATACAGCTGGCACGCAATATACCTCACTTTGGACACAATAATATTACGATGGAAATAGGACTCAGCCACTTGAGCACTTAAGTTATCGAGATGTCCCTTCACATCCTGGTATCTTGGCAGCACAATCACCAGCGACTCAAGGTTCTGATGCTTCGTGTCTCGGATCCCACAACCTTGGCTTTTTTTTCTCACAACACTTGCGGAATAGAAGATTACTGGCTGATATACTCGAATTTGAAACGCACCGTCTGGCCTTTGTTCATCAAAAATCTTGTATGCAAGACAATGTCTAGAACGAAGACGATAAGTAGCAGTAGAAAGTTGACACGAACATACATGATGCAGCCCGCCCTGCTGATGATCATTCAAAAAGTGAAGCTTGACTGCAAGACAAAAGAAGCATTTCCAAGCCATTCCCAAGCTTATGGAGACGTTCGTACCATAACCCGTGGCCCGTCGCAAACCCGTTTGTCCCAGTCACGCCAGTGCCCCGGTACTACTGCGGACAGATCGTGGCTGTGTCGAGTCGCAGATTCGAGGACCACACTTAGCCCGGTGCCTTGATACTCGACATCATCGTCATTGCGGAATGTGCCCATTGTTGCTCTTGTCCTCCCTTTGTACATGGGATGTTCTAATTGGCGACTTGAGTATTCTCGAAGACTTCCATCTCATCCCCCCAACCCAGCATGATCTGCAATCCACCGCCACCGATCCGCTGGGCATTCCGCGGGGCGTTGCACCGATACTCGCCCTTTCCGTACATGGACTAATGGTGCTGACGCCCAAGATTTCGCTTACAGGTACATAAAGTGCAGACCGAGATGGCCCACAGAGCGTTGAGAAGCCTGCTCTTCACCGCTAGATCGCAATAGAGCTTTGAGACAGTATCTAGCAGGAACATGGGCGAAGAGGGTTGCAGCACGGCAATACAGGGTGTATACCGTGACGTGTGGCCTTGAGGCGGTTCAAGCTGCACGCTGCCGCGGCTCCGTCGCCGAACATAGCATAGTTCATTTAAGAGCGTCGCATCCCGTCAAGATTTCCGTCGTCTCGTCTGCACGACGGAGACCCTAAGTCATCCCAGATGCTACCCCGGTACAGTTTGAACTCACCCAAATAGCCAAATCGTCAAACACTTCCATGAACCTAGGGAGTTGGAAAAGAGAAAAGAGCTTTGGTATTCTTGAAACTGAGAGGGGTATTGGACCACACAAGAAAACGCCATACTTGCATGCATTTTCCCGCTCTTACGGCCCCTCCATCTATGGGTATTTTGTATGACTCGATCCGCTTTATCGCATCCCACAGCTGGCGCTGCATCTTCTCTTGTTTAATAGCTATCCTAACGCCGTTCCTGAATCAAACTATATCATACAAACACTTGAAACACCACCGTATACTGTCTTTCCTTGCCATGTCTCCTCCGATATGCACAGACATAGAGAATCGCGATGTCCGTCTCAGTTCGTGTATGTTCAGATGACCTCGTCCCGTTCAAAGCCGGTACCCTGGAGCGCAGGCCGTGGAGGGCTTCTTTTTCCCTTGTACTCGCTCACGAACGGATTGGGGTCCTCTTTCTGGTTCAGGTTGCCCAAAGTGTGGTTGACGCCGCGATGGCAGGCCTCGTCAGCGCGGATGTACAGCAACAAGTCCCGCATCGAGCGCTTGTTCTCAGGCATATGCCAGTACTTGACTGCAATATCAGGAACGACGAAGTCGGGGGCACCCCACCTGGGCAGGTGGCCGTCGTCGATCTGCTGGATGGCCATGGTGTAGGTATGGACGGCCTCTTCCTCGAGGTATCCCACGAAGCGATGCGTGATTCTGGGCGAGATCAGGTAGCTCAGAAAGAGCCCGTTAAAGTAGACGCCCTGGGCGCCGAGGATCATGAGCTTCATAAACCAGCCTGGCAAGACTTAGCACACCTTGTATTCATTGAGTCGTCTCGCGGAACAAATTACGTGTTATAGACGGGGTTTTCATAATGTTCAAGAAGTGTACACTTACCGGGCTCACACATCTTCATGAAAGTCAGCAGATGCATTCTTTCGTTGTAGCTCTCCTCCAGTAGCGTCTCGATCCAGCCATTGTCCCGCTTCAGCCTTCGCAAACTGTGCAAGTGGCGAAGCATACCGGCAACCATGCCTGGGACGCCGGCAATAGACTCGAGGAACAAAAAGCGGATCATCCACTGCTGTTCCGTCAGGGGCTTGATGGCATGGATGGCCGTCGTCGGGTTCGACTTGTCGACCTTTTGCTCGCCGCGCATCCCTGTGCAGAAGTCCATGCCCCATCGACAGAAGCGCACTAGACGACAAGCGTCAACTCTTATCCCCAATGCAGGTCGAAGGCAGATTGTACTTACTGAACTTCCAGGCAAGATAGTCACCCCACGTCTCGGGCTTGCGGTGTGCTGGCACTACATCCAACATCTCCTGCTCAGTATAGCCATGGTGTGGCCAGGCAGGTAACGTCTGGCGGATGTGCTCGGTCTCCCTGGCCGGAAAGAACTCGCGCATGTGTGTTACCGGCGTGGTCGAGAAGGGCCGTACGCTACCGCGGCCATTGTGATTTTGCTGGACGGAGGCGACTAGGGTGATTCGGAGTCCAGCCGGGTAGCCAAGGGTTGAGGTTGATAGCAAAGGGGCGACAGCTCGGGAAAATTGAGCCGCTTGCTTGGAGGAGCAGAGTCTGGGCTGGGCTTTGCTTGATAACATGGAAGAGCTTGAAGCGTAGATATGTTACTAAGATGGGACAGATAGATGTCAGGATATGTAAGAGTTGGCTGGTATACTCTTAGGTGGAATCTAAAGATGGCAGATTATGAGGTGAAAGGATTCGATATGTTGATGAATTGAGATTCTTTGTTATAGTCTGGCCAACGAAGGGATGGCAGGTAGTGGCCTTAGGAATCAGAACAATTTATACCTAGCCTGCGCTTGGAGGCACAAGCTGACGGCAGCTGACTTGCAGCACAAATACATTGGGGAGGAAAAACTTGCTCAACTCCTACACAACAGTCACGGAGAAGGATAAGCAAAAAAGTAACTAGACAAAATCCAGGAGCATCCCGAATACCACTCGGCTGGGTCCGGAAGAGCGATCAAACGGGGGTCCGGTCTTTGGTCTTTGGTGCCACGTTCGACGCTGTCAACCAAGTCGAGCTCTTACCAATGGCATCAATAATGTATCGGAGATATCCCAAGCAGGATGCCGTGAGCGGCGACTGGCTGGTCCATTACGAGGATACTACCGGCACGTTGCAAACGAGTACCCAGACGACTTGGATCTTCTGGCGAGCCTTTTGAGCCTCATTCAAGCCCACTTGGCCAACGCTCTGGGACGAATGGGAGTTGTGCCAATTGGAGGCTAACCTGATCGTGACTACGGCGCGATGCATTGGGTGTGTCATCTGCCACCACAAAGTCGGGATTTATAGGAGGTGCACGTCAGACGTATCTCCGATCCTTTCTCGCGCCGCCCATTACCGCACTCGTTCGAGACTCGTAAGGCAATCTAAAAAAAAAAAAAAAAAAAAAACGGCCTTGGTGATGACTCAACGACGTAGGTGCAATTTCAACATGACACCCCATCCAAGAGAGGCGGTTGGCGAGTGCTCAATAATCTCATCGTATCATCTGCAGTACAGAGATTTCGTTCTCATGCCGCAATGCAATGCAGGCCTCAGAGGTTTGCGGTACACTTCTTCCTTCTTTTGTTCCTTTGTACCTACCTACCTCAGGTACCTACTTACCTAAGTAGATAACTTATGATAACGGCACGTTTTGCTGAAGGCAAGCCCAGCCCAATATTCCATCTCCAGCCTTCCCCATCCCTCCATTGTGCAGGAGGTACCTATCCGATGGCACCCGGCAGGCTAGCCAGCGGGAAGCTACATAAGACCTGGGGCGTACTCCACATTTCCGTCGAGCTATGCCCGTGCTTTGGGCCTAGCGAGGCCTGCTCATTGCGGCCAATCCTACTTTGGACGCAGGCAATTGGGAAGACCCAGGGATATATATAAGTTGCAAGCGGACGTTGATGCCCAGCCAACGGCGCACGCTCATCGCTGTGCAAGGGTTTTGAAGTCATGTTAGCTCAGTGGGCAAAGACACATTTGAGAAGTGGTAGAGTCATAAACTGGCGAACAAAGAGGCGTAAACTGAAACGAATCACCGTAAAACCCGGGAGTTATAGGGGACATGAGGCAAAGTCCCGCCCTGAGCTCAAATTAAACCCTCACCCTCCAAAGGTCAAACGAAACGGGTGATATGATAGATGGACCTGAGTCAAGTATGAGTATTTTTTCATTTTTGACCACTGCTTATCCATCAGAAACAGCTCTCCGATTAGATTCTTATCTTTTTAAATGTATAGAGGCAGATACATTCATCGTAAGAAAATGAGTTAGGCATTGGCCGCAGCAATGACTCCCTTGTTACCTCCGTACACCTTGCACCCCTCAATGATCTTTGACACCAATGTCGTGGTCTGCTTCTCAGCACTTGCTGTGTCAATCATCTCGCCGTCCGGCAGCTCGACCGACGGACACTATTGCAAAATACGGACAACTCTATACGCGGCTTCGGTAACGGCAAAATCCACTGCCCAAAACTTCCGAACATAAAGGAACCAGACGAGAAGTGTGACAAAATTACTGCCCAGGCACATGCGAACTCCTCGCTCAACGGCATATACCCGTGGTTTCGGGTCATCCGGTCTTTGGACAGAGGCATGTCCTCATCTCACCGTTCTGGCCGGAAGCACTCTGCGTCCATTTCGTGGAGACCAGGTCCACGGTGAAGAGTATACTCACTGTATGCTACTGCCGTCCCTTTGGTATCAACACTGGGGATGGACGATCAGGATCACCTCCTGTAGGCAGTATCGTCGTCGTGGTCGAAGTCCTTGTATTCACGGGAACAGAGGGATAAAGCCGAAGCGCTGGTTTGATTAGAAGGAGGTCGAATCTTGATGGGCCCACATACAGTAGATAGATACTTACTCTCTTTCGAGACATTTGTAAGGTATTTCATGTTGCGCAAGCCCAACCTCATTCTATCCTTTCGAATGTCCAAGGAACTTATTTCCAATCGCAGCTTCTCCCAAAGACTAGAGTGGCGGATCAGAAGAAGCCCGTGTAGGACGTGTTAATTGCGACTTCAGGGAGTATAGACCTTGACTTATGATGTCCAAGATAGTAAACATGCAATCGTATCACGACCTGCTGCTAGAATGTTGATTGTCTGACCCCTCAAGGAGACTTGATCAGGGGAAGCCTCCGCGACTGCCTTCAGAACGACGCATGTGTCATCGCTTTCTTCATCCGATAACTGGACATCAGACAGATTTTGATTAATGACTTGATCCGCAAATTCCTGCACTTTCGCGCAGGCATCTTTCTACCTTCGCCCACCGATGAGTCGGTACATATTCAAGAGACAAAAACGACTCGCAATGTGGCTTTAGGCAGTATCGAATACTTCAGCAAGTGCTGGCTCCGGAGAACCTTGGGGAGAAATGAGGCTACGGACCAAGTCTTCAAACAGGAAAGCAGTCGTCGCATCCAGCGTCAGATTGAAAAATAATGGCTGCGGGTCGACCACGCTGGCCTGGTGCAAGACTCGCATCAAACCCTCGATGAGTCCACGAAAGAATCGAATATCATTGTGCTGTATATGGACTATTTGGGGACAGGGAATCTGGTGGAAATGATTCCACTGAATCATGCTGGGCTAGCAAACAACTGTGAGGGCTTTCGCGCCGTATTCAAAGCTCTCATGGCCCCGATATGAGCATTCCCCATCTAGCTCTAAGAGCCATACATGGAACGGAGTCTCGGGGCGGTGTTACTCACAGAACCACTATCCTGAGTGAACATACTGTCACCAATGTGATATCTCTTCTTAGCCCAAATGACCACTCTGACGAGCAAGCTTGCATTTAGTATGTCATAGCCGGAATGTACTGCCAGAACCGACAATACCTGAAACATTGGTTGGGAGCATGGCTTCAAGATTCGTCGGGTCCACTGAGCCATAAGCTGGTGTCAGAACAAAGCCCTACTTCAGTGTGTAGCCTGTCTGTCGAAAGTAGAAAAGTAGAACAGTAATAGCTCCATAAGCCTCGATCTCGCCTCGGCTCTGAAGAACTGCTCTAGGAGATCTAAGGCTAAGAGCCATTGATTCAGAAGCAATGGCGGAGCCAGACAACCAAAAGCTTTACTTCATGCTCTTATTTCTTTCTGAAATATCGATATGTTAAGTAGCAACCGAACAACATAACTAAGTATGCTATTGAAGTACAGCACCGTGGCATTTGTGTCCAAGGCTCTTAGTGAAACATCTACCCAAGTATTCAACGAAGCCGTCTGCGAACACGGTGGAAAACAAAAGGTGACTAAATATATTGAAGAATAAGCCATATAAACTATTTGGGTGTGCCGGAGATGTGATGTATGGATCTAGAGGGGTTTAACCAGCAATGCTCTGATGTAGTGAGGTCTCTGAGTTTATGGCGGCAACAGTACTGTTGCTTCGAGTCCTGTGAGGACGACTAATTAGTACATCATGATTACACTGTTGGTTGTCTAGAGAACGAGAAGGAATTGGGGGACCATGGGACAAGCCGTTCTCATTCTTTACAAGTGTTGGTTAGATGCTTGCGGGGGGTTAGTACCATAGCAAGGCACAGCCTGGCATGCTGCTTCAACCCATTTCTTTCTCAATCACTGCTAAAAAAGACTCTCTAAGCAGGAATCATTGCGAGCAACAACGGGACGGCTTCATTATTACTTGCATTTCTTATCTTAGTAGTTTCTAATCATTCCTCGTCAACTTCATGGATCAATAAGGTAAGCTTGCTGCTTTGATCCTGTCGGTGCTATTCATGGAAATCGAGCGAGAGTCGTAATTCCGATTCCTCCTCATTTCAAGATCCCTGTCGTCCTCAACAACAACCTGTGTCACAATGTCCATCTGGATTGCATTCGGCAGCGAGGTCTGGCTCGGACACCTCCCCGAGTGCTGCTGGCCCTTATCTTGCGAATCGCCCAGTATGCGCCACCAGCCATTGTTGCTCCTCTCTCCGGTGCTCTCTTGGTGGCCGCCTTGCACCCAAATCATGTTGCCGAAGCTCTTGGCCGGCGTCCGCATAAAGGCGAAGGTTTCAATGCCGGTGTTCTCATTGCCCAAATCATCACCAGCGGCGAACACTATAGTGTGACGCGTAGTAGTGAATAGCACCACGTCCAACCAGCCGTTACTAGCCGTCAGAGAGCCAGCGAAGCAGAAATATCCCAGAGTCGGCTCGGACCCAGCCATCGTCGCGATACGGCCAAGTGCTAGCGGCAGAATGCACACAAGGTAAATGACGGGATATGCCAAGAACGCCGGATGGTGTCGACCCGTTATATTCCGAAGAGTGCCGTCTCGGTAATGATGACGGATAGAGAAGAAGATGGTAAGGTAAAGCGTCAGAGTGATGGCGATGGAGATGAAGATGAAAAGGTAATGAGTCAACAACCTCATGTTTTCGTAACCGTGATTAATCCAGCACTATACCAGCGTTAGAATATACATGAAGAATATACATGAAAAGACATAGGGAACGCCAAGCAAGGACTCACCCAAGCACCAGCTCGAACAAACCATCCTCCCTGCTCGTATCCATTATGTGTCCCTATGATGGGTAGCACTGATATCAAGTACACAAACGCCCAGATGGCACCAATAGCACTGTAAAGTACCTTTTCGGAAAGACGATATCCCTTGACGATGGAAAGATAGGTGTGTATGGCGATTGCTGAGATAAAACAGCTAGAAGATAGATCCCCAGTAGAGATGAAAAACCCCTGCGCAAAGCATGTTGGTGTCCCAGCCATAATACCGTTCTGCGACACCCAAGCTGAACTAAGAGAGAACGCCGTGGCCTGCCGTCATATTTTAGCGATTAGAGATTGCTCGTTGAAGGCACCGAGACACGCTGAAGATAGGAATCATAAATATTCGTGGTGCTCACCTGATGTAGGTCGGCCAGCAACAGATTGATGATCAAGACCAGAAACTGATTCGGTACCCTCTTGGCACGAGGCCTCTGCATAGTCTCAGTGATCTGAAGATGCTCATCCTTCAACCCGTTCGGCGTGAAGTCGGTATTGTCCGTCTGTGCCTGCGTCCTGAGGATAACTTCCCTCCTCGAAGGAAGCTGCCATCGTACAATCTTGGTCGTCAGGTAGACGAAGAGGCCAAGCGCCGAGAAGAACGAGATGACGGCGAAGACGACGATTGCGGTCGAGCCGCTTCGTACCACTTGGGGCAGTGGTGCGAGCGTATCGGCTCCCGGTGCTCGAATACCCATCCCTTACACCAGTCCGATATATTGGATCTAGGTGTTCTGCTGTTGCGTCTCCGACAAAAACGTGCGAATGAAGAAGCGAGAGTCGGTGGCGCATCGGCATGCCACAGAAGATATACCTACGGTGGGAAGAAAAGCTTGAAGCGGAGACAAGGGCCCGAGGCACGCCATCGACATCCTGGTGTGTGCCGCAATATAGACGAACTCAGCATCATCTCCCGATGAATGGATCCCATATCCAGATGGTGCTCACCTTTGGAGGAACCTTTGACAGCCTTCGTTGGCGGAAGATCTGCCAATCTAGGGTAGAATCCGACGGCCACAAGCCAAGACACGCGATGGCGTCGATTAGCTCGGTTTCAACTGTCGACCAGCCATGTCCTCTTCTGTACCCGTGTCATTAGGGGCATGCCAACCATGTGGTCCTGACATGGGCACAATGGGCTGATGTTGAGAGCTTTTCTCTGGGGAAAAAGAGATCGTTGTATTTTGAAATTATATGCTGGAGTCAAGCGCGGAACTCGGCGTTTCAGCCTCATTCGTGCAATGTCGATATCGGCACAATACGATAGTCACTCAGAAGCAAGGAATGATCACGTCTCCAACATAGTGCGGCTTCCTTGATTTACATCATTCACAATGGACTTCCCGCACGACAGGACGAACTCTTCCTCCTTGAAAGCAAAAGTACTTCTTCAGGGTGAGTAGCAGCAGCAGCAGTAGAACTTTGCTTGGGAACCCTTGTCGATGGCCTGCTTGTAGACATTCAGCTCTCGTCAACGACGCCAAGGCGGCCTAATTCTTGCCCTGACAGATGTAAGATCTAGCCCCAAGTGGGCATCGAAGCTTAATTGCTTCCAATGGTAAACAAAGCCAAAGAAAGAGAGACCAGCAACAAGACATTGTTGACGATGCGCTCGCGAAGCGAAGTTGAAAAGCTATACATAGCACGAGGAAGGAAAAGAAACACCTTCTCCATGTGGCAACCACGTGGTGTTTGCTAGCCGTAACTGGCATGCTGTCGCCGATGCCAAGATTTGTGGCGTCTTTGACTCAACGTCTAGGCTGGATGCTATTCGATGCAGGAGCAAGTCCAAGCGCTGCGGTGGCTGGCTGGCTACAGATTCATGAGGCAAGGGGATCCCTCGAAGCCATTGATACGGATGCATTTCAGCTCGCTATTTACGTAGTGGTATCGGCTGACCCGAGACGAAGGCCAAAGCGCGAAAGTGATCCAACCTTCCAACACCAGGACGGTTTATTGGGAGATTTTCGATATTGTCAGACGTTCTGATTGCGGTATTATTATAGGTTGGGTCTGGACTCGGCTTGAAGTCGCTTCCCCTCTACCTGGTATCTTGGCGATCAATTGATATATGGGCCCGGCAAACCAAAGATCTGGCAGATGAGCCGGACTAAGCGAAGGAGAATGCTTCGTATTGGAAATACTTTTTTTCTTATTACACAGAGCCTCAACGAGCTTCTCATACTGAATTGGGCAAGCATAAGGCACCGAAATACAATCATTTGCACAATGAACTGAAGAGACGATCACAAGAAGGATGGCGAGAAGTGTCCGCTCTTGGTCTACCTGAGCATGCTTGTGAACCATCCACTCTGACTGCCGGTCATTGCATTGGCATCATCCAGATACAGTGGGCAGATTATCAGCCCGATCTCTCCTTGCAACTCCGCGCATTTCTTTCTTTGGGAATCAATATCGCAAACGAAGTTCGTCACCAACCAGTGGCCATGGCCCTTTTCCAGTGAATATGCGTGTGTGACGTCTAGTCTAGGTTCCTCGTGCGTGCTCTCAGGCGACTACCACAAGGTCAAATGCCAAAAGGTGCACGAAGAAGCTCTAGCCAAGCGGTCCAACACAGTCGGAACACATATGCTCATCAGCGGTAGCAGTAGCACACTGTCGTGCCGCTGGGCTGACCGTACATGTAGTAATGGCCGACATGCTGATGGTGCGGGGCTGCAGGAGTGGTCATGCACTGCGATTGAATGGTGTTGTTCCAGTACGGCTCAGTCGCGTTGTAGTATAAGTAGCGAGGAGCTATTGATTCCCAATGTCAATTCAACTCGTCGGAAACGAGAGACAACGCATCAAGTGCTTACCCTGAGCAGGCACGACGTAAGAGGCAGGGTAATTGTACACGAGGTACGGCTGACCGGTAGGGACAAAGTAACTGGGAAACCGTGTCAGTTCATTCGAGGAAGGTGCGACGGAGAAAAGACTTCCGTGAGAGGCCATCACTCTTACCTCGCCATATTGGCAGGCTGGCTTTGACCAGGCTGTTGCGGCTGGGCGCCAGGATTGCCGTTGTAGGGCGTTGGGTACGGATGTCCTCCCTGGGGATAGAACGCTGAAGCAGAGATCACAGTGGGCGGAAGGACTTGGAAACCGTTGGTCGCTGCAGAAGAGGCATGAAAGTTGGGATAAGTGGCTTGGAAGTTAGGATGAATGGTTTGGTGTCCATGGTTAGCATAAGGAGGAACAAAGGCTTGAGGAGGACCATTCGAGGGTATAAAGCCGGGGGGAACAGCATGTGGTTCTGGAGCGGTGGGAGGAGGAGGAGGGTACGGTTCAGCACGACTGTCAACTGAGCTAGAAACCCCGCCGGTGGTAGTGTCATGCGCCTGCTGATTGTTGACACCGGGAGCCTGGTTCTTGGTGTTGTTTCCACCTGCGGTAACCTGGGTGCTGTCAGGCGCCTTGTTGCCCATCTGGCTGGTCCGCGGGGCGCCGGGGGATGGAACGGGGTCTCTGTCTTCTACAGGCTGGAGAGTCTCGAGTGTGGCTGTGAAGGTTTGCTGTTAGAGTCCGAATACGAGTGTAGCACAGAAGGCAAAAAAAAAAAAAAAAAGAAGTGTGCTTTGGGAAGATGTGGTGATAAGTACGAAGACCTACCGGTATCGTCAGAGGTATTAGACTCGGACTCGGACTCAGGCCAGTCCTCAACACAAGCTTGATGATGCGTGTCGGCACGGGCAGTGACATTCGTATCATAGACTGGGTCAGGGTGACCTGCTTCCTCTGAAGGCATGTCTTGCACGCTGCGCGCCTCCTTGCGAGCAACCATGTGGTCTTTATCGTTGCCGTGCCCAACGACCTGCTGCTCCTGATCGTGCTCAGCCGTCGTGCTGGAGGAAGTCGGACAAGGGGACCCAGTGTGGTCAGGAAGGTCGTCCATCTTGGGTGCTACCATAATCGGCTGTGATTGCTATAGGCAAGAAATAGGTGTCGTGTTGCTGAGTGAGGCTACAGAAGATTCACATTGGTGTGCTGGAGCAAAGAAGAGGAGAGGCGTCGATTGGGTCCTAGTCGAAAAGTTCTGGTTAGGCAACCCCCTGCAGCCTGACAGCTACTGGGGAAGGAAGTATGAGAGATAGACCGTGTACCTGGGTGGTCATTAAATAACGTGGAAGGCAGAGGTCGTCGCCGGGGAAGAGGTACGCCTCGACCTGTAACCAACAGCGCAGTGGGCTATATGGTAGTAGTAGACCTGTAAGATTGTCAGAGGTCACATCAGGCCTTACAGAGGGTAGTAGAAGCAAAGATCAGAGCACATAGAGTACCGTGGTATCGAAAGGCCGAAAGATGTTGAATCAAGGCAGTGGCAGGCAGGTTCTGAATGATATCCAGCATACAAAAAGATCAGTTGCAACTTGGGTCTGGGGGGGTTGAAATGTCTGAATTTCTAATATGTCATGCAGCCAGTGTTATCTATCACTTACTTATATTCTCGGATGGGTAGGGTATCTTTGTCACCTGTCCAGTCTGGCCCGGGGCATAATATAAAGATATGCAATGGAGTCTCCGGTACGCCGTCTTGAATGAATACCTAAGTCATCGGTAGAGACACAAGTACGTTTCAAGTATTAGGTAGGTATTTGCTGTAACTATGTGACAATGCGGAGACTGACCATTTGCATCTGTGCTTTGCCATTGAACAGATCGCATCGCCATTTAGCAACACATATGCCCCTGGTGATATATGACTCTAAGAACAACATTTGTCAGTCTCTGGAACATGATACACCCGTCTTTTGCTACGTTTGTTGGGCTGTGTCTGCCGAAGATCGCCTCAATGATTGTTCAAGAGTCATCAACGCAGTATACGCCCCTCTGGTACTTTCGCGATGATGTTGTGTATATTTTTTATACATATAGGCAGAATCAAAGTTAATCACACACTACGTGACTATTCTTTCACTACCAACTTACTCAAGATTAGGCGAACAGAGGGTGAACACACATCTGTCAAGCTGGGATCGAAGTCGCGCCGCAGCTCACGGAACGACAAGCCTTGAAAACTCCACTACTTGGATTGGAAAACCCGATCTATAATGCGTAGGGGTAGCTTAAATTGAGTAGAAAGGGGAGGAAGCCTTGACTGAATCTAGCTTTTGCACAAGTCAACCGGTCGGACTTGTTGCTCCAGGTGTCCTCATCCAAATAATTGATGGAATCACCTCATACAAAGTGTGTATGGGCATGCCTAAAATGAAGAAGACTCATTGCGTAAGGGATGCTAGTGTCTAATCATATTTGCCTTCCTACCTCATAGATCATTTGCTTCGGGTCGGATGGCATGAACTTCAAAAGCGATATCATTACCGAGGCTGCAGAGAAGGGTCTACTGTTGGTGCCGGGCTGAAGACTTGCGATAGCAAAAAGGAGATGCTCTGTTTATTTGACCACGTGACAATCAAAGAGTCCACGTATGAGACGCAAGGTAGCACCATCTGACTTGACTTTCGCTTTTGCTCTGGTCCCCTACCTCTTTTCCTTGCCTTGCCTTAATTCATCAAGTACTTGGGACTGGAACTGACTCACCTTCCCTCGCACTCATTCGGTGTGTCCTGACCTCCAATCGCTGTGCAGCCCTTTTCCGTTTGGTTTCTAGAGTATGTAGGTAGATACGGCGTACCTGTGGTGTTTGCGAGCGGATCGGTGTTGGCAGTCTTGAATTAGGTACCTAGGTCGGCAGGGCAATCCGATGGACAGGAGTACTCCTACAAGCTTGGCAGCGGGTGCAGGGGATATGTACGCTGATGATATTTTTAGACGATACTGTGGCAACAATGCACGGAACCATGTGATGCTATCATGATGCCGAATGGATTTCGAGGCGAGAAGTTGCGACGTACTTTCTGGGCAGTCGCGAATTTCGGAGTCACTCAGGCGGTGCTGGAAAGAACCCGAAGTGGATGTAATTCTCTATTCTCGTTCGTAATGGCGGATTCTGGCCGCCGCCGCCCTGTCAGTTAACCCTTCAGGTATGTACCGAGGCGCAGAGCGCTGAGATAGTGGGATCCGCGCCTACTAAGCGATCCACCTCACACCTCACTATTCTCAAGGGGGCAGTTTGCTGGGACTCAAGTCTGGGGGCGGCGACTTTGCGTTGACGTGCACGCTGGAGTCCCATGAGGCTCCTCTTCAGCCAACAGACAGACTCTCGCCCAAAGATGTAGGACAGGAGCTGTGATCTCCAGATCTATGCAAGGGACGACCCTATGGATCCAACCACTAAAAACACTACAACCAACAAGACATCCCAATTGGTACAGTGCCACAGGCTGCCTAACCTACAGTAAGTATTCAGCGGGTATATCTATCGAATGTAAGATGAACGTGCTGAATCCTTCCGTCTTGACCATTCAATAGTAGCATATAGGATTCAGTGCACACCCAATCACTGCGAGGCTTGTAAAGCCCGCCCAGCAGTGCCTTGACAGGGTTCTATCATCAATACGATTTCAACAGTGCTGTTGCTTGCTGTGTCTCCCAATCTAGTATGCCGATTCAAAGCCTAGACTCGTTGTGTCACTCAAGAGACTTTGCGTTGGCTGGGAGGCGCGGATCCGAACGCGCCGCGATACCATGTCAGATATTCTTGGGGGCTGTCTTTCGTGATGCACTTCGTGAGCTGCTCGATTGCGGCCGCCAACATGTTAGAGCTTTCTTCCACAACGTCGGACTTCAAATACCCGGGGCCGCGGGATGCCAACCGAGACCTGTTCCCTATTCTACTGCCCCAAGCCCGGGGCGACCTCAACATCAACGGCCCGACATCTTGATACGATGACGTACGATAGACGGAGGCACGCCTCACAGTACGCCAACATCTCACCCGTCAGTGATCAGCAAGAACTTCCGGCGATCCCAGTGCCCGTTTCGGCAGCGACCTACTCTCCGACGGAAGGGTGGGATTATTATCAGGAAGATGGAGAAACACGCATACATGAGCCCACAGTTGAACCGGTTGTGGGGTCTCATCCAGGAGGACAGCAATACCAGCATAGTCGACCTCCAGGTTCTCAGTATCCTCAAACTGCGACAAACCCAGAAGCATGGATTCAAGATGAGTCCCCGAGCTCAAACGAGCCTTCGGAGTGGAATCATCAAAATAACGAGCCTTATTGCCTAGCGGGTCATGGCGCATATCCATCGGTAGAAATCAGGCGCAATCAAGAGAGTGTCGGGCCGCATGACAAGAGCCGAGAGGGATACATAGACGGCAATAGAGGTATGGTACAGGAAGAATATTCTGTAGCCAGGAGATCGGCCCAACAACCTAACGACACTTCACCAGAAGGCCAGTCAGGAGGCGGCGACGAAAATGAAGGCAGAGTAACAGCATTGTACCATACAGTAGAAGGTTGGATATACCGTGGCGATGAACCACGGCACTGGAGCGACCCGGCTTTGCAGCAGACGGCGGGTGAAGTACCTTATATGCCAGATGTACCGGCGTCCAGGCCGAATCCAAACCAGCTGTTCCCTGACCCTATTGGCATAGAATGGGCACCGGCAGGCAGTCGCAGCACGATAGTATATGACCTCAGCGCCCTGCAGCCCCCTTCGCATCTGAATACACCATACATGCAGGATTACACAGAAGAGTATCCTCTGGGAACTCACGTGTCTGCAGGAGCGACGCGAAATCAACCTGGCTTTGAGGCTGAGCCCGTGTATCCTGCTTACCCGATCACGATACAGCCACATCCCCGGGACAACATTGCTAGGTGGAAATGGAAGACACTTTTGGGTGTTGGCAACCTTCTCATGTTGATCAATGGTATTTGTTATGTTTACCCAGGTGATCTTACTCTACTGACCATATTGACTTACACAGGATACGACATCAGCAATGTCGCAAGTCTCCAGGCACTCCTCTATGATGCGTTTGGACATGTCGAGCTACTGCCATGGATTGGACTCACGTATTTCCTCTGCGACTTAGCCATGACACCACTGGCTCGGAAGCTGTTCCAATTTTATGAGGTCAAATTTCTCACCATCCTCTCTCTGCTGGTCATGATCAGTGGAACTGCACTTGCTGCAGCTGCCCCGAATCTGGATTGTTTTATCGCTGGTCGCGCGCTTATGGGCTTTGGAACTGCTCTGTCTTATCAAGGGTATGCGGGCTCTCCAAATCCTGGTTTTTTGCAAGTAGCTAATTACTGTGAAAGAGTCTTAACTTTTACTATCGCTTTCTCGTATCCCCATGAGGTGACTAGTGTTCAAACAACTTTGGGTACTTCTTTCGCTGCTGGAATGATCGTGGGCCCTGCTATAGGTTCGTTTGGGTATACAACGCGGAGAAGACAGTGCAGACGCGAGGCTTACTCTTAAACTAGGTGCTTCCTTTGCACAAAGCCAACACGCAACTTGGAGATGGGCGTTCTACCTCGCCCTGCCCCTACTGGGCATCGCCCTAGCGCTGATCATGATATTGCAGCCCAGCTATCGCTTCGCATCAGAAAAGCCATTGTCGTCTCACTTTCGGCAACTCGATTGGGTGGGCAATCTACTTCATATGGGGACTTTCGTCCTCCTCGGGACGGCCTGCATCTTCTCGGGGCCGACTTGGCCGTGGAAATCGGGCTCGACAGTTGCAGTATGGGCGATGTTCGGTATTTTGGCGATTGCGTACATGACACAGCAATTTTTCAGTATCGGCACAACCCCAGAGCGTCGTATCATACCTACTTCGCTGTTCCATAGCCGAAGAACCACGGCGATCTGGTTGTGTACCTTTGGCGCCGCCAGTGCTTTCTGCGTCGTCTTGTATTACATTCCGTTGTATCTGGACTTTGCGCAGGGCAAGGGATTTCTCGACACTGCAGTCGGTCTGCTTCCGTTTACCGGTGTTTTTGGATTGACGTTATTCTTAAGCAGTCAACTCCTTCCATTAGTTAGGTTTTATATGCCTTTATTCGCAAGCAGTGCAGTCTTACTTCTGATCGGAGGCGGGTTACTTCAGACTATCAGCACGACCATTCCTGAAGCAAAAGTTCTCGGATACATGGTCTTCATAGGTGCAGGCGCAGGAACCGTCTGGCAGCTGGCTCTACATCTCAACATACTCATGTTCCTGGAGCCCGAGGAACACTTGGATGCGGCGACACTACATCATATGGCGTTGGCAGGAGGCGCGGCTGTGACCCTAGCCGTCGCCGGAGCTGTGTATCAGAACGTCGGCTTCCGACTACTTCAAGAAGCTGTGGGCACCATGGGGTTCTCCGAGCAGGATATCCGACAGTTGCTAGTGGGTAGACACTCGTATGTCATCACAGGCGAAAGGGAAGCAACGATCGGCGAGATATTGACCAAGATTATACTACGATGCCTGTCCATGTCACTGGCGGCGGGAGCCGTATGCTTTATCGCGGCGTGTTTCTTGAAGCTCGAGGCGCCCGAATTCAGACGCCCCAATAAGAAGTCGGGGGTTGAGGCTGTGCAACAGATTGAATTAAATCGCAAATAAGAGACTAATGGCCTGGTGACAAATTCAATTCAAAGAGACTGGGCACTGATAGTAATACAAACGATCGTATGTCCTCAGGCGCGGATGAGAACATTTGTGGTGCCCCTCGAGGGGCGGATAGAGCTTGTCGCAGGTTGGCGATCCATCTAGTGGAAGAAACCGTGGCATAGATGGCAATATTATGCTTTAGCTACATAATTGTTATAGACAAATTTCACCAGAACATTTAAACGAGAGGCGCAAACGTCGGGGTGACTGGTCGAGCCAGGATCCAATGCCTGCTGTGAATGAAAAGTGTAAGACGATGAGCATTCCCAAAAGGTCTCTGAGGCTCATAAGCAGTATCCTTGTTTCTTCTAGCCGCGATTCATGGCCCATGCCCGATCCCGGAAGAATGCTCTGAGGTGCATTACGAGAGGACGAAAGCATTAATTCTACGTCCACGCTCCAGACGGAGCGCCAAGCCATCTGCGGGACGGCCGCGCCGGCCGGGTTCGGAACCTCACGTACCCAACTTGCTTCTGAAAGTAAGCTAGGCTGACAAATACTCGTAGCGTCGGCCCTCCCGCATCCGTCTTCATCTCTATTCACTCATCTTGACGTATTCAGACCGTTTCCTATACGGACATTACTTCGAAAGGTGTCATTCATGTCGCATAGGAGGCACTAGGTAACAAAATGGCCAACACGGGCGAGGCCGAATACACCCTCTATTCCTCCCCTTTCTCCCTGTACTCCATGATGGCCCGTCACACGGTCCAGCTTGGCCCTGCGACGAACGGCGCAAGACCGCCCCGCAACATCGCGCTTCGTTTCGTCAACCATAAACAGAACGAGAACCTCGGCGAGGAGTATCTGGTCAAGGTGAATCCCAAGGGCCAGGTCCCCGCCATGACTGGCAAGGTTCTCGATGCGCCGCTCAGTAGCAGCATATCCATCTCGCTCTACCTAGCCGAGAGACACTACCCGGCCATGCTGCCGCCGGCGCACGCAGGCGCCATCAGGGACCTCATGGACAGGATCCACGCCATCTACGGCTTGTCTTTTAGCAACAAGAACCCGACGGCCGAGATGACGCGCTACAACCCGTCGCCTGTAGAGGCCATCCTCGAACGGGGCGATCTGAGCCCGGAGTACCGCGCGGCGCTGGAGGCCAAGCTCAAATTGTACGCTACCCCTCTTGCATCGTTCCTAGTCATCTTTGACGCATTGCTCACATGCTCGGCCGCGTTAGTCACAACGAGGGGAACGCCAAGGCCTTCCATCCGGACATCGTGTCCAGGGCCCGCGCAGAATTACAGGCCATCTTCGCCGAGATCGTCGAGCACCGTCGGCAGAGCGGTGCGCACGATGACGACGATGCCGAGTGGACCTTTGGGGCCCAGGTCGGTCCGACGGTGCTGGACAGCCATCTGCTGCCGCTCGTGCTGCGGTGCGTGGAAGTTGGGAACGGGGAGTTGGTCCCGCGGGAGCTGCGGCGCTGGGCGGAGGCGCGGGCGAAGGGCCCCTCGTGGCTCAAGGTGATGCGCGGTAGGCCGACAGTATGGAATGCTTCTATGGGCCCAGTAGAGGGCATGGAAGATAT
The DNA here is from genome assembly GCA_022578815.1 of Xylariaceae sp. FL0016. Taxonomy (NCBI): domain Eukaryota; kingdom Fungi; phylum Ascomycota; class Sordariomycetes; order Xylariales; family Xylariaceae; species Xylariaceae sp. FL0016. Next base: position 32,690 of record MU388733.1, read on the forward strand.
GATGTCGTTATGAGGTGCTGCTAAATATCGGGTAGGATATGTCTTGGTGCAATAGTGATGGGCAGGTGAGCGCCTGTCATTTCGGATTTGCTGCCAACCCTGTTGTTCTAGAAGCATTGCCTACCTACTAAATCGCCATCAGTGAACAACACAGTACCTAGATATGTCAGATCGTGTTCATCCTGTAAACCGGATGTTCCATTTCTATTCCAAATATAGTCATCTTAATATGATGCTCACTCATGCACGAACACATGTTGCTATCTGCCTCATACAACATGAGAAGTATTTGGCCACCCTGCTGTCTTCTACGCCATTTCAGCTATACCCCAGTCGTGAAGCAATCAAGACTGAGTGAGGATCACGGCAGTTCGGTCATTTTGGGTGTAGGGATATCTGCGCCCTGGTTTGAGCGTATTCTTATTACTCTCAATAGCGTAAATAGTCGTGGAATGACGCGAGAGGACCAGCGACTACATATTCTCTAGGTCTAGTCGAAAAGGCCAGAATGACTCTCACTACGGTCACGACATGAGGAAGCGTCATTTCGACAGGTGATATTATTCGACTAATGCTACACAGTGGCCCAGAAGAGATTTCCGACTGAAAGATTCTCGTGTCCGTGTAGTGAAGCCCCCGGCAATAGACAAGATGGCTTGCAGTCGTATAACACCGGAATTAGCCCAATACCCTCTGCCCTCTATTGAACCCCAAAGAATGAAGAAGTGCCAGCAAGGAATCCTATGGTGCCGGGATGAGGAGGATGGTCAACGCCCAGAACACGAGTGCCTATGAGTTCACGCATTCAGCTCCATCCCCGTTTGCTTCTCAATATGCCCCCGCCCGCCTTTCTGGCAAACCTGCGCACCTTAAATCATTCAAAGCTCTTCATCGCTTCCTCTTACGTTCCGGTACGATTTCCCAAGACACTCCAGCGCGAAACCCCAAAGTTGAACCGGATCGGACACCTGAAAGGCCTCGCCGCAATCAATACCGAAGCTCTTAAAATGGTAAGGTATGAGAATGCGTACAGGCTCAGGGCAGACTCCGTCCTTGGGTTTCTCAGCGTCGCCTTAGGCTGTGAAAGTGGTGTTGGTGCCTTTGGCGAGTGCACGGGTGGCATTGGTCAGGCCACGGGCAACAACGGCTTTGTGAGTCTTGGTGCGGAGGAAGGAATGCCCATGGGAGACTTCGACCGGCCCTCGAGGGCTATCGCCAGGATGGCTGGGCGAGGGCGATTGGCAAGTTCCCGCTCGTTCAGTGCCATTTCCGCGCACGACGCAAATGTCACCTTCCTCGCAAGGGATGGCTTTCTGAAGAGCGAAATAACTGGTAGACTTGCTATGATCCCTTCGGCCCACACACAAACCAGCGACCCAGATGGGCTCGGCCGCGGTGTCGTTGATGGGTCTGAACTGGAAACAGGTAGGACCTGCTTGGGTGCAGTTCAAGGTGGTGGTTCCGAGACCATGCGTGCCGAGGGAGAAATAAGGAGAGGGCGTGCCATGATTGGCGTTCGTGGACCCGGCAGCCAAGGAGAAGGCGGCTCCAAAGAGCAAAGCGACGCTGTAGAGCATTGTGAGAAGGTTTGCGGTTGGCTATGACAAACCCTACTTCACGGTAAGGTTTTCAAATAAAAGCTCAGGATTGGGGAAGAGAATGAAATTTGAATTGGAAACGAGGGATGCTTCAGCTTATTATGGTGAGAGAATTGAGGCCTATCCGGCTTATCCCATTTTATTAGACCTTGGTGGCTAGACACACTGTTGAGTACCCATCTCCACCGGCTGCATTCCATACAGGTATATCACCTGCAAGGTAAAGTTGTCAAGATACCTGATCATCACATATGCACTGCCTGAGAGAAGGTTCGCTTGGTGTGATTTCTATACCTGTTGAGCAGCTCCCATGCATGAATACACTTGCTTCTTTGAGTCTCCAGTCCGTTCATTGTAGCGCTCGCATAGGCATCGCGTAGGTCCAAGAAGTATGGACATGAAGTCGCCCGCGGCACGGATGAATCCTAGTGTTGGCAAAGTGGCATCTTAAGTGTACAGTAGAGCTTTCCGATCATTAAGCTCCAGGTCTACTGCCAAGGCAAGAAAAGTCCAAGGAGGCGCTGTGGATGGTTGTATAATTAATACCTCCCAAGGTGCATATCCTCAAACATACCGTCGAGGCTGTCACCATGCACGGCTGCTGCTTACGGTTCGCTCAAGGCTATATACGACCAAGTGTTGCTTCACGTCACCTTGTAAGCAGGAAAAGTGGCCAGGAAACAAACGTGTCGGTTTACAATCATGGCCGTACATATGATGGTACTCATGACTTCAATCGCCTCGCTTCGTGAGACCGTCAATAGCACACGAGGTACCTACTAATTTGTAGCCCAAAAGATGCCAATCTTCTGTTGGTTGTCCCGAACGATTAGCCTATGGCTCAAGGTATGCGTTGACGTGGATGATCGCCATGAAGAGAATGAACGATCAAGAACTTCGTTCAAAGACCTGAGATACATTCCGGTGCCATTCCATTTAGTATCAACGTTTTACACATACCTCGTTGATTACCTACCTGGTTTGTGTCGTGATCTGGCTGAGTAGATACCCTCCTAGCGGGCTTGCGCAGGTTGGATCAATTTCTACAACGTGATGGGGCGTCAGAATTCGGTTCTTGCCAATGACCCGTCAGGTACCTAGAACTTACTCTAGCTCTTTATTAGTGTCTTCGAAAAAGCTAAAAGGCGCGCAAATGTGCCCATCCAGGTACATCGGGACTCGATCACTCCCCCGAGCTGTTTCTACCAGCATAGCCCGCGAAGAACTCAAGCTCTCACTTGCAATTCATGGTGGAAGTTCGAGCTTATGATTATCCGTATTGAATTTTATATCTAGCGACGGTACAGTGCGTTGACTATGCCAGAAAACTGCGCACAACTTTCCATTATGTTAGGGCCGGCCCGGGACTGACCCGCTCTCATCCGGATCAGAAACTGTTGTCACCGAGCACACTAGATCGCCGGGTGCGAAATCACCTAACTCAACCCGGGCTCGGGAGAGTCTGCTAACGATCCATCCGGTTCGAGAGCCATATAGGGGTCTCTCATTATGAACGTCCCATGCCATAGCGAACGATTGCCGACCCAGATCCCTTTTATCGTGTCGGATTCTCTATTATAGTGTCCCTTGTAGAGCCAGCCAAGTTTCTTATATAGCTTGACGAACCAAATCACGCCTATGGAGTCAACGAACCCGTAGAAATGGAACGTACCTACTTGATCTTCCTCGGAATCATTATCAAACGTCAGATCAGATGGTTTGAATGGGTCGACGAGAGCAGCATTATCATGATTTGAATCGGGTCCCGTTAGGATTGTTGACCTTGGGGAGATGCGAATCGATGTAGGCTCTTGCCGCCTCTCTCGCCAACTTAAGTAACCATAGTGACCCTCCCAGACACCTGAAATGGCTTCACGAATATCTGAGGCCGTCATCGCAGGTCCGTTCTCATTCCGTGGAGAGGACAGCAACGACGGCCGACGACTGATGCCCAGGCTGAGGTCGGCCATGTGCTTTTTAATGAAGTCGAGACTGCGCTGTCTTTTCTCACGGCTATGTCAATTGGCGTGAACCCGATGTCGTCTTCGCTCGTTAAACTGCAGCCTTTCTCGACAAGGTATTCAGCGATTTCGAAGTGGCAGTGTGATAATGCGTGGCGCAGTCCGGTTCGTCCGTTTGAGTCTTTTGCGCTTACTCTACCCCCTTCTTGAACCAAAAATGTAACAATTGCATGATGACCTCGTGAACAAGCCACTCGCAAGGCTTCCGTCAATGACTCACGATCGACTGTCCTCCGATCGGATCTGAGGGCTTCTTTGATCGAGTCAAAGGCTCCAGAAAATGAGAAGATTGCCAACGAACTGTCGAGATGCTCCTTGAGGTCTGAGGAAGAATTTGCGACGGAGGTTCTATCACTCGTCTTGGATGAACCGAAGCAGCCACGCTGAACTAACAATCTAGCAATCTGAAGACGGTTCTTGTTGATGGCTGCATCATATACAGTAGTCTGCTCGTCCTCAAAAATATAGTCAGTTGTGGTGATAGACTCACTGACCATTGTGAATAATTGTTTATTCCCACTTCTGGCTGCTAACCACAGTGGATTGAACTTGTGCCCAAACACCTCCTTCGAGGTGCCAATAGCATCGATCAGATACTTGACTGTCTCCGGTCGCCCGGCCATGATTGCGATGTGAACCGGGGTCCACCCATCTTCGTTGGTGGCCTTGATGTCAGCACCAGCAGCTATGAGCAACTTCAGTGCGTCTGGAGACTTGCGCGCGGCCGCCTGGTGTTGCAAGGTCCAACCACCTGCGAAACTCTGATTCATTCTGGAGTCCTTTTTGAGGAGTTTCTCGACGACTTGGGTACCCTTCATGAGCTCTAGGGCTGTCAGAAGCAGAGCGGCCGCGCCTTCACCGGCAATATCGAGCGTGTTTTCAGTTGATGCGCCTGCATCTATGAGTTGACAGGCAGAAGCAAAATTGAATTAGTTTAATAAAGGCTCGTCCATTCTGACCGGATCGCATCAGAAGACCATGCGGGCACATGGGCTCAGCTGTTCAGCCGCACGAGTGGGGTAAGCGTCTGACAAAACGTTTAGTACATGTACTTGAACACTCTCATGAGGCCGAGTGAGCAATGGGTTTATACAACTTGAAGAAAGCAGCTTTGGCTGTCATGGCATATGGCAGATATGACCGTACTAAGTTTACATGGCACTTGTCTATCTTCTATAAATTGCGCTAGCTGTGCAAATGACAGCGACTCTAAGTGCTGAACTTGAATAGTCATTACTTTTGAGATGCGAAGACACATCGGTACTCCCGGTCTGTGCCGGCGCTCAAGTATTATTCGTGTAGCAAGCAAGTACTTTGCTCTTCTAGACGTAGAAGAGTGCAAGAGCGCCGAAATTGTTTTGGGTACTCATTCCTAGGTGCTTTTGGGACGACTTGAGCCTCAGGTGCTATAATAGAAAGCTTCTTGACGTGGAGAGAACGGCGTCGCTTAATAAGGGAGATAAGTGAGCGGCGGGCTCGACTTTTTGACTGTGTGCACTATGACGTCCCGCGGCGTCAGAAAAGCGCACGATGCAGAAGAGTTACTTTCAAGCGAGAACTTGCAAGGATAGATAGGGTCCCGCCAGGAATCGTCGTCGACATTTGTTCGGAGTTGGCCTCCTGCAAACCCATTATAGGATGATGGGGCAACGCCACTTATCCACACTGTTGGAAAAGAGAGTAAAAACAACACGAACTTGACAGGTGCGAATATGCAAGCGACAAGTTCAGATGCAAGGCAGATGCTGTTCTGTACCTCGGAGGGACATGGTCGGCGGGAAATTATTGATCCTAACATCATCCCACCCTGGGCCCATCTTGGCAGGATACTTACGGGCACACGGTTGGAGCAAAGTTGCCGCTGGGAAGCTTGAACTTGGCCGAGCCGAGCCGTTCGCCTGCGGATCGCATCTTCTGTACATCCCCGGAGAGTGTTTGCTGCTCCCTAGGAAAGAGGCGCTCAGAACAGGTGCCGTTGGCGATGCTGAGAGCCCCGAACCTGCGGAACGAAAGCACACCCGATGGATCCTGACAGCCTGATTGAAGAAGACACTCCGAGCTGCCGCCATGATCGACGACCCCCCCGGTAAACCTTATGTGCTGGACGTGTCTAGTGGGCTTGCAGCGCCTGCCGTGTACAATTCATACGCTACCTCACCAAGTACCTGAGGTTAGCAACTTTTGCCGCAGCAAGACAGGAAAATGGTATGTTACGTGCAGGAATGTTTGCTCATTCGAAGAGAGAATCGCGCGAGGACGAACGAATCGTGGCCGCGTTGGAATCTCCGCCGCGGCGCAGTCGTATGACCCAGATTCCGAATCAGCTCACACGCGGCCCAAGACAACCCAAGACGGGCCCCAGAGCATGCTGCGTAATGGACTTTAATGCAACTCTCATTGGCTCAGAGGCCTTCAGATGGCACCCTTTTAGCACTCGTGGCAGTGGACAGCCGACCTACCCCACCAAGGCCCTCCCACCTACCAATCATTTCTCCTCCCAGTCGAGAACCGTACCTTAGGACGCACTGCAGGCAGCCCTGCCTAGCCTGCTTTGTCTGGACATGAGTTGCTACCCTGGGCATCAATTTCGCGGTGGGCTCGTCGTTGCGTGTTCAAGGTGGCCGCAGTTCAGGATGCTCTCTGGCGCTCAATGCAGGAATTCGTTATTACTGGCCCTTTGCGATTGTGACTCTTATTTCGACCTACCTACTTAGGTACTTCTAGAATTCAGGCACACCCTCACTGCCTAGTAATACAGAAATAATAAAGTTGTCGTGTGCCCCTTTCCTGTTCGCCTTTTCTTCCCTCTTGATTCTATCCCCGTTTCTATTATTACCTGACCTGCCCTGCCTATAACCCAGCGGTATACTTAAAACAGTCCCATCGCCTTACGTACCCCGTAAACGTCTACGATTGCACTTATTATATCCAAGTCCTTCTTTTCGAGAGTCTCGCCCATTGTTAGCGACTATCACATCCCTTACTCAGCCCCCACGGATAGCCTATAAGCTCGCGATCCTCGACTTACACGACACGACTTACACATACAACCTACCAACAACGAAGCAATTCATAGCCCAGCCGTACATTATGTCGCCCAGCCACACCATGTCTGCCCATCTGGGCAAACAAATCTTCAAATCCTTCCAGACCCGCCAGACCTCCCCTGAGCCGTCTTATACCACCACCCCAGCCTGCTACCCACGCCGCTCGCCCTCGCCCGAGAAGCGCTCCATGGACAGCGACCGCAGCGACTCCAGCGCCAGCGCCCTAACAACTCCCATGTCACCCTCATCGTCCGGCTCGAGCTGGAGATGGGGGGGTCGTTAGAGCTGGTGGGGATGCTGCATTCGCAGAAGACAAACATAAGAAGCGCTGGGACGATAGCATACCAATTCGAGTGACGTCGAGGCAGGACAAGCAGGCACATCCATGATACCATAGGGGAATTTCATCATCATCTACCATATCACGGCGTACCGGCGCACGTACAAAGGAACAGACAGGACTGTTTTTGGGTCATGATTGGGACGGACCAGTTGATCAAATGGGATTCAAGGAACGAGCTGATTGCACATTGCCAAATTTCCCCCCTGAAACATCCACACAACCGCTACAGAAATCCTGCAGCAGCCACATGTCGAGAAAGAAAGCATCAGTATCACGCGATCTGAGACTGCACTTACGCAACCCGGCGCAAGTATCCATCAGACCGCCGGCGTTCGTGGTGCCGCCAAAGTGGATAGCAAGACGTGGAAGTGGGATGATGTGGAGTACCGATCGATCAACCTCGCACCGAACCCTGGCCTGCTTCCAGAATCCAAACTGGTCACAGGTCGGGTTGCCTCCGCCTTCTGTCCACTCTGACGTTGCCTGCAGCCTGCCGCGAGCAGAAAAACCGGCCGGCAAACGGACATGACAATGTATAGACCTGATTCCATGGTCTTCTCGGTATACATTGCAAAATGCCAGGGCAATGCTGGAGGCAAACGGTAGTGACGTAGGTATGTGGGATTATGCTGTGCATGGGGTTGAAAAGTTCGGCGATTGGCTCAAGGAGCCGCCGCATGTAGCTCGCATACTTCAGATGCTTGTGCATCGTTATGGCCCATCTGTACACTTCTCAGTCGTGTAAAGCCTTGTCATTAGCATCGCTTGCGATAGTACAGCGAATATTACGTAGTTTGTTGTTGTGCCGCAACTTTTCACCCAATGGCTTTGATAAAAACGATAGGATTCCATGGTCAGATGAGTCTATTGAGGTTGCTTTACCAAATAATGATACGTATTATTGGCCCATCTATACGCCTAACCCAGCCTGATCCCTTCATTTCACTTCGGTTCCGTATCCAGAACCAGAATCCCTGACTTTGTTACAGCTGATATCGTTTAGGCGGCGTTGTTATACTTGGCGTTGTGCGTCGAGATAGCTCTGTGATAAACATCAGTATGGTATTCTCCTATTGCTCAAGCCCGAGATCAGGCGGCAACTCACCGTCCACTAGGGTCCGACTGCTTCGACCATGTCGGTGTCCATCTCATGACAGTACTGGCGCAGTGCGGTGGGAAATGCTCATCGAACATAGTACGATACCAGTAGGCCTCCTTGGTATCCGGCACGTCAGAGCCCCACTCGGGTTTAGGATTACGCATCATCTCATCCGTGACATGCTGCTCAGCGTTATCTTTAAGCGCGTCAATCCACCCATAGCCCACTCCATCGCTGAATTGCTCCTTCTGCCGCCAAAGGATCTCCTCGGGCAGGTATGGCTCCGTGCCTGGCTCGTCCGTCGTGTCGAACGCCTTGCGCAGAAGCCACTTCTCGATGCGCTCTGGTGTGATCATCTTCTCGGCAGGATCAATGTTCATACACGTTTCAAGAAACTATGATAGCATGTCAGTAGGAACATTCGAGGAATACGAAGCCTTTCATTTGGAGCAAGGTAGAACCTACTTCCTTGTCAAGGAAAGGAACACGGGCCTCAAGGCCCCATGCAGATGTCGACTTGTTAGCCCGGAGACAATCAGCAAGATGCAGGTTCTTGACACGGCGTACAGTCTCCTCGTGGAATTCCTTCTTGTCGGGCGCGGCGTGGAAGTACAGATATCCGCCAAAGATCTCATCACTCCCTTCACCGCTAAGCACCATCTTGACACCCATAGCCTTGATCTTTCGTGACAGCAGATACATGGGCGTAGAGGCTCGTATCGTGGTAACGTCATAAGTCTCTAGGTGGAAAATGACGTCCGACAACGCATTGAGACCATCTTCGATAGTGAAGGTCATGACATGGTGTTTCGTACCGAGGAACTTGGCGACCTTGAGAGCAGCCTCGTTGTCGGGAGATCCCGGCAAGCCGATAGAGAAGGAGTTGAGTTGAGGGAGGTATGTGACTGTAGACAACTTGTTGTCGTCGTCGATACCAACCAAACCCTCACCCTTGTCAGGGTCATCAGGAATCTCGGTAGCATGTCCGTTGGCAGCAAGAGCAGCTTTCTTCAGCCTCATTGTTTCTCTTTGTGCGATAGACGCTACCAAGCTTGAGTCCAGACCACCTGACAGCAGCACACCATAAGGGACCTCTGCCATCAAACGCTTTCTGACAGACTTCTCAAGGCTTTCACGGACAGCCTTCAGGTCGAGAGGTGTTTGGGGTATTTTTGAGCCATCCCACCAAGACGGTTCGAAGTATCGTGTAGTCTCGCCTGTTTGCGTGTCGTAGATGTGTCCGGGAGGGAAAGAACGAATTTTGTCACAGACCGAATGCAAACACTTCAGCTCGGAGGCGAAATAGCTTGCGCCACCCTCTTTCGAGGACCAACCCTGGTAAAATGTCGTGATTCCGATGGGATCGCGAGCCGCGATCGTTCGGTCGAGCTTCTTATCGTATAGGACGAAGGAAAACATACCATCGAGGTACTTAGGTGCGTCAAGTCCATATTCCATATACTAACGCCGAGTAGTATTAGCTTACGTAGAACTTCCACCTGACCATCACTGCCAAGATTACAATCATACCAGAGGAATAATGACTTCGCAGTCTGAAGTGGTCTTAAAATGGTAGGGCTTCTTCAGAGTCTTTCGGATTAATCGATGGTTGTAGATCTCGCCGTTGACGGCAAGAATGATGCTCTCATCCTCGTTGGTTAGGGGCTGCGCGCCAGATTCTAGACTCGTGTTAGGAAAATTTGTCTGCGACTGGGGTATAAAGGCTTGGTCACGAACCGACGCCAACAATGCTGAGTCTTTCATGGCAAAGAACTGCGAGGTGATTAGTTATGGTAGCCCAAATAGAAAGAGCCATCAATTCACCACATCCTTACTTGTGTTTTTAGAGATAATGCTGCCGCCTGTTTCCATAGGGTCAGTATGCGAACATCTCTGGATTCGAATCTAGCGGTGATGGCTCACTCCAATCAGGGCCTCTATGCCGGATTCTACACGGGGCGAAGTCAATTGAAATGCTCATATAAGAGGGAGAGCATACTCACTGCTTGGCAAGTTTGAGGGCGGTTGGCTTGAACTTTTGCACGTCAGGATGACTGCGCGCAAACCGTGGTGTCAGTTATTTTCCCACTATCACGGCCAAAATGCGATGGTGTTGAGGATGGCGGGGTAATAATAAAATTAGACACTTCCAAGCTTGTGAAAATGCCCCTCGATCGTCAACACACAAATGCGCAAGTCATTTCGACACTCACCAGTGACAGGCAAAAATGCCACACATCTTGCCTTCTACTCCCTTTGTCACGGGAGCTAATTGACACCGACTTCAATCGTCAAGTGGCTGCGGGTACAGCGTACTCGAGGCTCAGGTGAGCTGTAAAAATGGAAGCAGAGTGCAATGCAGTTGTCGCAAGTGAGCGCGAGAAAAGTGCACAACCCTAAAAGATCAAGGACGACAAGAGATGTATGTGTGCGCAATGAAGGAGGGAAAGAGTCACAAAATTGTCTCGATATGTCTTCCGCCAACGGGGGTCTCCATCGAAAAGATATCGACCTACCGGTAGTCAATGTCCAGGTTGAGCTGGTTACCGCAAGGTCGGGTAGAGTGCCGATCTCGGCGACTTATGACTGGTTAACGGGAACGGTAAGGGTATGAGGTACAACAATGTCTCAGACCCATCAGAGCCCATCCGTGTACTACCTAATACAGAGATAACATGTTGAAACTAGTAATGCACTAATAAGAAAACCCATCAATGACTCGGCCTCTTACTAAAAGTCGTCCTGTCACTGGGCACACCAATATTATTCACATGTGGCTCCATCCACACATCTGAGCTAAGGTAGAGAGGACAAAATCGTAGCTTGCATGACGGTGGAACGAAGCTTCGGCATATCATGCAGGTCAAAGATGGAGCATTGCTCTTGAAGAAACCCCCGAGCTACGTTTTGACACGGGTTTCATGGGTCACGGGTCAAGGAACATCAGTTTGAGGCAAAGAAGTTGCTAAGTCTCCGCGACTACTGTTCACTGCTGTGCGAACTACCGCGTGCACGTTTCATATTCGGTCATACCCATAGCCGGATACCGATACAACTCCTTTGCTCGGAAAAAAACAATGCGTGCCATGCGACCCCCAATGTGTGTAAACCGTAAAGACGTGGCCTCAGAAATGCAAAGCAACGCCTTTGAGTGGTATCCGCCCCGAACTCCAAACCCGCATGATATCTGCCCAACTGTCTGGAAGGACCATATAACCTGGCCCCTTCGAGTATCTAGGCAGCCGCATGGTCCTTCACCCAGCGCTTGACCCGGCGCTCATATTCAACCCGGTCCCTCTTAAAGAGATTGTATGCTTCAGCCTGGGCCGGGGACTCGGGATTTGGATTGTCCAGAAGATCCTGAATACCAAGCGCAATCTGCTTGACGGTGATCGCAGGGGCCCAGCCTTCTTCTTCGTTCAGGATCGAGAGGCAAACAGTTCCGGAGGGGTATACGTTCGGGTGGAACGCAGGCGGGGTAAACTTGCCTAGAGGATCAGATATGTGTGAGCCGGGTAGCCAATTTGTTTGTGGGAAAGCGAGTAGCGTATGATAGGACTTACACTTGGGTGGTTTGGTTGGGTATTCTACGTCGAAAGGTCAGGATTAGGCCGGATCGCGTGAACAGGTGTGATGAACATACCATCAGGAAAGCTCATAGTCATCTTCATGATCCCTCCCTCCCAAATTGTCTTGTCTTTGCCGGGGATACCGCACTCCCAAGTCTTGAGGTCAAGGACACCCTGGGCGTTCTTGACCGGTCTGGCCCAGAATCCGAATGGGTGGTCTTTCCGCCACAGCTTCCTGTTTTGAAGTGGTTGTTAGTGGAAACAGCTCATTGACAGTTGCGACTGGGACAAGCAGTGTATAAGGGATTGCTTTGCGCGTACCGCTCTTGTTGGAGGCGTGAAGTGCAAAGTGCCATGATGAGTGTTGCTGACGCAGTCGCAGAAGCCGAGGAAGCGGTGCTTTTCGCGCAGGTTGTATTGAGGTGAGGTAAAGGTTGTATCAGACCCGGTTGGGGGAAGGCTGTCAATATATGGACTTAAAAAGGTGCGCGCCAGAGGAGCCTGGCGACTGTTTAATGGAATGGAAGCCTGGTGATTTGAGTCGATACCTGGTCGACGAATGTGGGATGATGCGATGGTGCTGGGAAGGTAGAAGACTGTGGGCGAGATGTCTCGAACTGATAGTACGAAGCTGAAGGGTGCTGGTGCGGGCGTTCTTTGAGATCGGGTGGAAGTTTCAGTCCGCCTCAGATTGTAGGTACTTCTTTCTGCCGCTGGAGGTTTGCGAAAGAGCTGCAAACACGGAAGGCGGTGGCTAGATACTGCCAGATGCTACTGGTATGCTGTTGAAGGGTTACAACCTTGGGGATTTAATAATAACCACGACAATAACATCAACTGAAGACGCACGTATCAAATGGAATGGTGGGAGGTTGTCTTCTGAGCAGTCTGGGTCTGAGCAGAGTCTGGGTCTGAGCAGAGTCTGGGTCTGAACAGAGCTTACCTGTATCTACAGAACTCGTCCTGGACAGGTTTGACAGGCCGCATAAGGTACCTCTTTCAGAGAGCTCAAATGTATGAGGTACCATTTACAGTGGCTGCGATCTGGAAGTCTAATCAAAGGGCCCCCCACCTCAGTACTCATTAGAAAGGTGGAAGGGTCTAGTTCTCTTCCACGGCCAGGCTCTGGCAGGGCACGCAATGGCTCATCTGCCCGTGGCGTATGAGTCCTTACCTCACAAGCGGCGCAACGGGGCACTGTACAAAGGTGCCCGGCCATTTATCAAGCTACTTACCTACCTTAGGTACATCCCCGATGGACCTTACCTGGCCTCGGCTACCTCTCACATCTCACCTCGCTGCATCATTCTTGTGATTCAACTCCAACTCGTCCTCCACGTATTCCTCGTCACTTATCACTTTCCTCGCTTCTCGCTCCTCCCAGATAGCTTCTTCATTCTACGACTAGTACTTCAATGCGCTCTTCTCGCCGCGCCGCTGATCTCTTTTGCGCCTCGCCTTCTCTTGCTAGCTTTCAAGTCTTTAGTCTCCCACGCGGGGTTGGTGGGGTTCGTGCCATATGTACAGTTTGAGTTGCAAGCGCATTGCGAACCCGGGCTTGCCTGCGTCTCATTATACCAGGATTTTCATTTAGCTATTTAGACGTTCGCAAAACGCTTCAAGGGCGTATGAACATCCATGGCACCTGAACAAGCCAGCTCGCTCGACGTGGGCTCCAAAGAACCTGAGCAGCCTACATTGGCGAACCCCGTGTCTGGAGCCGAGGATGCGGCCGACCCAGATGAAGATGATCTTGATGACCTGGACGATATGCTAGATGAATTCTCCTCGACGAAGATTGACGACAAAAGGCCCACCGAAGCCTCTGCTTCCGGTGAAACGCCGACGCCTGCATCAGATTCTGCCAAAGCGACCGCACCACTTGACACCGAAGTGCCTCTAGTCGGAGCCGAGGACATCTCTGAGGATGAGTTCCAGAAGCAGCTGCAGGCTGGTATGGCTGAACTCATGGGCGACTTGGAAGGCTCTGTAAGTAGATTCCTTGAAGTAATAGATCTTCGGGCTCATGTTATTAGCCTGAGATGCAAGCACAATTTGAGAACATCTTCAAAGGACTCGGCGCGTCGGCCGCCGAGACGTCATCAGGCTCTGCGCCCTCTGCCGAACAAATGGCATCAGATCTCAGCCAAGACGCCACATTCCAGGACACTATCCGCCGGACTATGGCCAGGATGAAGGAGTCTGGCGACCAAGCAACAGCTGCCGCCGCATCCAAAACAGACAATGATTTCCTCGCTGAGATGATGAAAGCAATGGGTGACATGCCATCTGGAGATTCAAACGATGAAGATTTTTCGAAAATGTTAATGGGCATGATGGAGCAGCTCACAAATAAGGAGATTCTTTACGAGCCCATGAAGGAGTTGCACGAAAAGTATCCTAGCTGGATGACAAAGAACAAGGATAGCCTCCCCGCAGAAGATTGGGAAAGATACAAGAAGCAGGAAGTCTTAGTCAAGGAGATGGTCACCAAGTTTGAAGAGCCTACCTATGCAGATTCTAACCCGACGGACCGGGAATATATCGTAGACAGGATGCAGAAGGTAAGTTATGATCTCACTGGAGTGAGTATCTGTGCTGATTTGACATCAAATAGATGCAGGAATTGGGCGCGCCGCCAAATGATTTGGTAGGAGACATGCCGTCAGCTAAGGATGTACTCGATGGGCCCGACGACGAATCTTGTGCCCCGCAATGAGTTGAAGTTTAGACATAGCGATTTGATACATCCGGATCATAATGATGCCAAAATACGCGAGATTGCGTATGATTTATACAAGGGTCGGCGCCCTATACAATATGTAGATGCACCCTCCATACACCCGTGAAACAAAACGCCATTCCCATCAGCCCCGAGCCCTGTAGTGTAATTTAAGTATGTCCGGCATGAGATGATGCTTTCCAAGGGTCGTTCCAGCTAGGACCACTGGAAACCAACCATTATGAAAGCATATACTGGATGTTATGACATATCCATCTGCCCCGAAGACACGAAACCTTGACTGCTGCTCTCTTGTTGTGACAATATATCCCTGAACAGCGCATCATAATCTTCGTCTTCGTCAGACAACATTGGAGAAGTGGGCCGCGCCCTTGTACCGGCATCGGTGCCCATTTCCAACATAGACAGCATAGCGTCCATCTCAGCTTCCTCTTCTTGAGCCATGGCATCCACCATATCGTCGTCTGCTGGAACCAAGAATTCTCGTGAGGCCTCAGGTATATCGTCAAGTTCGTTCTCATAAACTATACCGTCGACGTCGGAGTCTTTCTGTTGCTTCCATCGCCGGTTTAAGACTGCCCACTCGAGCTTCAGTGCCTAGCCAGAGATTAGTGGTGGTGACCCATCGCAAAACCAGCAATCAATGTACCTCTTGGTCGCCTCCCCTCCGCTCCCACTTTTTGTCGTCGGACCTTTGCCGTACATTGTTCAAAAATAGCTTCCGTCTGGTTGCTTGGACGTTCTCCCGCCCCGTCCGTAGTGGGTTTGGTTTCGCACTACGCGACGCGTATTTGAACTTCAATGGGGGTCCTTGAATGGGTGATGATTGTGTCTCTCGTCGGGGTAGCGTGTTTGGATCGCGAAGGGAGAGAGGAGGAGAAGCTTGGGACGGTCTAAGGGGGGACGAGGAGAGCGGCGACGAGACCGCCGGTCGATGCGGCGACGAGAAGTCGAATTCAAATATTGGGGTGTGATTGGACATTGTGGCCAACATCTCGTCTGCAATATTGTTGATATAGCAGAGAATCGAACTGGACTAGGAGGAGATGTAATGAAGGTGCGGTCGCTTGCGTGTCTGTCAATGGCCTTCTAATAAGTAATACGATGACTGTTGCTACAGGCGAATGCGCGTAGAGAGGAAGCAAACAGACGCGAACGGGTCGTCTGCTTTATCAAGATGGGTTTAGCGCTTATCAACGCGTAAAGAGATCAACGTCACCCAGGCGAGGCCCCGGATCAAATCCTTAGGTAAGTCGTGCGCTAGCGAGAAATCAAGCCACATTAGCTGACAACCGACTGAGCCCCAGGACTCCATCTGCTCATCAGTGGAAGAGTCAGGAACAGGCCCCCTTTCTCCTTACAGCGGTTTGGCCTTGAGCTTTCCAATCCCTGTCGCCTATGACGCCGAAGTCTGGCCCGAACGCTGCGATTCGGCTCAGAAAGAAAAACGCTGCGAATGGATCTTTCCCAGGCAATCTCCCAACACATTTTTAGCTTCCACGGTTGCTCGTGGCCGTTCACCGACGATTGCTCCACCCCATGAACATGATAACCTCGTGCATTTGAATGTCGCCGAAGATGCAACAATGACTGTATATATTGATTTTACATGAATCGACTGTGTCCTCTTCCTAAATGCGCTCGCTTGATGCGCTCGCCCTGTCACGATGAAGTCCCTTTCCATCAATACCCTCGGTCGCTTTGCGAATAACCTATCATGGACCTGCAACAGCTGCCGTTCCCAGCTTGCGACCCGAGCAAAGCCCATATATCGATCATATCCTCGTCACTTTAGCTCTGGTCCTCAAGGCTCCTCGAAGCAACTACCGAAACCTCGAGCCCGCACCGTCGTTTTGACTGCGACTGCAACTGGTGCAGGTGGCGTGGGTCTGTTGGCATTGGGCGATGATATCAAATATGGATACGAAGCTACGGAGAGAACAGGAAGAGTGGTGACTACATTAGGCGTGTGCATCAATGAGTGAGCGATACACAAGTCTTAGAAGCACGACGGCACGTTGCTCACACAGCACCAGTTACCGAACGTCCCTGAACCAGCGAGACGAAAACAATGACTCCGAAGAACAAGAAGCCATCTTAAAACAATGCCATAAGCGCTGTGCCGAACGGACATTGGAGGTCTTGGAGAAGAACGGGGGTATCTTCATCAAGTTGGGGCAGCACTTGGTGCGTAAGCTAACCTGCGTGCCATTGAGCTTGTGCTGATTCGCAATAGAGTGCTATGACTTACTTGCTTCCATACGAATGGACAAGCACTTTCGTACCGTTACAAGACAAATGTCCAGTGTCTTCGTATGAGTCGATTGAGGAGATGTTTCGAAAAGATACGGGCGAAGAACTCGGGGACTATTTCTCGGAGTTCGCAAGAGAGCCTATCGGCGCGGCCTCTCTTGCACAGGTTCATTTAGCGACGGTAAAGGAGACTGGTCAACAGGTCGCTGTCAAGGTCCAACACCCCGAGCTGGCACAGTGGGCACCTCTGGACCTCAATCTGACCAAATTTACATTCTCCACACTGAAGAAGATTTTTCCAGAATATGACCTTGAGTGGTTGTCGTCGGAAATGGACGTTTCACTGCCACAAGAGCTGGACTTTCAGATGGAGGCCGCCAATGCGATACGCACCAAGATGCATTTCGCCCAGCGCCCAGAGCTCCCTCTCGTCATTCCAGAGGTATTATGGGCCAAGAAACGCATCCTCGTTATGGCAAACGAATCGGGTGCTCGGTTGGATGACTTGGACTATCTGGACTCGAATCACATTGATCGCGATGAGGTTTCGGCCACCCTGGCGCACATATTTAACGAGATGATTTTCGGTAAAAATGCGCCGCTCCACTGCGATCCCCACGGCGGGAATATCGCCATACGGAAAACAAATCAGCGTAGAAGGGGCGGCCACAACTTCGAGATCATCATGTATGATCATGGGCTCTACCGAGTGATTCCTGAGGATCTTCAACGCTCATATGCCAAAATGTGGCTCGCTGTAATCGACGGGGACATGAACGGCATGAAGAAGTACGCCCATGAAGTCGCGGGTGTTACCGAGGAGCAATTTCCCTTATTCGCCAGCGCCATCACTGGTCGCGACTATACGGTTGTCAGCTCATCCATCCTTAAGGGGCGAACAGAAGACGAGAAGAAGACAATGGGTACTGCGCTTCAAGAGGGTTTACTTTCAGATCTGGTGACAATGTTGGGGCAGGTTCCGCGGATTATCTTGCTCATTTTGAAGACAAACGATCTCACGCGTAGCCTAGACGAGAACCTGCACACGCGTCAGGGCCCGATGCGATCATTCATGATTCTGGCAAGATACTGTGCACGCACAGTCTTTCGAGAGCAGATCGAGGAAATTCGAGAGCGATCCGGTAGTTTGCTCTGGCCTAGCAATGCATTCAGGTTCCTTGCTGCGTGGATGGGGTTTCTACGAGTAGAGTTGAAGCTTGAGGCTTATGAGATGTTTATCAAGATTAAGAGGGCGGTCGGCATGAATACCATGGATTTCGGCAGCAAGGCAGGACCTGGATTCTAGTTTCCAACCAGGGTATTGCTTCCTTGTATGCATTTTTCGATGCGATGGCTCATACTTCTGTGGGTATGGACTACTAGGTAGTCTGGTGTATTGGTTATATAGATGGATAGAGCAGCACGTGCATTGTTAGGCGCTTTAGATCTGTTGCATCCGAACAAACACGAGAACATTAAATCCAACACTCAGTTGCTTCGCAAATTTGGTGGGACAATTTTGGAAAACAACAGCCCTCATTAGTGACTAGTTCAGGGACGACGGCGGTGCTCCACTCCATGTATTAGGAGACACAGTATCCTGCCACTATACAGAAATAAGAGATTTGAGTCCGGTCAAATACTGCCAACGAACTCGTATAATATATGATCTCAAACACCATCATATGTGGATGTATATAGTACTACCTACCTATATACTGTCTTTCCTCTCGATCCTAGACAGAGCGTCTTCACCTGACACTCTGTTCAGGCCCATCGGATGTAAATGTAAGCTTAGCTAACTAAACCAAATGTGCAAGTGTCGAGCATAGAGACATAAAGAGCACCAAAAAATCATACAACAATGCTGCCTAGGACAATTCCAAAGAATACAACAGCCTCATAATTTAGTTTCAGGGATCACCATGCCCACGTGGGCAATTAGTTGATAATGAAGTGATGGCAGTCCAACTGCAGGCCTAGCAGGCTGCTTCTCATGCCTGAAGCAGCTGCTAAGAGCTGATAGTGAATCAGCTGACAGAGCTGAGAAGGGTCGGGTCTGCTTTAGTGCAGGAACGCCTGAAGTCGGGAAGTACCCGCGTACCTGAAGCGCTCGAGGCAGTATCAGAGTTGGCCCGTGCATATTCCTGCAATTCCCGATCCATCAATGCGCCAATTGGCAACGGTTAACAAAACAAATTTCCATCTGACTATTGCTCAGGCGCAACATCTTCGACTCTGTCTGCATCACCAATTATTCTTGCCCTTCACCTCCGCGATCCATCCATCTTCTCATTCCTTCCTCTCATCCTCATAATCAGTTGCCCATCATGTCTGTCCCTGCCTACACTGATATTGCCAAGTCCGCCAACGACGTAAGTAGCTCTGAGCTCCTGTCGGTATCAGCGAGCAAGGGTTGTTTCTCTAGTCCCGCGTATTTCACTCGTAGGACACCAATGCTAATTGAGGTCTTGCAGTTGTTGAACAAGGACTTCTACCACCTCTCGGCCGCTACCATCGAGGTCAAGAGCAACACTCCCAACAATGTCGGCTTCAAGGTTACCGGCAAGAGCAGCCACGAGAAGGCCACCAGTGGTGCTGTACGTTTGCGATATCTCCCTGTCCTCTGACGCCGAAAACCGCGATTGTGGGCTTGCATCGAAGGGAGTCAATGGAAAAGCTAATCGCATATGTCTCGGTAACAGCTCGAGGGCAAATACTCTGACAAACCTCTCGGTAAATCCACCAAATCTTCTTCCAAATCCACCAAGCACAGACACCATGATAGACAACAACATGATGGAAAACATCATGATCAACTACGTCGTCGCAGACGAAAGGACTCCACGGACGCAAAGGTCTCTTTAGGGCCTATTGCGATTCCCGGAGGTGGTCGTCGTTGGCCCCTTGATTTTACCGTCGTGCTCAGCCAACACGTGTCGTACCTTGTGATGACCTACCGACTAATCACCAACCGTCGTGCAGGCCTCACCCTGACCCAAACCTGGAACACTGCCAATGCCCTTGACACCAAGATCGAGCTGGCCGACCAGATCGCCAAGGGTCTCAAGGCTGAGGGTACTTTCTCATTCCTGCCAGCCACCCAGGCCAAGGGTGCTAAGCTCAACCTCTTCTTCAAGCAGTCCGCCTTCAACGGCCGTGCTTTCTTCGACCTCCTCAAGGGCCCTACTGCCAGCATTGACGCCGTCATTGGCCACGAGGGCTTCCTCGCTGGTGCCTCCGCCGGCTACGATGTCCAGAAGGCTGCTGTCACCGGCTATAGCGCCGCCGTCGGCTTCCACGCCCCTCAATACAGCGCCGCTATCACCGCCAGCGACAACCTGAGCATCTTCGCTGCCAGCTACTACCACAAGGTCAACTCCCAGGTCGAGGCTGGTGCCAAGGCCGTCTGGAACTCGAAGAGCGGAAACGCTGTTGGCCTCGAGGTCGCTAGCAAGTACCGAATTGACCCTGTCTCTTTCGCCAAGGTTCGTATATATTATGCATACTTCCTATCCGTACGGCGCTAACAAATATTCTAGGCCAAGGTCAACGACCGTGGTGTCGCTGCCGTTGCGTACAACGTCCTTCTCCGCCCCGGTGTCACCATGGGTCTTGGTGCCTCTTTCGACACCCAGAAGCTGGACCAGGCCACCCACAAGATCGGAGCCAGCTTCACTTTCGAGAGCTAGATTAGCGTGCGTTGACGACATTGAGTTCGTTTGGGTTATACTAGACGCTATACACCAATGACACTAATACCCTCCCGCAATGTGTACCCTATACGAGACAGGTAAATCTCTTTATGAAGACAGACTTCTCTTGAATGTAGATTAGGCATCACCAATATCAGATTTGATAATGCCAGTCCTGCTTCTTGGTAATTCGTTGCATGTGCCTCATAATCTACGTATGTACAAATAATGTCTGTAATATACAAAGCCCGTCCCTATCGGTGAGATGCTGCATTTCGCATACGCAGGGAAGCTCAAGTCTTGCGCTTCTTGGTTTCGCCAGGGGTCTTCCAGAAGTGACTGGCGACAAATGGGACCATGAAACTCATCATCAGCACGCCACTCACAACAAAGAACATGCCAGCGGCGCCCCTCTCAGGCTCGATATTTACGTTTTGGCCATCGGCTTGGGCCCGATGCACCCGCCGGCGATCGATGTGCCGACCCGTACGCTCGTGGCCCTCTTTGTCAAAGTGCGGCACATCATCGCGGTGACCAAAGGGATCCTGGCCAGGGCCCATACCGCCACCGGCGAAGGCAGATCCACCATGACTCGAAGAAGAAGAAGAAGAAGTAGAAGAAGAGGACGTCGAAGAGGCAGACCCAAAGCCAGTGCTGTCCTCGTGCGCGGCCTGACGCTTGCCGCTGTGCGCGCCCCATCCCCCGGAGCGATAGAAGCTCGGCGGGGGCCCCTGGTAGGTGCCGCGACGCTTGCTGAGGCCTGAGGCGGGACGGCCGCCGGCGGGATTGGTGGAGGAGTAGGAACCGCGGTGGTGTTGGTGGGCATGGGAGGCAGAAGAGGAGGAGGAGAGGTTGAGGTGGTCGCGATCGTAGGCGGCGCGCTTGGCGGGGACGGAGAGGACGGAGTAGGCTTCGCTGATGCGCCGGAAGCGCTTTGGGGCGTGCGGGTTGTCGCGGTGGAGGTCGGGGTGGTGTTTCTTGGAGAGGGCGTAGAAGGATCTGGGGCCGGGGTTTTTGGTCAGTAGGGTGGTGTGGGAAGGACAGGGAGCTCGTCGTACTTTTTCACTTCGGCGGGTGTGGCGCCAGGTCGTAGCTTCAGTGTCTCGTAGTGGTTTTGAGAGTTGTCTATCGCTTCATCGCGGAGGGGATTGGTGCTGTGGAAGCTTTGCTTCGGTTGTCGTGGTGTGCGTATTGGCTGGTATGGCGTGCCGTGGGCAACCGCCGACAAGGGAGCGGGAAGGACATAGAGCAGGGGCAAGCATTGGCTCTTCTGGGCTACGGCCAGCGGACAGGCGACGGAGCAGAGGGGCATACCTCATCCCGAATGTCGGCTCTTGGGGTTTTGTTGGGGGGGGGGGGGGGGGGGTTTTGGTGGGGGGGGGGGGGGGGGGGGGTGGGTGGTGAAGACGAAATACTAAATTATTAGGTGAGGGGGGGGGGGGGGTTTAAATA